>CAIGQQ010030434.1:1893109-1955453 GCA_903798035.1 Danio albolineatus | reverse complement strand
GGGGGGGTATTGTGTGAAGAATTTTGAGGAAATAAATGAATTTAATCCATTTTGGAATAAGGCTGTAACATAAAAAAATATGGAAAAAGTGAAGCCCTATAAATACTTTCCGGATGTAATGTACAAGCGTAAAATAATTCCCAGAATTCACCGCAACACAGACACCACTCACAAGTTGATTTTTACAGGAATCAAGTTTATTCAAGGTTGGCCACAAAAATCAAAACAAACAAACAACAAAACAAGTCAGAGTCCCTGAACAGAAGAATACATACTTGTAACTCATTCATTCATTTTTTTTTCGGCTTATTCTCTTTATCAATCTGGGGTCGCCACAGCAGAATGAACCATAAACTTATCCAGCATTTGTTTCACGCAGCGGATGCCTTTCCAGCTGCAACCCATCTCTGGAAAACATCCATACAAACTCGTGCACTATGGACAATTTAGCCTACCCAATTCACCTATAGCGCATGTCTTTGGACTTGTGGGGGAAACCGGAGCGCCCGGAGGAAACCCACGCAACCACAGGGAGAGCATGCAAACTCCACACAGAAATGCCAACTGACCCAGCCGAGGCTCGAACCAGCGACCTTCTTGCTGTGAGGCGAATGTGCTACTCACTACGCCACCGTGGCGCCCCACTTGTAACTCAGTTTGTTAAAAATATATCAGCTTTTTCTGCCAATTTAAGGCCAGGCAAGTTTATTTATATAGCACATTTCATACACAATAGCAATTCAAAGTTTTTTTACATGAACAAACGTAAAAATAAAAATAAATTAAAATTATAAACAACAAATTAAAAATGTGTTAAAACAGGTTTTAAAGTACGGTGGCCGGGAAGTGCAAAACAACATTACAAAGTGTGAAACACTTTTACGAAGCTCGAGACAAATTTACATTTTGGAAAACCTTTTTATCGATCATAAGAACAATTACAGAGGAAAAACGGTTTTATCAAGAACAAAACAAGATAACATTTTAGAAAACAAATTAACAAGACGCAAAACACTTTTACCAGTCCCGAAACACATTTACAATGATAGATTCTTTACGGAAAGGGAATGCACCAAACACCGGAAGTGACGCGGCGAAAGGCATTGTTGTTGTCATTGCTGGTGGTGAGCGCGGTAAATTCGTGTTGTGGAGTAAATGGTGTAAATAAAGTTTATGGTGACCGAACATGGACTGCGTCTGAGGGATGTTTTGTTGCAAACACATGAGCAGCTTAACGCGGTTTTGCTTTACGTGTGGTCGGTGTTTGAAGTTTCTAAAAGACGCGGACCAGACGTAAACACCAGACGTACTGCATCAATGTGTTAACGAGGGCCACTCGTACGCTGAAATCGTGGACATAATGTCAAGTCTACACGGTATAAACATCTGCTTGAGGACTCTTAAAAGTAAACTGAATGAAGCTGGTGTTTAACTGGTGACCGTGTTAACTGGTGAAGCCAGATGAAAGCTATTCACTTTTGCAGATTGGCAGATTCGTCACTTTTTTAAAGTAACAAAACATGCCCATAACAAATAAAGATACTTATTTCTTGGTGTCAGTGTCATTGTAAACATTATTGATTTTAACATTTGTGTAGCAGAACAGTATAGAACCAAAAATAACCTAAAAAATATTTATAATTTACATGTCATCAACGGGATTTGAACTCGTGTATTCAAAAGGTTCAGAACACATATCAATCAACCTATCTGACTGAGCTATTCATGACTTCAGATGAAAGGGTCTGTTTTAACGTCAAGCTGTTCATGTGCCACAAAACATCCCTCAGCCGCAGTCCATGTTCCGTCACCATAAACTTTATTTACGCCATTTACTCCACAACACGAATTTACCGCGCTCACCACCAGCGACGACAACAACAACCCCCTTCGCAGCATCACTTCCGGTGTTTGGTACATTCCCTTTCCGTAAGGAATCTGTCTTTGTAAATGTGTTTTAGGACTGGTAAAAGTGTTTTGTTAATTTGTTTTCTAAAATGTAAACTTGTTTTGTTCTTGGTAAAACCGTTTTTTGATAGGTAAAAATGTTTTCTAAAATGTAAATTTGTCTCGAGCTTCGTAAAAGTGTTTTACACTTTGTAATGTTGTTTTGCACTTCCTGGCCACCGTATTAAAGGAATGGAAAAGAAAAGAAAGATATGATAGTTGTAATGTGAATGGCACACTGACAAAAGAGTGCAGATCCAAACACAGTTTTATTATAATAAAGGTCAGGCAAGCAACGGTCAACACAGGCAATCAGGTAGACTCAGACTCAGGTGGAAAGCTATTAGTTTGTGATTGTAAAACTGCATATGCAACATTAATAGAGCGCGTGGATGACAGAACATGCATTTGCAAATAATATTGATACTAAGTTCATCCCATAAACTATAAATTATTAAAAATTGCTTAAAACACCTTAATATTTTAGAGAAGGTAGTTAAAGATTGCATAGCCAATGACTGGTTATATCCACCCGTGACCAACTCATAAGTAAATATGCAGCCTATTTATTGATTACCTGACCCTGACATTAATGGCAGCACCCACTGAGATAACAGAAGGTCTAAATTCTGTGCTCCTATCGGCCGTGTCACACATGTGATGGAACTCGTCGTAAAGGACGAGAAAAAAAATTGAACATGCTAGACGTCGTGAGGCGTCGCAGGCAAGGAATCAGTTGTCGTGAACTATGCCACACTACACGAGAAGACACGATTGAATCTTGTGTCACGACGCCTATTTGTCGCCTTGCGATTCTCTACGATGCCCTACGTCAAGAAAATCGTGGCAACATCATGTGATCTGACCGGGGCTTTAGGGATGGACACGTCCAGCACATATGGCCCAAGGTGGCCTCATCTCTGTGGCACCAAGAACATGTTGGATCACGTTCTGGGAATGTTCTTTACATTTCTCATGTAGAAAAGTGCAGCCTATGAATTATCTGAAATTGTATTGAACCTTGTTTGACGCAGATAGACGTTGAGTGAATTTGCTTTAGTGTTGATTGCCAGACTGCCTTTGGAAAGCTTTATACAGTATGTCCACTCCTGCACCTATATGTCCCAGAATGCAATGCGATTGTGACATCACAACATTGTAGTTCCCAAGAGCTCAAGGGTTTAGGGCACTTCATTTTAACCCATTCAGATGCTCTGCCAGCAGTGGACACGTGTGACAGAATCAATGATGAAATCTCAAGGGAACAAGACAGAGGGAAGTTAGCAAGTAAAAGGCATACACATTTGGTCTGGAATGCAGCCCAAAACCTGAAATGGGTGTCTCAAACAAAAGAGAGATACATTTAAAATAATTTGAAACTCACCCAGCTAACCACCTTCACGGTATAGCCTTTAGTCCAGACTTACAGCTGTAACTCCTGCATGGTAAGATTCTCAGAGAGGAAGTCACATCACAATTGAGGAAAGGAAAGACAGACTCAGTGAAGGTGGCTGTGAATGCGTGTAGAAGTGTGTTTGTTTGAGGATCAGAAAAACACACTGTTCCTTTATCATAGTCCAGTTCAACTCTCACAAACTCGAGCTTCTGTTTAACGCGAAAACCTGGCAATTCAGTCTGTTCGTCTGGATGATACCACACACACCAGACATCAGTCTCATAGAAAATGTTTCCCTTTGTCTGGTTTGATGCTGCACTTACTCCAAGATTCCAGCCTGAACTGTTTTTAACCTCCACATACCAGCTGTGTTTTCCTGAGCTAAAACCCTTTGAACCCAGAACACTGATATAATTGTTAAATCTCTCTGGATTATCAGGAACAGGTTGTCTTTTCTCAGTCCCTCTCGCACTGGTTAGATCTTCAGACACAATTAAAGATGAATTTGCTGTGTTTGGATCCAGAATCACAGGAACTGAAGAGACACAATTAAAAGCTGCTTTTAATGAATATCTTTTTTATATCATTAATATCATACAATCATATCGTAATAGAGCGAACTGTATACATATTATAAAGGCTATTTTGGAAAAAAAAATCATGTAATTTCTTAACTAAAAGAAGCATTGCTGAATGAAATAATGTTGTTAGTTGAGAGAATTACATAAGTTTTCTTCTAATTTGCAACTAATTGATATTTACTGAGTATTTTGAGTATAAACGGGTCTGCGAAATTGCTAACCGGCTAGCATAAATCTCTGAAACACATCCCTGCCATCCGAAGCCATGCCTCCTGAAATACAAGCATGTGCACCTTAAAGATGACAGCAGAACCCCTTACTCAGTGACTAGTGCTTGGCTGGCGGCATGCATGAATTACATTCATCACTAAGCCATACTTGCATGCTGTTTCAGAGCGAATATTCAGAGTAGCAGTAGACAATACAGGGAGCGCGTCACAGGTTGTTATTGTTCAAAAATTAACCAATGTTATGTGAATATAAAGCCAACAACGGACAACAGTTCATCAAACTGGGCTTGGCTCAGTCTGAAGCACCTCTGAAAGCCTCCATCATCCAGTTATAATTTCTGGAGGAGTTTATGAGCTCACAGAGCTGGGTGCACCTCTGAAAGGATCTAGTGGGCTCAGACACAACGCCAAATGAATCTACACTGTTTATCAGCCCTCCTTAAGCACATCACAGCTACTCTCTCTATAAAATTCATGTTAGCCATTTAGCAATGTACCTAGAGTCCCCAGGCAAACATAAGCCCCACCCATGATGTGAATCCGTGCCCATAGAGTGGAGGAACTATGACGTCAATTTGTATGCTAAAACCCGGAAGCAAGTTAGCATTTTAGCAGTTCCAGCTTCCTTGTCCCAAGTCAATTTGTTTTTTAAATTGAATTTCAGTTAAATCGCTTAATAATAAATGTATTTAAATAAGGTTCATGGCAAAACCAAATGCATGATACTTTCACGTTTTATTGACCTTATTCACCTCGTATGAGCAGGCGCAGCCATTTGAGTTTTTTGTCTCGAGACTACCGCTCTCGTTCACTTCCATTCATTTTTAGACATTAAAAACAGCTCGTTTTACTACTTAATGATGCAAACTGATGTTTTCTTATTATATTATTCTACTTTTTCTGTGTAGTCATGCAAACACTTGTTTGTAGAGCGAGTAGTTTGACCGTTTTCTGCCGTTCATTATTCCTAGTCATTTCTACCATAGGCGACTGAATTGGAAGTTCTAAAACAAATCGCAAAAATGAGCGACTTCAGCATTGAAGAATAAGGTCAATACCTCACAAATGAAGAGATCTGACCCGATACTCAGCCTGCTGATGGTCACAGAGTCAACAGCTGTGTATTATTACACAAATACATTAGCATACTGTTTATATTTATGGCTTTATTATGTTAACACAGACCTTACAAGATATTACTATTTATTTATATATTTACTTGCCTTCCATAACATAAAGGCTAAATGTATGGCTACAGGACCTTCCTTAACCAGCGATGCACGAACATCCTGTAGTCTCCGCTGATCCCTGCATACTAAGTAGCCCCCACGCTGAGTGGCCTGCACTGCTCGACTGGCTGGGGTGCACATTTTCTTTTAAAAAGACAAAATCCCCCTCACTGTGTAGTAGAACATGTCCAACTTTCCCACTGTGTAAACATTGATAGGCCTCGGTGCTTTTATAAGTCTTCATAAACGCTCCATCTACTCTTTGTGACAGGACAAAGTAATTAAAAATATCGCCGTAAGTTACCTCAGGCTCATATCGTCTACACACATTAACAGTGACGATAGATGGGGCAATATGAGACCATCTGATTGTTGCAGGGAGGTTTCACCGTACTCCCAGCTCAAACATTTACTGAACAAGCATTATATGGCATTTTTCTGAAATTACAGCTAACTATATACTATGTAATGACTTTCACAAACAGACATCTGATGTACTGTGTACATAACTGCAATATTTACACTCCTCTTTAAAATGTATAGCATACATGACTGTATGGGCTGCTTTTCACTGTACTTCAAGACAAAAATAGAATACTGAATGCTGTTCTGTGTCCATGATGGAACTTGCAGGTATTTGATAGACTTCTCTCATAGACCCTCACACCTCATTTCTGTCGTCTGTCACTAAGGTAAGCGGGCTGTAACACTATGCACGCACGCGACACACTTATTTAAATATGTCTTATGATTATACTATGTAAGCACATTTATAAAACACAGTACATTTTTAAAACTATTGCAAGAAGTGTGAAGCAAAACAAATGTATTTCTCAAATAAAAAAACGATCCAAAAGGCACGTAGGTTTATATACAGACGTGTTTATTTGTTTATATTATATAGCTTGGATTTTAATATAATTAACCGTGAGATTAAACCTTTGTGATGTAACCATATTTCTAAAAATAAGCTTGAAAAGTTGTCTGTAGCAGTTGTCTTTCAGTTCTTGCATTTTTGTCATTTTTGTCTTGCAAGAGTGATCAAATTGTGTGAGGATTATTCAGCTGGACAAAACGTGTAGGTGTAATGAAGTGTTTAAACACAGAGCTTATTATTTGCAATCTTCGAAAAGCCTATAGGAAAATCCTATGGGGATATTATCGAGAGAACCAGTTTTATGCTAGCAGCTGATTAGCCTACAAGCTGACATCATAGTTCCTTCACTCTACTGTGAAGTGAATTTGACACATGTCTGGTGTGAACAGCATAAGAGAAAGATACGCGATAACGAGCTTTCTGATTCTCTTTGTGCCAATGGCTGATGCTGAGCCAAAGAAAGACAAGCACATTGCTAAAATATTTAAAACTAGGAATGCCTCCTCCTATTTCAGTACATATATATATATATATATATATATATATATATATATATATATATATACACACACACACATATATATATATATATATATATATATATATATATATATATATATATATACACACACACACATATATATATATATATATATATATATATATATATATATATTTTTTTTTTATATATATATATATATATGTTTATTGCATTTTTCAAAATAAAGAACACTTATATACTTAAAATATATATATTTAAAAGGAACTATTTACGATTTTTAAATTGTTAATTATTAAAATAATCAATAGTATTTTTAGCTTGAAAAAAAATACAATGACAAAAATGTAATGTTAACCCTGATAGTATTAACCATTCAACAGTCATGAAATTTGGCTGGTCGATCAATGCATCTCTATTTAATACTTATGTGTGAAGAGTTTAAAATAACTATGGCTAAGCAAGGTCAACTTCCCTTTACCACCAAAAACAATCATTTGGAGCCATTCCCAGCAAGTCCTGTGTAGCTATATGACCCGTTTCCACTGAGTGGTACAGTACTGTACAATACGGGTCGGTACGGGTAACCTTTATCAGTCTTGCGTTTCCACTGCTAAAGGGTACTCTTTTGGTGGGCGTAGTGTACGACAGAAAGTTTCAGTCGACGTCATTCTCACTCGCGGGAAATGTGTACAGTAAAGCTGAACGGGTCATTCACATATCATATGAGGAGCACTTCTCACAAAACAGATGCTTTATTATACACATAAAGACTGGTGTATTAATGTTCATTACTGACCTCTCTATGAACATGATCTGATTATAACTGCAGATCAGTGATGCGAAATAGCCTACTGTCTGTGATTATATAAAATAATAAATAAATGCAGCATATATGAACACATACAGCCCCTTACAGTCTCCGATATGTTACCAAAAACTACACACAGCAGACATTTAGTCCTTATTTAGGTTCAAAAACAACATGAGATATAGCCCACAGTCAGTGCAGAGCTCTCATCTGTGTCTGTAATCTCCACCAGCACATGTAGCCTCTGTTAGAGAGTAATTCCGTCATTCTGAGTTCATAATAGTCCAGAAGGTGATGATAATAGTTAAACGTAGCAGTTTGTTCATGTTTGCTGAAACAATCATTTGCTCCTTTGTTTTTTCCGGCTTCTCCTGTGTGTTTTGCACACGTCAGTCTCGCGTTTGTCAGTTTCTGAAAGGATCGGGTTTCAAAAGCACGTCAATAATCAAGCGCACAGGATCGGGTTTCAAAAGCACGTCAGTAATCAATCGCACATTATTATCATCAGCTCAAGATGTTTGTTATTTCAAATATTGACACGGGCGCAAGTGAGAAAGCGAAACCGCTCGTGCTTCAGACGGGCTCGTAAAAAACTACGGAGCACAGGGGAAAATCTGCTCTTCTTCTTGACTTTGTGGCTGTTCATCAAGAAGACGACAAGGTTTGTTTGAGCTTGGGTCGACCATGGCTCATTATTATATGCTTATATTATTTTGGTGTATTGTCTCTCGGCTGTGTATTAAACATGGCGGCTCCTTTGTTTACATTCTGGCTTGTTGCGTGAGCAAATGATGTATCTCTGTTAACCAATAGCGTTTAGCTGCACATCTTGCTCTGCCATTTGGTAACCCTTGATACCCTTTGCAAAGGGTGACCAAGAAGTGGTACGGTACGGTTCGGTTCGGTACGCTTTTAGACAGTGGAACGGCCTTAAAAGCGTCCCGAACTGTACCGTACCGTACCACTCAGTGGAAACGGGCCAATAGTGACTTTAAAAAAATATATATATATATTTTTTTTTTTCGGGGTTTTCACCTTTAATGGACAGGACAGCATAAAGTATTGACAGGAAAGCATGGGGAGCAGAGAGAGGGGAAGGATCGGCATAGGACCACGAGGCGGTAATCAAACTCGGGTCGCCGTGAACACCGGAGTGCATGTGACGATGCCCTAGTGACTTTTTGAGTAAAGCGTGCTGATTGGCTACTCTTACGGCTGTGTGCTCACGCTACCATCATCTAAAATTAGATTGTTATATTGTGAAGAACTGCATATACTTATCTGTATTTTACTGTGTCAAAAAAAACTGCAACTGGAAAAAAACAACAAGAATGCACAGTACTGAAATCTGCTGCGGCCCTATAACTCGAAATATTTGGTGCTGTAGCTCATCTGAGCATTGAGCTAAAATATCTCAGTCTTCCCCCATGTGTTTTGTACTGATGTAGTGTCGTCTCTTACAATACTGGATGATGTCCTGCATCTTCCTCCAGACTCTGTACTGCAGGTTTCCCAAGTACTGAGACACATGGATCAAAGCTCCAGAAGGCGTCTGTGGATCCGGCTGTGAGATCTGGACTCTGGAAGAACATTCAGGAGTCAGAACTGCAGCGGCTTTGGCTTCAGAAGCAGAGAGACACCAGCAGATCACTCACCTTTCCATTGAGCCTGGAAACTCCTTCAGAAAGCAGACGTCACTGGCTTTCAGCATCTCCTCCGTGTCTTTGATTGTGTGTGAAAGAGCTGAGATATGAGTGTTCATCTCCTCCAGCTTCTCCTTCATCATCTGCTGCTTCTGCTCCTCTTCCTCCCTCAGTGCAGTGATTGTAGCCTTTTCTTCATCTCGGAGAAACTGATGAAGCTTCTCAAACTGCTGTTTAATATGATGTTCGGTGTGATCAGCTTGAGTCTGAAGGAAAATTAAAAAAGAGATGATTGCATTCATCCCACATATATATAGCAAGGTTCACAAACTAAAACAAAGCAAATAAAACAGTTTATTTAAGCTACCACTGATTGAGGAGTCAAGCAACAGTCACAGGTGAGTTTTCAGAAAGTATTTTACAACAGCTTTGAATGCAGCTCAATCAACGAGGATCAGAATGGAACTATTCATTTTATAAATACAATTTTAATACAGACATACCAGATCCAGAGGCAGATCATCATTTACTAACACAACAAATTGTAATTCATTATGTTAAATATGATAAATAATAAGTATCAATCTCCACCTTGATGTGTTGAACTGTTTTCTCAAGCTGTTCTTTAATGTCTTCATTGTTTTTAAGATTCTCCCGTAACGAGTTCAGTGCTGTATTGAGCTCTTCCTAGAATTGAAGAGATAAAAACAGATTACAGTAAAAATGTAAGATATACGACTTCTGTATTTCATCATATCATCACAGAGATCGGCTGAATGTTGACTGGACTCATTATGTGGACTATAGGGTATATGCAGAGCTAGTGTTTCTTCCCAAACTGATAAACTTCCAGTGAACGGTTAATGTGACTTTTTTTCAATTTTTATACGGTTCCTTTGTTGTAATGTAATTAAAAATTAGTCAGTTCAATAGACTTCAGCATTCGTTTATTTGCTCAAGCGTAAAACGAGATGAAAAGCCATTTACACGCGGCCATCAGGATTAGCACACGAGCACAGAAGCTACATTGAATATATTGGGGTAAAATAAATGTTCATATTATAAAGACATGGCATGGAAAAATGAAATTGAATACAGTGTTTCTTGTACAATCTGAGGCCCACTTTATATCAGATACAGTATTACTCAACCAGTGGAGATCGCTGATTTTGAAAGAAAACAGACTTTAAACGTGCCAATTTTGTAATGGCATACAGCTCACCGTAAGCGCTTGACCTTGGTTACTTTCACATACTTCTGCATAAAACCTATTTCAGGAGTTCACACTTAGCTGATGGTTGACTATAAAGCTTGTTTGACATGCTGTCCTTGGAGAGAGCCCTGAGCTCATAAGATCCTCGAGCCTGGGGCTCCTTCCTGTTGCAGGGCGAGAGGAGAGTTTGAACTCAGGTAGATCTCGAGAATTCCCCTGCTGTTGAAGCTAATGAACAAATGGGGATTGCTATGAAGATATAACTACTTACTATGAGCATGTCTATGGTGCCGATTTGGATTAGTCAGTTAACTTAAGTTGCATGTTTTTTGATGGTGGGAAGAAACCAGGGGACTCGAGAGAAACCCGCATGAGCACGGGGAGAACGTGTAAACTCCACACAGAAACGTCGTCTGGCTTGGTAAGGACTAGAACCAGAGACGTTCTTGCTGTGAGGCAACAGTGCTAACCACTGGGCCACCATGCTATCCATCAAGGAAAGGAGGAGTAGGGGTGGAATTCTTCATAACGAAGATAGCTGTGGTGTGGAACCTAGGTTATTTATGTTGACTAATGCCGAGTTCAGACTGCAGGATTTTCAAAGAAGTCGTGTCACAGATGTGTTCACACTGCATGACTATCTGGGCTAGTGTTTTGTCGCTGCTTTGTTTACACTGCAAGATGGATCGGTGACAGGGAGTTTCACACTGCATGACTTCAAAATAGGAAGAATCGCCGACAACTTTGTCCAAACTACGTCTCCACCCAAAAACACGTAGTATATCTTTTGTTATTAACTACATAACGAGAAAGAAGCCTTTAATGGGGTAGAAAATGCCTATTTGCTCATTGGCTTTGAAGGGAATTTGCCATTTCTCCTCACCTTTTTTATTTTTTGACCGGGTTTGGTTGTGATATTGCTAACATGACACGTCAAACAGACACGGGAGCTCATACCACATTTACACAAATTTTCCCTCCATTTCTTGTGTCCGAATGAACTGAAAATGAGCTTTTAACTTCTCCCTCAACCTCCCGCTGGCCTGCAGGTACCCACACTAGTGAACGCTGCTCTCTGATTGGCTGTAGGCGATCGCCAATTTCACACTGCATGATTTGAATCACCGACAGCTCCAGATATTCAGCACGCCAAATATCTCCCGGGCATCGGCGACTCATCGCCGATTCTCTCAGATTGCGTCTTTGATAGTTCATATTGTGTGATTGTCATTCGCGTGAACGAGCACCGATTTGCCTGTGATTTCAGGAAGTTGTCTGCAATTTCTCAAAACCTGTCGGCGAGTCAAAATCGGGGCTAAAATCATGCAGTCTGAGCTAGGTATTAGGTATCATCTGATTGGTGAATCATGAATTGGCTAATGCAGGACCAGCTGTGTTCAATCATGTGATCCTCTCGAAATTAGTTTTTAAATAAATTTCACTTAAGACTCTCACACACACTGGCTTCATCCGAAATCTCCTACTACTTGATGGTACTACTCAATCGTTAGAGAACTACGTTCTATACAGTGTTGTGACTAGTTTGAATGCAACTCGGATGTACTACATCCGCCATTTTGACCTACCTGTGTCAGTTGCGTCAATTCATTCCCATTTATGAATTCTCACGTGGTGAATCATGGAATAGCGTAGTGTACATTGGATGCACACTTCAGAATCTTCAGAAGTAGTAGGTCATCCGGGTACTTCTCACATACTGTTATTCAAATTTTATGAATTCAGGCATACCACTCGGCTTGCATACTGTTTTTTTTACCATACTATATAGTATCGGAGCCACTCTCTCATTGCAAAGTTTTGTTTTGCCCCAGTTAAGTCTTCTGTTATTCATTATAATACTTTGGACTGTCTTCTGGTTACTGATTGTTTTTGCTGCCTGCCCCTGGTTGCTTAATAAGCAGTTTTTATACAGGTGTCCAGATGACGTACTGTTTAATCACTGGTCTAAACAGTTTACTTGATTTAATATTATTGAATATTTACTCAACTATACACAAAACTGCAGTTGAGACTGTGATTATGTACGAGTTCAGCTAGTAAAGTGCTGTGCAGATAAACCTCACTCCTCTGACCTCTAAAAAAAGGTGCTCTAGTGACAGACGCTAGAGGCCATTGATTGATAGATTTTATTTGACAATTTTGACAAAATATACAAACCAGTCCAGTTAGACTAATTCATGCATATTTTAAAAACTGTCACGGATAAAAAATGGACGAGCAAATCATAAATGGAGTGCAAACATCCTCAGCTCAACAACTCAACACAACAAAAATCCTCAACTGTAATTGTAAAACAACCATTTTTTAAATTTCCCTTCTAAAAACATTCAAATTTAAGCACTAAAATCCCAGGCAAAAATAAATTTTCAAAAAAAGATTTTCAACCTGATTCACTCTTAAATCTACAGGAATAAATACCCTGCTACTCTCCCCTCTACGCTCTTTTAGAATGACAGTGTACCTCACTAACTAAAACATATTTTGGTACTATTTTCTTTAAACACCATCACTAGTTTAACTTTTTTTAAAAATTACTATAATGTTCATTATTTAAACGTGTCAGTGGAGGAACTTTCATAACAATTCTACACAACTTATTTTGGGCCGTCTGCAATTATTATTATTATTTTTTTTTAGAACTACCTCCGTACCAAAAAGCGGCAGCATAGTCAAAATATGGCTGCACTAATGTACTCAAGCTTTTTTTACCCAGTACCACCTCAGAAAAACATTGTCTCTCCAAGTACCACCATAATAACCGGTATTGAAGTACAGTAGCATAGTAGGCCTAATTAAGCAGCTACAGCACTGCACAGTTCAAAAACGAGGCAGATTAATTGTTCTAATTAAGAATATTTATTATTGTCAGCCACCTAAATAAAAGGTTTAGCCTATTAAAATCAATTTGCTGATCACATTGGTGTTATTGTACGTGTCAAAAGGTTAAAAGTGTGTTCATTTTTTACTTTAATTAATCAGCGATTCCTCCGCGTTCCACTAGAAGTAAGCTTGTGTACCACTTGTTGTACGAGTACCACAGTTTGAGAACCACTGGACTTGCTAATATTTTTAAAGTTTGGGTATCTAAAAGCTCTGCCTGTCGAGCTAAAAACTTAATTTTAGAACAAACATTTGAATGAACTATAACAGCCATCTTCTCACCTGTCAAACAACTAAGACGCACCCTAAATATTTAACTTAATGTTTTGATGTAATCATTTGATGTCCTACTTTTACCTTTGACCTGACACATTTTCTCAGTTTTGCAGCTGAACCGAATAAAATAAATTCCATTTTACCCAAATGTAAGGACAATTTCTTAAAACAAAACCATTTAGAGACTTCCTAAGTTTACTTATTTCATTTTCAATAAAATCCTTATTTTCATGAGACACAATTATTGCTGCATCATCTGCATATAATAAAAGCTTTTCAGAACAAGCCGTTTTCAAATCATTGATGTATGTTAAAAAAAGCAGAGGACTTAAAACACTGCCTTGTGGAACCCCATAAGAGACGGTCGAATAATCTGAAAACACCCCATTTAAACCTACTATTTGAGATCTGTTTTCAAGATAAGACTTTATCCATTTACAGGCCATATTACCAAAACTCACTGCTTTTACTTTTAAAAGCAATATCCTGTGATCGACTGTATCGAAAGCTTTTTGCAAGTCTAATAAAACCATCCCACTTAACTTCCCGTTATCTATTTATCTCTTTATGTAATCTGTTAAATATAAAATTGTTGAATCAGTGGAATGATTTTTCCTAAAACCCGATTGAAACTCATACAATATATCATATTTTAAAAGATATTCTTCAATCTGCTCATAAATAATTTTTTCCATAACTTTTGATAACGAACTCAGAATTGATACCGGCCTAACATTACTATCCTCAAACCTACTACCTTTCTTAAAAAGAGGAATAACTCTTGCTTGTTTAAGTTCATCAGGAACTTTACCTTGGCAAATAGAAAGATTTATAATATGTGTAACCATTGGTGATAAAAATTGCAGAGTCTTTGAGGAACTTATTAGCTGTCAGTCAGCGCCCGCTCTTTTTTTTTTTTTTTTTTTTCCCTTAGTCATTGCGTCTTTTCTGTTTGCATTGTACAGTGCATCCGGAAAGTATTTATAGCACTTTATGTCACAGCCTTATTCCAAAATGGATTAAATTAATTTATTTCCTCAAAATTCTCCACACGATACCCCATAAAGATAAGTGAACAAAGAGCTTTTGAAATTGTTGCAAATTTATTCAAATTAAATCAACCTGCAGCAAGCAGTCCTGTATGGTAGAGTGGCCACACGGAAGCCACTCCTTAGCCTGGAATATATGATAGGAAATACTGCAAGAAATCCTTTGCTCTGTTAAACATAATTTGGGAAATATTCGAAAAAAAATAAAATAAAATTCACAGGAGGGCGAATAATTTTGACTTCAATTGTTCTTGCCTCATTGCACTGTCTTCCTGTAAAACTCCCTTTTTACTTATAAAGCTTTGCATAATTCTGCCCCGGTCTATGTCAGTGAACTTAATAGGCCATATACAGCCTGTAGACAGTTAAGATCCAATGACCAGTTTCTTATGTCTGTCCCTCGGTCTCGCTGCAAATGAAAAGGTGATCGAGCTTTCTGTGTTGCGGCCTCAAGGCTCTGAACATTAGGATTTCTCCTTCATTGGATGCTTTTAAATCTAATTTAAAGACTTATTTTTATTCCCTTGCCTTTGAGTTACACATGCTTGTTGTTTTCTTATCTGGGTAGATGACATGACATGCAATTCTGCCTGTCCATAATGTCATATACTAATGAAAATAGGTTTTTGTTAAAAATATAAACCTATATGTGGTTCCTCCCACAATATATAATTATAGCATACCATATCTAGTTAATGTATAAAAACCTCTACTTAAATTTTTTTATCTATACCTCAAAATTGTCATATGGTGTGACTGTCCGGGCCATGTTTGTCCTTAGTAATATGGCAATGTATGCCAGCAAAGTATAAATAACTGATAGTTATACTATTTAAATGAAAGAAAAAGGTCTTTTTAATAGACAGAGAAAGTTTTGATGCCTGTGCATGATTTTAACCCAAGTTCTGACCAAATAGATTATGTCCGTAAAATGAACCTCATATGGTGTGACAGTACAATTTATTTTTTGAACGGGCAATAATTTAGACATAATTACAATGAAGAGGTCCACACTCAAACAGGAGGTTGCAGTTTCTTCTCTAGAGGGGTTTGGATGGTCAAAAGGTGAGCTCTGATTTTTTTAACATTTTGTTTAAAAGCTCTGTATCTCATATGATCACTAATGGTCAGTGATTTGAGTCTTATGGTGTGACATGATTTACATAAAAATTTAATGTTTTTTTGCAAATTTCACTTATTAATTCCTAAAAAGCATTGCTGCTATGTGGCAACCCATATGCTAATTACAAGCTAGCTGTTTTTACTTATCCGATAGATTAGCTTAACTGAACAAAATGTCATATGGTGTGACACTTTGTCATATCAAGTGACAGTTTTTCCAAGTCACACCATATGATTTTATTGTCACACCATATTACACACACCTTTTTAAAATGGTAAATAAACACATTTTCAAAACATTTTTTTTCAAAAAGAGGGTGATTATTAAGTTACCTATATAATTAATGCATTTTTTATTTATATATGCAGTTTTTTTTTATTTACATCAGCTTAAATGCCAAGTAAAGAGAGGACACAAAAATATAGGAAAAAACTTAATGCTGACCATGCAAGGAGAGAGGAGGTCCTGAGGGAAAAGAAATCATGCCAGTTTCCACATATCACATACAATAGGTTAAAAGTCTAGCATGTCTAGAATAACTTCAACACAATACTAATGTCAAGATGGTGGGGTTAAAATCTGAATGTAATTTTTTTTTTTTTTATTATTATTATTTTTTAATTTTATTTTACGAATCACTGTTCTATCACTATTTTTTCATTCATTCATTCATTCATTTTCTTTTCGGCTTAGTCCCTTTATTAATCCGGGGTCGCCACAGCAGATCGAACCGCCAACTTATCCAGCATTTGTTTTACGCAGCGGATGCCCTTCCAGCCACAACCCATCTCTGGGAAACACATCCATACATTCTCATTCACACACATACACTATGGACAATTTAGCTTACCCAATTCACCTGTACCGCATGTCTTTGGACTGTGGGGAAAAACCGGAGCACCCGGAGGAAACCCACGCAACCACGGGGAGAACATGCAAACTCCACACAGAAATGCCAACTGGCCTAGCCGGGGATCGAACCAGCGACTTTCTTGCTGTGAGGCGAACGTGCTACTCACTACGCCACCGTGGCGCCCTCACTATTTTTTCATTAACAGATATAAAGAAAAGAAACGGACAGGACAACTCAGTGTATTCAATGTGCACTCCCTTCCTCCAAAACAAAAGAAAATCAGAGAGATGTGGAGAGAGGCACAAAGGAAATTCAGAAAGAGAAAAAAATAAGTGAATGCCATTATGAACATGACCCCTCCATCTCTTGAAGGATCACTGAATGAAGATCTGCTAAACCAACGCTATCTCACGGCAATTCGTAACTTTTTAATTAGTGGCTAATTCGTATGAATTTGTACGATGTAATTCGTACAATTCAGTATGATTTGTTCATCAACCAATGACGGTTGTGTTTAGGGGTGGGGTTGGGTGCCACCCCTCCTTTTTTAAATCGTACATTTTCGTACGACTGAACTCGTACGAATTCGTACGAATTAGCCACTAAGCTGCCAAAACTTAAAAAAACTTACGTTTTCTCGTGAGATCAGGCTGGCTAAACTCTTTCAGATTGACTAGCATCTCAGATTGATAGCATTTAACATGGTCTGAAATGGTCATTTAAAATGGTCTTTCAGATAAAAACAGATTTTTTAAGATTAAAAGTGAATCTCTTAACACTACTGTTACTGTTTAACAATTTATACTCTGATAAATTGTGGTGTAGTGCCATTCATCATTTAGTGTGACACTATGTCATTTGGTGTGACAAAAATAATTGTGACAATAAAAATACTTCTTTTTAATTTGTGAACCATAAAAATGACAATCGATCAAAAAGAAAAGTATTAGCGACAATCACAAGCATTTTGCTTGATTTATTACAAGGTTTTTAAAAATTAATCTAAAATATATGTGAAGACTGTGGAGAAATGTCTTACTTTGCACAATTATGTAGAAAATTAAAGCAAAATCTGATGAATATGCACTTAAAATATATATACATCTTAAGATAGTAATGTTACAGATTTATGGTGAAGTTGGTTACTTAGAGAAAGTATAAATTTTCATTTTATACAGAATAATTCTAATGTCACACTATATGACAATTTTAGGCACAAATGTAGCAAATTGGCGAATATAGCCTATTTCCAATACTAAAACTAAAAGACCACATATGTTTTTATAAATGTAAGAGTCAGTACAACACAGTGCAGTTTTTGTAATGCTTAATTTTACAAGTAAATAAAAATGTAAAAAAAACTGGCTTATACGTCAACCACCCATCTGCATTTTAGTATTACTTGTATACATATATTTCCTTTTCTTATCATTTTAGATACCAGTTTTTATTTTATTTTTTTCCTTTATTATTATTATTATTATTATTATTTTATTTTATTTTATTGTAAAGCACCCCGGTTGTGTATGATTGTGCTCTATAAATAAAGTTTGACTTGAAAATCTTTGGGTTGCTTTTTCAGTATAAATATATAAACAGAATTTATGGAAATGGATAAAATGAACGTTTCTGACAGATCCTCGCTCTATTGACTACACATTAGAGAAGAGAAGAGTTATTTTCCTCACCTTGTGTGATGAAACCGCTTCACCGATAGGCCTGAATTTGTGATTGTCGTGTTGTTTGGAGTCTCTGCAGACCACACACACCGGTTCTTTGTCCTCCAGACAGAAGAGTTTGAGTTTCTCACCATGTAAACTACAGATCTCCTCTGATCCCGACGAACGTTTCTCTTTTCTCTCCTTCAGGAAGGACTCACACAAGTTTTTTAACACTAGATTAAGCGGAGGATCATGACTTGACAATCTCCTGCAGACAGGACACTCCTGAGTTTTCTTGCTTCTCCAGAACTGTTGAAGACACTCTTTACACACACTGTGACTACAAGATAAAACTACTGGATCCTTAAAAATGTCATGACACACAGGACAGGAAAAATCATCTTCAGAGAGCGAAGCCATTTTCACCGTTTGAGCTCCAGCAGCTTTACTTTCACTTTCTGTCGATCGCTATGAAAATAAACCAGGATAATCTCAAAGATCTGCTGCCTGTTCAGAAGATAAAGTCTCAAAAATTTGCTCCTTTCTCCACTGGTCACTGTTTGTTTTTTAGCATTTGTTTTATCGTGTCATTAAGTTCAGAAGAGAGTCAGTGTGTGACAGGGAGGAGAAATCACATGTCACTATCTCTTCCTGGTCAGAGCTGTAATAGGGAGGAGTTTCTGATCTCCTCAGGGTGTTAAAAATCAGGTCAAAGAACCAGACTGGGGTTTCTTCAGGTTACTCTTTTTTTACACAACTTTCAGAAAGGCTTAAAAAACTTTGTATGAAACACAAATGAACATTCAATGGTCTTATATATTTTTATTCAACTTTATTTGTATGTATGTGTGCCTCTACACACTAAAAAATCTGGGGTTATTTTTTCTACCCAAATGTTGAGTTAAGGCAATTGGGTAATTTTGGGGGGTTATTTTCAGAGTCTTAGATAGTTTTTGGGTTGTGATATATAACCCAAACTTGGGTTATTTTCTGGGTAATAATTTCTAAGACTTGAATCAATGCAACCCTAGCACCACACAGGCACATCAACCCAGCTCCTTGAGTCATATCAACTCCCAGCAGGGGCTGACTGCGATGCCACAGAAATATATTGTTATTATAAATGTTTACGAACATTTTTTATGAAACGACTTGTTTTAAATGCAGTTCACAATTTGTGTTTAGTTTTGTATGAGCTCTGAGGTAAAGTGTATTTACAGAATGTAATGTGCTGAACAAATATAATGGAACAAAAAAATAATAAATAAAGCTAATACAATATTCACTTGTTTATTTTTTATGTGGTTTATGATTTTAAAAGAAAGCTAAAACTTAAATTTGAAAATATAACCTATTAATTAAGTAAAACGAACCTATTATTTAAGTAAAAATAACCAATTATTGGGTAGAAAAACAACCCATTTTTGGGGTTAAAAATGATTACTTGGGTTAATTTAACCCCTGATGTGTTCTGTCCTATATTTACCCAACAATAGTGTTAAAAACAACCCAATTTGGGTATTTTTTAACACTGTGTTTTTTAGAGTGTATTTGTCACAGATTATGACAGATCCCAGATTCTGCCATGATCAAATATTTGTCCTGGAACGATTTTACTTATATGAAAGAATAAAGACTAACAGGAAAAATAGTGTAGTGAATTATACAATAATATAGTGACAGTCGGGGATGGGCAGCATTTATGATACATGGGTTTCAAATATGCATTTCAAATACAAAATAGTATTTTTTAATTTGTATTTAATGAGGTTTGTGAAAATGGTGTAATATTGTGCTCCAGAATACTTTAGTGTCTTGTTTTTTTGTAATTTAAAAATACTGTAAAATACTTTGTAAGAAGTCTACATGATGACAATATAAAAATTCAGCCTCTGATTGGAGCTTTCTCAGTTATTTGTCTAGGCTTGAGATCAGAACAGAAAATGTATTTATATTGAAGAAGGTGCTTGGAGTTCATTCATTTATTCATTTTCTTGTCGGCTTAGTCCCTTTATTAATCTGGGGTCGCCACAGCGGAATGAACCGCCAACTTATCCAGCATATGTTTCACGCAGCGAATGCCCTTCCAGCTGCAACCCATCCCTGGGAAACATCCATACCCTACAGACATTTTAGCTTACCCAATTCACCTATATCACATGTCTTTGGACTTGTGGGGGAAACCGGAGCACCCGGAGGAAACCCACGCAACCACGGGGAGAACATGCAAACTCCACACAGAAATGCCAACTGACCCAGCCGAGGCTCAAACCAGCGACCTTCTTGCTGTGAGGCGAACGTGCTACTCACTACGCCACCGTGGCGCCCAATGCTTGGAGTATGAAAGGAAATTATTAGTGCTGTCAATCGATTAAAAAAAACTAATTATTTGCACTTTGTTTTTTGCAGTTAATCGCAATTAAAAGACTGAAACTAATCTTGGCTATTCAAATGTACTGTAAAATGAATGCAAACACAAGACAAAGCACTATTTATGTTCAAAATATGATTGTTTATCAGAATTTTTGTTCAACCTGTTACACAGATTTCTTCATGTAAACAACATACCCGCAAAAAAAACCAACAAGATCCTCAAACTGTTGGCTCGACAGCCGTATTTATTACAGAAATAAACACACAGGCGTGTAAGTGTCATTTGAATTTCAAAACAATCAATGCCAATAAAAACACAAATGATTTCCATGTTGGATTCTAAGTGGACTGCAAAAAAATTCCAAAATACAGGCACTGCAGATGTGGAAGTTTATAATAATTAAGTATTAAATACAAACAGTTGTACTCATTGTAAAGATGTATTGCTGAGAGCTGAGGAAGTAGAAAGTATATTAAAAGTATAGAAACAGTTTAGCTCAGTCCTCCTTTACATTCAGCCAGTTGCTAAGACAATGTGGACCTTTTCTTTTGAATGATGTGACCTGAGAGTGATTACAGTCTCTCACAAGCAGAATCACCCAATCATCATATGAATTTTGGTGCCATTGCTGCTGCGACTAGGACGAAAAAAGCATCAAGAGGTGCATCAAAGGCACACACAGGTACACGTTGTGTCACACCAAAGACTTTTCTTACAGGGACTTTGGTCACAGCATCTCTAAACATTTAATCATAAACAACCTTGAGGCATACGGACACCATTGGCGATGTTAGGCATTTGTTCTTGGTGCTAGGAAACACACACACACACACACACACACACACACACACACACACAATACCCACAGTACAGTGCGTGAGCGACTTCCTTCAGATCCATCAATACAGTACGTACGATTGAGCTCATCAAATTAGCTTAAACTAAGCGTTCTAACGCATGGCTATACTTCACAAGGATTCTGATACACCAACGTGAAGCAGATGCTTTACAGAAGTTGCGTGTATGGGGGAATGAAGCATTTTGAGGGCGCATGGAATCAAAGGCAGAGGAATGTGCTGTCATTGAGTACCTTAACATGGACACCAATACTCAGATTTTAATATGATTGAGATTATACTCTGATTAAGAGTCGACCATGGAAACAGCCAATTTTGATTACCTTAAAGGACCACTGAGTGATGAAATGCCGAGGTTTTTCTTTCCATTCAGCATGTGGTATGAAACTTCACTAAAACAACACTCTTCCAGCAGTCCTTACTTCGTGTTCTCCTGGTAATGCGACGTTAATTGTTTCATACTCAAACTTTACTTCTAAAAGTCCTTCCTTGGTCTTATCCATATTTCTGTGCACGTTAAACAACAACGGAAAATAAAACAACAGGAAATAAAAAAGCTGCAACTGCATTAATTGCGATAATTTTTAAAAAATATTTCAAATTATTCCATGGTCTGTTGAAATTCTTGATTCTGATTGGCTGGAGGGTGTGCTATATTTCGCTGAAGCGCAAAGGTAGTTCCAGTCAGTTTTGATCACAGTTGGAAATAAATGCGCTTCTCCCAAACGTTTACAGTTACTATAGCGACTCGCATGTGCTGCGCATGAAACCAATGAGGGCTATTAATGGCGGACGGGAAATCCGCAAAATTAGGAAAATACTCATAAACTATGCCACAAAATCAAGTTTTAAGAGTTTTTTCAAGCGAGAATATAGTTATTTTAAAGTCAAATTGGCAGTTTGTCTGTAAGAAAAGCGTGACTTTAAAAATGCTGGAAGCTCCTGACGGTCAGCGGCAGCTCAGCGAACGGCTCCCCCCGAGGGAAGCTTTATGTCGGCCAGAGAATCTCCGGTTCTACGCCGCTGGATCTAATCTCGTGCATCTCTGTTGTTAAAACGGGATATATAATTAATCTTTGGCCTATCTAACGGTCAGTCTTTGGACATTTTAACCTATTACTTTTTCTCAGGTGTATTTTTTGGCAGATCACAAAGATAAGTTTTATAATAATCTATGAGCGTAAATAATGTAATATCGCACTGATCCTGCGTGTTTGGCTGATTGCTTTTGTTTTAAAGAAGTTAAATAAAGCAGAATGTTCTCCTACTTGTCCCGATATGTGTTTCTTTTCCTAAATTTCCCTACATATTTAACAGCAGAGATTTCTGAAATAGGCTCTGGCTGCTTTCTCTTCATAATACGTGTTCCTAAAGCGTGTTTAATTGATATGGTTCTTATATATAAGTATAATAATATTAATATTGTATGTTCATTATGAAATGTAAATCGTAGCCCAGCTTTCGCAGAATTAATGTTAAGAGATATACATACAGATCCTCCCTTTGCATGTTCTCTCTCTCTCTGTCTGTCTGTCAGTCTGTCACAGCTGATTCAGTGGAGGGACTAGAAAATCTAACATCTAAAAACGGACAAAAGTTTGGACAAATATTGCCCAGCAAAGAGAAAAACTAGTTTAAATATAGGCCTACCTTGGCAAGTGACCACAGAATAAGCGGGATAATCAACGGCTTGCCGTGCGTTAAAGGATTTTAATGCACTTCGCGGAGGCGACCACACTCCGCTGCGTGTCGTGTTCCTTTGCCTCCACGTCATGCATTAAAATCCTTTAACGCACGGCAAGCCATTGATTATCCCTTACTTAATCGCATGCGTTAACGTGCTAATTTTGACAGCACTAGAAATTATGCGTCACATCATGACTATATCTACAATACTTCACTGGCTGTTTAAATTCCCAGTAGTATAGTTACTAAAGAATAAATATGTCTGCCTAAATGCTGATTTCTGCGTCGAGTGATCGATGCGACCCACGGCGCCTGCCTTGCGCATAGTTGTGCATTTATACTTTTGTGACACATTTCAATGTATTTTTGCCCATCCCTGCAGACAGTAACAATTTGCATTATAATATAGTTATAAACACAACAATAATAACTATATAACACTCAGCAATCAGTGTATCAGTTAATCAATCTAAACCCTTTTAAAGCAAACATTGTGTGTAGTGTTTATCTTGGCAATTTGCTGCATTCCTATTTTAAAGACATGCTGATGAAAAGAGTAAAAAAATATGACTGACAATGCCAACGGAATGTTGATTTAATTTGGTTAATGCACGATTACTAATAAAGAAAAAGTATTTATGGCATCCTTTTTGAAGGCAACCAGAATTCCCATTTGCCTATAACTTGGCAGGTTTCATGAAGAGTCTTAGAGCTGATCTTCTGAATTTCTTTCATCTCAGTTTGAGTTTCTTCATGATGATGCTGGAATCAGATCTCTGTGTGGAGCACTGGCTTCTGCGGGCTGCTTTTGCAAACAAACATCATGCACATTATTACAATTAATAGCAAAGTGAATGTTTGGAAATGGAAATGCTACAGTATATGCAGTCTAATACACTGTATATAGTAGGGGAGAACAGGATAATACGGGAACTATTTGTTTGCTGTGGTCACAAAGGCCCCGTTTACACTACCAGTTAAATGTGACCCAATTCGGATTGTTTGCTCATATGTAGGGCCAGACGGAATCTGCTGACTTTTTTTGCTATTTCTGCGGAGTATTTTGTTAAAAATATTTTAGGAACATCATAACAAAAAAGTTAATATATAAAATAAAAAGTAATACCTTTTTAACTTTTTATTTAATGTTTAAAATGCAAATCCAATTAGATCCACTTTATTTGGTAAACAAAGCAAGTCTCTCGAAAAAAATCTCTGCTAAAAGACAGAAAATAGTACTTTACAAACTGTGTTGTAAATAAATCTTATGAATATTTTCATATTAATCAATATTTTTACTGAAATTAATTTGAAAACTGAATAAATATACATTTACACACATTTACACCAGTAAATAAACAGAATCAATGATGGGCTAAAAATCTGCGCAGATTCCGTGTGGCCCTACTCATATGTGACACAGATTGGATCTGTTCTGTGAGAAAGCATGCATTCAGATATTCAGAGATGGGTTTCAGGCCTCCTTCATGTGTGGAAATAAATCAGATATAAGTCAGATATGTGACAATGCGACTGTCATGTAAACAGGTAGATCGGATTTAATGAGGCGTTTCGTTTTGTACGTCATTAAACTTGCAACGATAAGGTACTTTTCCACAGTTTAATGATGTAGAAGGAAAACACCATGAACAGCAGCTACTCTAATTATTCTCTTTGTTTTCTATTTCCACCTGGGGATACTAATCCCGAGGCCCCCAGAGACTGTGCAGCGCCACGTATGCGATCCGAGACCTGGGACGAGACGATTCCAAGGCTCCATAATCCTGGACCTCGCTGTATCCTGAGCAGCTGCTTGGCGGAGTAGCAAGCATGAGACTGATTCCTGTGACCCTCCAAGAACAAACGAGCCTCAGGTTCTCCAGCCTCCGGCGCCTAGACTGCAGCTAGAGCTGCGCACCGATGGATTACTCTTCAGTGTTTGAACACTTAAGTAGTGAATGTTCAACAACACTGAACTGAACTCCAACACTAAAAACTGGACTGACACTTTCAATTTACTATAACCTTCTATGTGAAGCTGCTTTGACACAATCTACATTGTAAAAGCGCTATACAAATAAAGGTGAATTGAATTGAATTTCATTCATTCATTCATTCATTTTGTTTTCAGCTTAGTCCCTTTATTAATCCGGGGTCGCCACAGCGGAATGAACCGCCAACTTATCCAGCATTTGTTTTACGCAGCAGATGCCCTTCCAGCCACAACCCATCTCTGGGAAATGAATTGAATTTCAATAATGTTATAGAAAAATGTAATTAATTGACCTGTTGAATTGAATTTCAACAGGTCAATTAATTACATTTTTCTGACACATTTATAACCAAATGAGTGTCAAAATGATGTTGCAGTGATTAAATCACATCTGCTCATCTTGCTGAGAATCAGTTTGAAGACATTATTACAGACCCCAAACTAAATTCCTATTAATAAATAAAAGTATATATAAATAAAGGGCGCCACGGTGGTGTAGTGGGTAGCACGTTCGCCTCACTGCAAGAATGTCACTGATTCGAGCCTTTATTCATAGCTGCGTTGCTGTTTTTTTCTATGACTTTAAAATATGAAATAGATTTTCTCATACATTATGTCTGCATGTTAAAATATGCTGTTATTTGTTTACTGTGTCTACGCAGATTTTATTTATTATTTTAATATATATTTTTAATTTATTTATTTATTAAATTTATTATTTATTTTCCATTTCGCTTTATAGGCTATTGTCGCTTCATTTCTTTTCTGAACCAAAATAATTTTCATTCCTGTTATCACTGCTGGAAACTTAAATATTAGAGTTATTTTGTTAAATCAGACTACTTGTTGTATGACAGCCCATTACTTGCGCGCACATGGTCACTTGCATAATCTTCAGCCCGGTTGAAGAAGGCTAATATATTCGTGTCATGATCACCAGCGATCTCTCCTCTGCCACTTTCGGGAACTACAGATCAGCCAGTTTACGAACTACAACTCCTGTCATGCAACACACACACACACTCCTGCTCCATATCACAACTGATTGCACACACACCAGCGGAGGACCATCACGACTGATCACACACACTTCATAAGCAGCACACACACGCTCATTCGTCGCAGCAACATTGTCTACGGTTATGTGTTCGCTGTTTGTGACTTTGCAACGGATTTCTTTTGTTCTAGTTTCTTCCGTGTTTTTGACCTCAACTTTATATTTTGATTATCCATGTCTGCTATCTGCCTTGCGATCTCATGCCTGCTTTGACTTTGATTTTTTTTATTAAATAATTCTGCACTTGGATCCTCGCCCCGTTGTCTTCGTCACACCTACTCTGAACGTAACAATTCGTTCATTTTACTATTTTAATTGTTGAAACGTAGCAGATATTAAATGACTGAATGAGATTTAACCTAGGGCAGAATAATTTTATTAATCTTTTAATTAGTTTTATGAATGCTGCTTTATGAATATAGTTTTCAAGACTCATTTTAGGTGTCGGGTGTGGCTACTTTTACTTTCTATAGCCGACATTAAATGTATAATTTAAAACGTAATAATTAGCCTTCAGCTTTTTTCTTTTTTTCCTTAGTGTTATCAACATTTAGGTAGTTTCAGCTTTTTATTTATGCATTATTTATTTAGGCTTTTTAGTTTTTTTGCAGGTCAGCTGTATTGTTGATGAGAACTATTTTTGTCTTTCTGAACTGGTTTAAGTAATTAAGTTTACTTAGTTCTTACTGCTGAAAACATGTTAAATAATAAAGTTACTGTAATAACTTATTAAAGTATTGCAGGATGAACACGAGTTCGCTTCGCATATACAGGAAGCTTATGATGCAGGTGTTAAATGACAATGTTACGTGCAGCTTTTTTTTATATTACTCTGCAACTTAAAGTAATATAAAGTTTTGACAATTTATGTTCGGCCTATGAAATCGATGCATTCGGATATGAATTAATAAAACGTGTATTGAGAAGGATTTCTTTGTGTCTTTTTAACTAGTAGCTCGAACCACAGGTAGTCGAGTAACTCGAGTATTGTTTTGAAAAGAAATCGATTAGCAGAAACCAGTAGTCGTGCAAGCCCTACATAAATTACACATTAAGCATTTTACTCCAATAGAAAACAATCTGAAACAAAACATTTACTGTGGATTAGGGACATGAGGAAGTGGCAGGGCCTATGTAAAGAAAATTTTGCATTAAGTCATTTTGAGCTTTTATACCTATGTAGTTAAGATCCAAAGTCCAGACCCACAGCTGTAACATTTACTGACTATTTAACGGCAAGATCTTCAGAGAGGAAGAACAGTTGAGGAAAGGAAAGACAGTGTCAGTGAAGGTGGTTGTGAATGTGCGTAGATGTGTTTTAGCTACAGGATCAGAGAAAGACACTGTTCCTCTGTCATAGTCTAGTGCAACTCTCACACGCTCCAGCTTCTGTTTAACACGAAAACCAGCCCATTTAGTCTGTTCTTTCGAATCATACCACACACACCAGACACCAGTTTTATAAAAAGCTTTCTCCTTTCTCTGGTTTGATGCTGTAGCTACTCCAAGACCCCAGTCTGAATTATCTTTCACCTCTACATCCCAGCTGTGTTTTCCTGAGTTAAAACCCTCTGAACCCAAAACACAGAAATACCGGTCAAATCTCTCTGGATTTTTAGGAAGAGGTTGTGTGTTCTCAATGTGTCTCACACTGGTTGGGTCATCAGACACTATGAGTTGTGGATGAGCAGTGTTTGGGTCCAGAATCACAGGAGCTGAAGAGACACAATCAACGTCTGCTTTAATTTTCAGAAACAGTTATTTTTTTATTCCCATGTTCATTTAATGATTTCGAATGAACCATACACAGATTATATATCGTAACACTCATACTATTGATGAATGATTTTGAACACTTTCTTCCTAATTTTTAAGAAATATTCATTATATCTTTAAATAATTTTACTAAAAGAAACATTGCTGAAACAAATATTGTTGTGGTTTAAGAAATAATTTTCCTTCTAATTTCCTGTTTATTCATATATATTGAGCATGTATGTAAAATAAATGCAATTAGAATTGACTTGTATTGCAGTGAAT
Organism: Danio albolineatus; assembly: GCA_903798035.1. NCBI lineage: Eukaryota > Metazoa > Chordata > Actinopteri > Cypriniformes > Danionidae > Danio > Danio albolineatus. Next base: position 1,927,157 of record CAIGQQ010030434.1, on the reverse strand, counting down.
TTATTTTTCTGAGATTTTGTGAAATGAGATTTGCATTTCATGTCCAAAGAATCTGATATTAAAACAACAATGAGACTGAAGAAGAAACATAACCCAATGTGTCATTATAACCAGGGGTGCATATAATATTTTTGGTCTGATTCTCAAAGGATAACCTGGAGATGTCACTTGTTCCCAGTGTTGGGGACAATTACTTTTGAAAGTAGTGCATTACAACATTGTTACTCCCCCAAAAAGTAACTATATGGGTTTCTTATGGCCCGTTTCCACTGAGTGGTACGGCCGTTTCCACTGCCTAAAAGCGTACCGAACCGAACCGTACCGTACTAGTTTTTAGTCACCCTTTGCAAAGAGTTCCAAGCGTACCAAAGCGTGCCGTAAGGCGGATCTAGACGCGCAGCTGAACACCATTGGTTTACAGAGATACGTCATTTGCTTGCGCAACAAGCCAGAATGAAAACAAAAGACCCGCCATGTTTAATACACAGCCGAGAGACAATGCTCCGAAATAATATCAGCATATAATAACGAGCCATGGTCGACCCGAGCTTAAACAAACCTTGTCGTCGTCTTGAACAAAGTTAACCTGGTCTATTATAAACTCGGAATGACGGAGTTACTCTCTAACGAGAGAATAATGACGGAGAGGCTACATGTACTGGTGAAGATAAAAGACACAGATGAGAGGTTTGCACTGACTGTGGGCTCTATTTCATATTGTTTTTGAACCTAAATAAAGCATAAATGTCTGCTGTGTGTAGTTTTTCTGTAATTTGGTAACATCGGAGACTGTGTGGGGCTGTATGTGTTCATATATGCTGCATTTATTTATTTATTTAGGCTATTTCGCATCATTGATCTGCAGTTATAATCAGATCATGTTCATAGAAAGGTCAGTAATGAACATTTATACAACAGTATTTATGTGTGTAAAGCCTCTGTTTTGTGAGAAGTGCTTCTCGTATGATTTGTGAATGACCCATAAAGCTTTACTGTAGACATTTCCTCGAGCGAAAATGACATCGACAAACTCGTACACCACGGCCACCAAAAGAGTACCCTTTAGCAGTGGAAACGCAAGCCTGATAAAGGTGACCCGTACCGACCCGTACCGTACTGTACCACTCAGTGGAAACAGGCCATTAGTTACTTTTATGGAAAGTAATGTGTTACTTTTACATTACTTTTCCTGACCTGGCTGAGGTTTGATCTCTTTCAGATTCTGCAGGTGTTTTTTCATCTTTTTTTACAGAGAAGCTCTGCATTTAACAGCCTATGTAACCCACATCTTCATTTTCCTTAAAAAAATGTAGGATAAAATAATATTTTGAGAACTTTCTGAGCCCAGAGCTATACATGCTGTTTATACAGATTAATGACAGCATGTAATGTGTTTGCTACTTTTGAATGTTTTGAAATTCACTATCCATTGAGATAGAGACGGCAATAAAGCCCAAGTACGGAAGTCCTAAGAGGCCATGCATTAAAAATTAAACTTTCTCTCTTGTTTTGTCGAGATCACGACTTAATTATTCGTGATCTCGACATACACCGGGAAGAACCAGCGAGACGCATGCTTCCTGTTTACACTTGAACGTGCATGCCCAGAGTGCGCCAATGGTCACCTGATATACGTTTCTGGAGTAGTGTGGACAGAGATATGTTCAGAAACGCTGGGTGAAACGCTAGTGTTGGACGCAGATCTTTTTCATGCTAAAACGCCGTTTTAAAACTAAACCGCACTAGTGTAAACGGGGCCTGAGGTAATTTTTATTCCGCAATATATTTGTAAAAGCCAATTAAGCAAGGTAAAAGGTAACTTGCTTTACATTTGCATTACATACTCAAATAATATTACTTATTTTTAAAAGTAATGTGTTATGTTACTTGTTACTTTAAAAAGGAAATACTATTACGTAACCCGTGTTACATATAATTTGTTACCCCAACACTGCTTGTTCTTCATATTTGGGCAGTTGTGGGCTTATGGTTAGGGAGTTAAAATTGTAATCAAAAGGTTGCAGGTTTAATTTTTTGCTCCCACCAGGAATTGAAGCTTGGGGAGTGAATGAACCCAGCTAAGTAGAGTTAAAACTGGAGAACCAACTTCAATATACAAATTTAATATTTAAACCCTTTTCCAGTATTTTTAAATATATGTTGCATAAATGTACATGACATATTGTATATATTTTAAATACAAATATTTTAAATGTAAATATCTGATTTGCATATATTTGCATATCTGTACAACAGATTTACTGTATATGCGGGAGCTCACGATTAGACATGGGATGATAACCGTTTTCAAGGTATACCGTGGTTTGGAAAAGTCAAGGTTTTCATACTGCCAAAATTTTCTGCTATAACGTTCCTATAGTATGAGTACGATTTTTTATTTACATTTTTTGTTAGTTTTTTATTTTTAGGTGTAAATTGTAAAGAAATTTTTATTGCCACAAAATATTTTAAATGTTTCTCAAAATAAAATATATTGTGTTCAAAGGGGGAAAAGGGTTTTGTTTTTTAGCCAGACATTTAAAAAGAATATATTTTAGAGCAGTAAACACAATACTGTCATACGGTGAAACCGTGATATTTTTATCCAAGGTTATCATAGCGTCAGAATCTTATACCGGCCCATGACTACGCACGATCAGATGTTGCTTCCACGTTTGGCTCAATTGACCCCATTGAGGTTTAAAATTTTGGAAAATGTAGTTTCATGCAAACACTGAGTGGAACATGCATCTATTTGCATGAATGTAATGTAAAAGTTTAAATAATTGAGGAGAGTCATTGTGCAAAAATGAGATCTATTTGTAGCATGTGATGTGTGTCAGAAAAGTGAGGGATTAAATACATAAATAGACCGACCAATTCATATGAGATTTATTCATTCATATGTGCAGCTCCTATCTGTGATTTAATCAGTTATGTGCACCCCTGACTATAACTGTAATCAATGTTCTTCTCTTGTTTATGGCTCATAGTGTTGTAGCTCGTATGAGTATAATGTAAAAATCTATCAGTCTTCCCCATGTGTTTTTCACTGTGAGTATAAGATGACAGATGTAGTGTGGACTCTTACTGTAGTGGACGACATCCTGCATCTTCCTCCAGACTCTGTACTGCAGGTTCCCCAAGTACTGAGACACATGAATCAAAGCTCCAGAAGGCGTCTGTGGATCCGGCTGTGAGATCTGGACTCTGGAAGAACATTCAGGAGTCAGAACTGCAGTGGCTTTGGCTTCAGAAGCAGAGAGACACCAGCAGATCACTCACCTTTCCATTGAGCCTGGAAACTCCTTCAGAAAGCAGACGTCATTGGCTTTCAGCGTCTCCTCCGTGTCTTTGATTGTATGTGAAAGAGCTGAGATGTGTGTGTTCATGTCCTCCTTCATCTCCTTCATCATCTGCTTCTTCTGCTCCTCTTCCTCCCTCAGTGCAGTGATCGTAGCTTCTTCTTCATCTCGGAGAAACTGATGAAGCTTCTCAAACTGCTGTTTAATCTGATGTTCGGTGTGATCGGCTTGAGTCTTAAACCAAAAAACAGACACTTAACCATCTGTATCAACACATCATTTTATTAATTAAAGCAACAAACCAAAAAACAACATGGATTATATGTTCATTCATAACAGCTAGGGTTCAAGTAAATTCAGAGTTCCTAAAATCTCTTTGCTGTTATGAAATTCAAACACAGCTTCAACTGCTTTATTGGAGAATATTGTATTTATACCACATAAAGTTGAAGTCAAAATCATTCGTCCTACTGTGATTTTTATCTTTTTCTAAATATTTCCCAAATGATGTTGAACAGATTCAGGAATTTCTCTCAGTATTTCCTATAATATTTTTTCTCCTGGGCAAAGTCTTACTTGTTTTATTTTGGCCAGAATAAAGCAGTTTTTAATTGTTTTAAACTATTTTAAGGTTTTTGAGGTAATTTTAAGACCCTCTTAAGCAATATTTGCTTTAAATAGTCTACAGAACAAACCACTGTTATACAATTACTCGCCTAATTACTCTAACTTAACTAATTAACCATTAAACAGCAATTGAAGAGTTCACACTTAGCTGATGATTGATAATAAAGCGTATTTGTCATGCTGTCCTGGGAGAGAGCCTTGAGCTCAGAATATCCTTGAGCCCGGGGCTCCCTCCCGTTTAAAGGGCGAGAGGAGAGTTCGACCTCAGGTAAGTCTCGAGAACTTGTGAATGTGCTGAGAAATATGTTACTAGAGTTGCTTTAAGATGCTATTTTGGGTGTGTGGGGTGGGGTGGGTGGGGGGGTTCCTTCATTTCTTATGTTGCTCTTTGCCTTTCTGCGTGACACTTATGTTTGATCTGTTCTCGGATTCTCTTCATTGTTTTGAGTTGTATCTTTTCTTAACGTCCAAACTAAACTGCTTAAATCTACCAAAGGGAAAGTGAAAGTAAAGTACATCACATGACTTACATCTTAAATACACGTAGCTGATTCTCTGTTAAAACATTAGGTAAGAAGCGAGTACTACTTCTATATGTTCGTTCTTGGGGAGTGCAGATGTAGTGAGGGGCATGTGATACAGAAGATGTTTTTTTTTTAGCTTTCTCTTTAGTTATTTAGAGGTGGGGAGTGTTTAGTTAGTGTGTTTAATTTGTTATTTGCTTTGATTAGGCACAGCTTAATTTACTTCCCTCTGTTAGGTTTGTTTTAATTAGCTTATTTTGCATTTATTGTAGATATTTTTAAATATATATTGGGTGATTAAATATCCGTATTCTTCTTTCTTATCTTTATCATTGTAAAGCAAACCACTTCTGCACTGACTGTGGGCTCTACTTCGTGTTGTTTTTGAACCTAAATAAGGACTAAATGTCTGCTGTGTGTAGTTTTTCTGTAATTGGTAACAGATCGGAGACTGTAAGGGGCTGTATGTGTTCATATATGCTGCATTTATTTATTTATTTTATATAATCGCAGACAGTAGGCTATTCCGCATCACTGATCTGCAGTTATAATCAGATCATGTTCATAGAGAGGTCAGTAATGAACATTTATACACCAGTGTTTGTGTATAATAAAGCCTCTGTGTTGTGAGAAGTGCTTCTCGTATGATATGTGAGCGACCCGTTCAGCTTTACTGTAGACATTTCCTCCAGCGAGAATGACGTCAGAAACGCAAGCCTAATAAAGGTGACCCGTACTGTACCGTACCACTCAGTAAAAGCGGGCCATTTTTGCCACGTCCGTTGTGTCTTTTTATTCACAGCAGCTAACGTCTCAGGGGAATTTTAAAAGTTTAGCCATTTTCATCAACCAAGCCACATAGGGCATAACACAAACATCACAGATCCAGAAGCAGGTAAATATCATCATCATTTAACTAACACAACACATTGTAATTCATAATGTGAAGCTGCTAAAAAATAATATTCACATTTTCAAATTAATTTTCATAAATTTTATCAGACCTCACCTTGATGTGTTGAACAGTTTTCTTTAACTCTTCTTTAATGACTAGATTGCGCTTAAGTTTCTCCATTAAGGACTTCAGTGCTGTATTAAGTTCTTCCTAGAATTGAACAAATAAAAACACACAAACTTAGAGAACGTTCCAGTGAAATTAATAAGAGAAAAAATACAGTGATACAATCATATTACTGTGAAAAGTAGTTGCCCTTATACCAATTTTATTTTATTTTTTTTGCTTTTTGAGTGTCATACTTGTCACGATCACCAGCGAACGAACCATCAGAGACATACCTGTCAACCCTCCCTTTTTTCCCGGGATTCTCCCGTATTTTACAGTTCTATCCCGCTATCATCCTGTAAAGGTATTTTCCCGAATTTCTCCCGTATTTTCAGTTGTTCTCCGACGGGTGTCAATAAACATTAAAGAGCCGATCCTCCCTATACGCGACCCATACTGCCGAACCACCAGGGGCCGCCCCTTGCTCTTAAATGTGAGTCAGTTCTGTGCTTTCGGTTTATTTAGGCATGAAACACTTTAAAATAAATATAAAAACAGTGGGATTCCCTTTCCTTTTCATTACAGGTGCCGTCGCTCCTCCTATGCAATCCTCAAAACAGTAATAAAGCGGTGCGTGACTGTCAGACGCGCTCCATAGTGATAAACAGACACTGTTTCCCAAACGGATTCTGTACATGTGATTTGAAGTGTAGCGAAAGTCTGGGTTTTGGGTGCGTGTGAACAGACATATACACATAATTAAGAATAATAACATCTAAAGATGTCGATCTTAGTGTTTTTGTCCTAAATGAGCATAATAATCAGGAAAGCAATGCTTTCTTTATATGTTTATTAGATGTGTGCATTGTTAAAGTGACACCTCTGTTATTTAATGTAATCAAACAAAAAAATCCAAATAAATGAGATTGATTCGTTGCTCTTATGTGTAATTTATTAAGTGAAGATTAATGAGATTTGATAACTTGATTCTATTTGTTTATAATAGCTATTAATTGTAATAAACTGAAAGGTTTTGCTAATTTCTTTTTTGTTTAACTGTTTATTTATAATGAAACAGTTCCAGAAGAACATATTTAGTAATTTGGGCATGTTGGGGGGGGGGGAAAGCGACAACTTTGTTTCTTATCTGTTCATCCCTGCCTGCCACCAGCCTTCTGACTTCCTGCCTGTTCTCGACCATGTAAGGTTGGTCTTTTAACTACAGCTGTTCGAACTGTAGTTCTGCCGAATTACTAAAAAGTTATCAGTATGATAGTGAAAACTACATTCTAGTCAAAACCATCCTTCTGCAATCTTATACCAAAAGCGGAAATAAGGGCAGTATTAATAGCTTTACATGTGGGAGAGCGTCGCTATTATGTGATTATATTGTATTGAAATATGGAGCAATTAAGTGTTGATGTTAAATCAGAAGTAATTGACAAATACTTGAAAATGAGATGATTTAATGACAATAATTCTCTATGGTTACCACTGAATTAGTTACAAATAGCTGTATGAAACAATAAAACATGAACTGATAAAAACATATGATAATAACTGTACCCAGCTTAATTGTAAATTAAAGTTACCTGAGAGAGAGAGAGAGGGAGAGAGACAGAGCAGGAAAAGACCAGAGCAAGAAAAGCTAGCAAGAAAAGAAGAGCCAGAGCAAAGTTTACCAGCTATTTTGTATATTTCTTGACCATGTGACCAAAGCCCAAAAGCTGAGACATTCAAACTGAGCAATCAACATGTGACCACATCGTAAAACCCCCAAAGTCCACACACCAGGCTCTGATCTTATCAGTATCTGCCTTTGGAATTTGTGTGAGCCTTCTTTAGTGAAAAAGACATGTTCTGCCATATAAACAAATGCTTATGATCATTTTCATTCCTACAACCACGTTTATAGATTTGTATACATCCGTTTGCCCCTGTATTGACCATTGCTTACCTGACCTCGCCATTAAACCTAAAAAACACCCAACGTTAAACTTTTTTTGTTGTTTTGCTTAACAACTGTAATTTATAAGCTTCCATTTATTTAATACTGTATCGCTGACACATGAATAACAAAAAACACAGAGAGATAAAAAAAAAGAAAAAAGATTGACTTGTCTTACCTTATATGATGAAACCACTTCACAAACGGGTCTGAATTTGTGATTGTCGTGTTGTTTTGAAGTTATACACACCAAACACAGCGGCTGTTTGTCCTCCAGACAGAAGAGCTTGAGTTTCTCACCATGTAAACTACAGATCTCCTCTGATCCATGTTTCTCTTTTCTCTCCTTCAGGAAGGACTCGCACAAGTTTTTTAACACTAGATTAAGCGGGGGATCATGACTTGACAATCTCCTGCAAACAGGGCACTCTTGACTTTTCTTGGTTCTCCAGAACTGTTGGAGACACTCTTTACACACACTGTGACTGCAAGATAAAACTACTGGATCCTTAAAAATGTCATGACACACAGGACAGGAAAAATCATCTTCAGATAGCGAAGCCATTTTCACCGTTTGAGCTCCAGCAGCTTTACTTTCACTTTCAACAAAATGCTTTCAAAAATGAACCACAAGAATCACAAAGATCTGCTGCCTGATCAGAAGCTTTTTAAAAATCCAAATGAAATCGTCCTCTCTCTCTGTCTCCACAGGTCAGTAAATTCAGAACAGAGTCAGTGTGTGGCAGAAAAGACAAGTAATAAATCTGTCTCTTCCCGGTCAGAGCTGTAATAGGGAGGAGTTTCTGATCTCCTCAGGGTGTTAAAAACAGGTTAAACCACCAGATTGTGATTTCTTCAGGTTATATTTTAACTTTAAGAAGGGCTTAAAACATTTTATAAAACACAAAAAATAAAAACCAATCGTCATATTTTAATATCTCAAGATACTTTATTTATTTGTATATGTAGCTTTATATCTGTGTCTGACTTCCAGAGTCTGTCCTGATCAAACCGTTGTCAAAAATATTTAATGACACCAGGTTAATCTCTTTTAGTTTGTTTAAAATAACCAAAAAAACATGTAAACATTGGACTTTTGAAAACATTTTTAAAAATGCAATACTAATGACACCAACAGCTAACTAAATGTCTTCCTCAGAATCACATCTTTGCACAAGACAATCTCCTTTTCTCCTAGTTTTTGAGTATATTAGTTTTCTGTCAAACATTGTCCGCTGAGATGTCGGTGTCTCTTTGATCCATCATCTAACTATATTAAATATATATTATTAAATATGACCTTTTTTTGATGCAATTTACAACTTTTTAGGACTAAATGTTTGTAACTTTATCTTTAATTTTAGCTTAAATTTAGAACAATTTACATTTTGTGTTTATGATAACATTTATGTTGCGTATTATGGGTGCCACGGTGGTGTAGTGAGTAGCACGTTCGCCTCACAGCAGGAAGGTCACTGGTTCGAGCCTCGGCTGGGCCAGTTGGCATTTCTGTGTAGAGTTTGCATGTTCTCCCCGTGGTTGCGTGGGTTTCCTCCGGGTGCTCCGGTTTCCCCCACAGTCCAAAGACATGCGGTACAGGTGAATTGGGTAAGCTAAATTGTCCGTTGTGTGTGAATGAGAATGTGTGGATGTTTCCCAGAGATGGGTTGCGGCTGGAAGGGCATCCGCTGCATAAAACAAATGCTGGATAAGTTGGTGGTTCATTCTGCTGTGGTGACCCCGGATTAATAAAGAGACTAAGCCGATAAGAAAATGAATGAATGAATGTTGTGTATTTGTAACGTATTACTATTTTTGTTAACCAATGTTCATTTTGCCACAAACATCCTGCTATTCACAGTATCCAGTGCTGCAAAAGCAGACTCAGTGTGTGAATGATTGCTGGACTGATTTCTGAACATATTAATGTTAACTGTTGTTTTCTTTGCCATTATGCCTCATTCAAACTGTAGACTGAACTTTCAACTCCTTCTACCTGATCAGACTAGACACACAGGTTTTATCTATGTGACATCACATAGACTCCGCCCTTATACAGATTTCTTCCTGCTTTCACTTTGGCAACAGACACATTAGCAGGATGATACCTCGAGATCCAGGTATTTACGTTAAATTTATACATATCCTCGGTGTTTGTTACATGAAATGCAAACATGAGGTATGATACAAAATAAAGCTGTGTTATTAATGTAATTTAAGTTTGAGCTGCTGTGATATCAGTGCATTCCCTTTTTGTCACAGAAACAAATCTGTGTACAAGACAATTCAGTGCTGGAGAAAATGAGTGATGATATTATAATGTAAAGAAAATGAGATAACGTGTTTGGTTTATTTTTCATTATTTTGCTACAGTTGTAAAAAACCTACTGAGGTATATGTAAGTGTTTGGTTTGTTGATTTACCATTGTAAATCCCTTCATTGCTACACTGTTTACTATTTTCTTTGCTTAATCATTAACTTAACTGTTTGATTTAGCTCTATCACATTAAAGAGCCCCTATTATGGGTTTTGGAAAATGAGTGTAGTGTATAACACAGCTCTAAGTGAAGTGAAACGTTCAGCTACGGCTTAAATCTGAAAGTGCAGTGTTTAAAACTATTTATTCATCTATAAAAGAGTCGACTCATAGTTCCTCAAACGAATCACCGTGCTTACGAATCTTTAGCTGTTTCGGCATGACGTGAACACGAAACATAAGCCCCGCCCATTTGTGCGCGCGCAGCCCCAGGAGATTCGAAACCCCCAACCCCGCCCACAAACAACAGCGGCGAGCAAAGCACTCCCTCTGAGGAGTGCTTCTGAAATCTGCATTCTTACAACGGAGGATTCGTCAGGCGTTTGTTAAAAGGAAGGATCAGGAAAGATGTATGCAGGGGCGGACTGGCTTAAGGGAGCACCGGGACATTTCCTGGTGGCCTGACGTGGCCTGCTATCCAACAAGTGAGTAAGTGCGATTAAAACGGTCGCCTCATTGTTTTCTCTAGCTTGTAAATGATGTATTTAATTGTGTTTTGTAACTTGTAACCGCTTGTAGTGTCTCTGGTTAACTTGTATTCTCATATCACGTCTAAAAGCACGTTGTAAACGCGACGCGTGCGGCTTTGTTTACGGATTAAAATGCGTTCGTGAGCTTGCATTTCACTGCTGTTTGTCGTTGCTATGGCTACATTAGCTCTCCTACACACGTGCGGCGGTCCTGTTTCATAATGGTTCAGCTTTTGCCGCTGTGTGCATTAATACTGAATGTGTGTTGTTGTTTTTACTTCTGGTTAAGAATAGAGTGATATGCTGGGAGACCGGGGGGTTAGTTTCGGAGGTGAGGTGTCTGAAATACGAGCGACCCCCGGGAAAAAACGAGTGTTGGCAGATATGCTCACGCACACACTATGACTACTTCAATATTGATAAGCCTTGGTGGGCATTCTCTCGCGCTGAATGATGTCGACCAATCGCAACAGACTGAGTCATCGGTCCAATCAGCGCAGTTTAGCATCGTGCTAAGGAGGAGTTTTGGAACAAATGAATCGATGAACGATTCATATAGGAGTCGCTGGGATAATGAGGTAAAAATAAAGGCAGATTATAAGACAATGAAAGTGTTTTCTGACCATGCGTGCATATTAGCCTGTTGTTGGAGACTCCCAAAACTAAAATATGATATACGTCATCGGAAGGCGCCGAAGAATGGCAGCCTCGGTGCGAAGCTCTCCAGCTGTTGCAATGTTTTTGTTTGTTTTTCCTGTTTTGTGTTCATCCAACGTGATCAGTTATACCAGGGATGAGCTGCTGAACATTCTGCAGTGCACACCAATTGATCACCAGCCGGTTCTTGACTTCTCCGGCGTTTTGCAGAGCGTTGTCCTTGGCGGAGCCGCGTCTCTATGGAAACTTTACAAGACGCGGAGACGGGGAAAGCGTGCCGGCGCGCTCATCAAAAACAGACTGCGCGGTTTCAGAATGCCGCTTCCTAGCATTCATCTCGCGAATCTCCGCTCTCTTCCTAACAAAATGGAGGAATTACTTCTGCTCACACGCATAAATAAGGACTTTAACAGCTCTGCTGCGCTGTGCTTCACAGAAACGTGGCTAAACGAAGCCATTCCGGACAGCGCATTACAACTACCGGACTTCCAGCTGTACAGAGCAGATCGCGACACGGAGGCAACAGGGAAAACGCGCGGTGGAGGGACATGCTTTTACATTAACAGGAGGTGGTGTACGGATGTAACTGTGTTAAAGAAGATGTGCTGTCCTGACGTGGAAGTGCTTTTCATTAACTGTAAGCCGTTCTACTCGCCGCGGGAGTTTTCCTCGTTTATCCTGGCCAGTGTTTACATCCCACCGCACGCGACCGTGAGTACTGCTCTTTCACTGCTGGCTGATTTAATCACAGAGACAGAACAAAAACACCCAGACTCTGTTTTTATCATTCTTGGGGACTTTAACCAGGCAAAACTCACACATGAGCTGCCCAAATTCAGACAGCACATTACATGCCCTACCAGAGACAATAACATTCTGGACCATTGCTACACAACAATAAAAGATGCATATCGCTCCGTGGCCAGAGCAGCTCTAGGACTCTCTGATCACTGCCTGGTTCATCTTATACCAACTTACAGGCAAAAACTTAAAACTACTAAGCCAGTATTAAGGACTGTTAAGAGATGGACCAACGACACAGAGCAGGCCTTACAAGCTTGTTTTGAATGCACTGACTGGAGTGTTTTCGAAGCTGCAACCAATGACCTGGATGAGCTCACAGAGACTGTAACATCATACATTAGTTTCTGTGAGGAGTTATGCATCCCAACCAGGACCTACTTATCATTTAACAATGATAAACCATGGTTCACACCAAAACTTAGACAGCTTCGTCAGGTCAAAGAGGATGCCTACAGGAGTGGGGACAGGATTCTCTACAACAAGACCAGGAACATTTTAACAAAGGAGATTGGTCTGGCTAAAAAGAACTATGCAAAAAAGCTGGAAAACCAGTTTTCTGCTAACGACCCTGCATCAGTGTGGACTGGTCTGCGAACCATCACGAATTACAAATCATCTCCCCCCAGTATCGATGGCAGTAAACTTCTCGCTAACGACCTGAACACGTTCTACTGAAGATTCGACACCTTCGACCAGACACCCTCTACACAGCAATTAACACCTCTACCCACCTCCAGCCACAACCGCCCTGACCATCTTTCTACACAGCCATCAACACCTACAGACATCTCCCTCTCCCCCCCTGATCTTCAGATCAGTGAGGATAATGTGCGTCAGGTCTTCAGTAAGCAGAAGAGAAGGAAAGCGCCAGGCCCAGACGGTGTCTCACCAGCCTGTCTGAGAACCTGTGCTGACCAGCTGGCCCCCATTTTCTCGCAGATCTTCAACAGATCACTGGAACAGCGCATAGTTCCATCCTGCTTCAAACGCTCCACCATCATCCCAATCCAGAAGAAACAAAAGATCACCGGGCTCAACGACTACAGACCTGTCGCCTTAACATCTGTGGTCATGAAGTCATTTGAAAGACTGGTTCTAGCATATCTGAAAGACATCACCGGACCTTTGCTGGACCCCCTGCAGTTTGCCTACAGAGCAAACCGGTCTGTGGATGATGCAGTCAACATGGGACTGCATTATACCCTACAAAACCTGGACAAACCAGGGAACTATGCAAGGATTTTGTTTGTGGACTTCAGCTCTGCCTTCAACACCATCGTCCCATCACTGCTCGAGCACAAACTGACCCAGCTCTCTGTTCCTAGCTCTGTCTGTCAGTGGATCACCAGCTTTCTGACAGATAGACAACAGCTAGTCAGAATGGGCAAAATCACGTCTGACAGCCGCACCATCAGTACTGGTGCCCCCCAAGGATGTGTTCTCTCCCCACTGCTCTTCTCCCTGTACACCAACGACTGCACCGCAAAAGATCCCTCCGTCAAGCTCCTAAAGTTTGCGGACGACACTACTGTTATCGGCCTCATCCGGAATGGTGACGAGTCTGCATACAGACAGGAGGTGGAGCGGCTAGCTTTATGGTGCAGTTACAACAACCTGGAGCTGAACACGCTCAAAACGGTGGAGATGATAGTGGACTTTAGGAGAAACCCCCCTGCACTCCCCCCGCTCACCATCATGGACAGCACTGTGGCTGCAGTGGAGTCATTCAGGTTCCTGGGCACCACCATCTCTCAGGATCTGAAGTGGGACACTCACATAGACTCTATTGTAAAGAAAGCCCAGCAGAGACTGTACTTCCTCCGTCAGCTGAGGAAGTTCAACCTGCCACAGGAGCTGCTCGTGCAGTTCTACTCAGCTGTCATCCAGTCCATCCTCTGCACTTCAATCACCGTCTGGTTCGCCTCAGCAGCCAAATCTGACCTCCGTAGACTACAGCGAATAGTCCGGACTGCTGAACGAATCACTGGCACTACCCTTCCTACAATTCAAGAACTGTACTCTTCCACAGTGAGTAAAAGGGCTCGCAAAATCACCCTGGACGCCTCGCACCCAGCACACTTCCTGTTTGAACTGTTACCGTCTGGCCGGCGCTACAGAGCACCGAGCACAAAAACTGCCAGACACAGGAAAAGTTTCTTTCCTCAGGCCATCTACCTCATGAACAGTTAATATTTCTCCTATCGTGCAATAAATGTGCAATACTTTCTCACACGCACTTGTACACAGCACCTTATAATAATATACAATGCAATACTTTTCCTTACGCATTTGTACACAGCACCTTATAACAATATATAATGCAATACTTACTCTTTTGCACACAGCACCTTATAACCTGTATATTTATAACAAATCTGTACATACATTTCAACATCCAGATCGTTGGACTGCATCTCTGTTTAATGTCTATTGTCTTCTTTTATAATATTTATTCTGTGTTGTCACTTGTCACTTTATGTACACTGGAAGCTTCTGTAGCCAAAGCAAATTCCTTGTGTGTGTGAAGCACACTTGGCAATAAAACTGATTCTGATTCTGATTCTTTTTAATGTATAATAAGGGTTCTTTAAATTAAAACATAGCAGCATTGTTTTGATTGATTATTGTATTTGTATTGTTTGATTCAAAATGTTGTAGTTAATTTCTTTAGATTAAAAATGAAAGCCTGATTTATACTTCTGCACCAAGTGATGCTCCTCATGAATTTGCCAAGTACGATACGATCCTGGTTTAACATTTAAGTTGATCCTGGAACATCACTTTTGTTAGTAAATGTAATCCATACCCCTAAACCCAACCATAACAAATCATTTCCCAATATTAGAGGGGAACAATAGTTGGATAACAGTCATGTAGAAGTGCATAAACCGTAAGCCAACATAAACGGTAAGCATATCCCCTAATTCTGATTGGCTGATTGGAATGTTGTTCCAGGATCAGCATAAATGTTATACCAGGAACATGTCCTACTTGGTGAAAACAGGTTAGGGCCAAGGGATCACTGTACCCCACAGCCCATACCTTGCACGTAGCCAAAGCCAATGTAAGGATTTAAACTTTTGTGTTCTGTCTGTGCTGCTTTAAAACACTTTTAAAACACAAGTAGGCAGTGGGGTAGATTAGTTTCTCCAACGCAATTTTGGATTTTGCCGCTCACTTGTATTTTAGCCCTGTAATGTCAAAACACCTCTCAAAAGAGTGTTTTGAATGAGAAAAACAAAAAAATTAACCAGATTCCAATTTTTTTTTTCATGATTGACAAAACTCCCAGAGGCAGTGTATCAATACGATTGACAAAACATGAGTTTTAATTTATTTTTTAACATGTCAGTGTGCTATAACGTTGTTTCTGATCGGGGTGTTTGTTGATTGACTCACAGCAGATGTACAGCTCCACACCACATACAGCCTGGGGAAATGAACAGGACTGATGGATCTTTTACAGGAGCACAAATAGATGCCAGAAGTCAGACAAGATGATCAGGGGTAAGAACTAGACAGTTTAGAGCATGAGTTTTGAGGTATATTATTGATTAGTTGAATAAGACCCAATCCCAATTCTATTTTATAAACCATTTGGAAGAATGTAAACAATGACAATGGTCCTAATGTATTTCCTGTTTAACATTTTGAGTTTCCATAGCTTCCAAGAATCCAAAAAGAGCCACATATTGATAAATAATGTTATGATACCTGTTTTAATGTGAAATTATGATTGAATTACCTCTTGTTACAGTTATGATGTAGTATTAGAACAAGCAGGAAATGTTCAAGGGCCAGTGATACTACCACATTGAAATGGTCTATACCCCCACCCCTCCACCTGCCTCTGTGCCAGTAGGAATTCGGAAACTGTGGGGGTGTGTAATCTTATGTGAAAAAAATATTTGGTCACACTTTATTTTTATGGGCCATTAGTTGAATTTAAGTTACATGCCAAGTAATTCTCTATAGATTACACCAGGGGTGTCCAAACTCGGTCCTGGAGGGCCGTGTCCTGGAGAGTTTTGCTCCAACACACCTGCCAGGAAGTTTCTAGTACAGGGGTGCTCAACCCTGCTCCTGGCAATCGACTGTCCTGCAGATTTCAGTTGCAACCCATATCAAACACACCTGCCTGTAATTATCTAGTGCTGTTCAGGTCCTAATTAATTGGTTCAGGTGTGTTTGATGAGGGTAGGAGCTGAACTCAGCAGGAAAGTCGATCGCCAGGAGCAGGGTTGAGCACCCCTGTTCTAGTACATCTAGTAAGAGCTTGATTAGCTGGTTCAGGTGTGTTTGATTAGGGTTAGAGCTAAACTCTCCAGGATACCGGCCCTCCAGGACCGAGTTTGGACAGCCCTGGATTATAAGTAGACTGTTTGGTTGGGGTTAGGGTTAGTGTTGACAAGCTGACATGTACTTGCAATGTTTCTTATATTCAGTTAAATGTCGGTGAAGGAGCAGTTCAATTAAATTCACCTTTATTTGTATAGTGCTTTTACGATGTAGACTGTGTCAAAGCAGCTTCACATAGAAGGTTATAGTAAATTGAAACAGTGTCAGTCCAGTTTTCAGATCAAGTTCAGATCAGTTCAGTGTGGTTTAATATTCACTGCTGAGAGTCCAAACACCAAAGAGTAATTCATCGATGCACAGCTTGACAAGTCCTGAACCATGCAAGCCAGAGGCGACAGCGGCGAGGAAAAAACTTCACCAATTGGCGAAAGTGAAGAATTAAAAAACCTCGAGAGAAACAGGCTCAGTTGGGCACAACCATTTTTCCTATGGTCAATGTCTTGTGCAGAGCTGCAGTCTAGGCGCCGGGCCTGGAGAACGCTGGACATCCATCGTGGAGAAGCCTCAGATGGGGTTGGTCACAGGCTGGTGAACAGGCTGTTTTGCACTTACCAGACTTTGTTCGCCCTAATATTATGTTACAAACAACAGCAGTATCAACATATATTAAGCAGACAGTCTACTAATACTCAAATGGACCATCAAAATATGGTATTACCAAGTATTTTAGTGGTGATTCTTGCTAGCCTGATTCTTTCTAGCATTGTTTACACATCACATTTTGGTGACAGTCCAGCTTACTTTGAACCTCAGCTTAGGTTTTTACATGTACAAAACCATCTGGTACTTGTTACCCGATTCATGTTTTATGTATGTTTCAAATTACCCAAATTAATTATTGTGAAATGTTTTCACGTACATGGCAGTATAAATAATTCTAAGGTGGTGATGTACACAGTACCAGGTACTAGAATATAATGGAAAACTCTCCAATAAGAGAGTGAGCCATACCAAACCACCAATATATAATACACATAAGACTGAAGATGCACTAACAAATCTCTTTTCTGTGTTTTGCAGTGGGCAGAAGCAGTCCAGACATTGTTCGCCCTAATAGTATGTTACAAACATTAACACATTGTAACTGCTTATCATTCAGAAGTGATAAAGTAACTAGACATTTTTATAACACTAGCCTGTTGCATACACTAAAAACTATCATCAGTTATTAATTCTAGAGATGTAATAAAAAATAAACCACTCGTGCTAGCTTTCTTCCTGAGACTGTGTATTTTGTGTTTCAGTGAGTGATCTGAGGATCGTTCTTCTAGGGAAAAGCGTGTCAGAAAACAGCGAGGTGGGAAACTTGATCTTGGGCCGATCAGCGTTTGACGGTGAAGCTCCTCCAGGTGTTGTTGAGAGAGTCGGAGGAAGACTGAAGGACAGACACGTGACGCTCATCAACAGTCCTCAGCTGCTCCACGCAAACATCTCAGATGATCAGATCACACAGACAGTCAGAGAGTGTGTGAGTCTGTCTGATCCAGGACCTCATGTGGTGGTTCTGCTCCTCCAACATCAGCAGTGTTCAGCAGAAGATCAAGAGCGTGTGGAGAAGCTGCAGGACTCTTTCTCTGAGCGCCTTCTTCAACACACCATGGTGCTCAGCACACAAGAGTCCACTGAACCCAATGAGATCCTGCAGATGATCATCCAGAAGTGCTCAAACAGACACTTCAGTCTTCAGAGAAGCAGCTCTCCTGATGATATTCTGCAGGCCTTTGAGGACATTGAGCAGAGCAATGATGGACAGTACCTGATTTGTGCTCAGTATGAAGCTTCAAAGTATTTCACAGTGGAGAAACGGGACACACAAACATGTAAGTTTGACCATATCTGTCTAGTGATATACTCCTGAGCAAAATCTTAAGACCAGGGGAAACATTTCAAGTATTCACATTTTGCACTGGTGGACTGTAATCAGGTTGTAAGTACTGCATTGAAATGCCAAATGAAGGCATAGGTGCAACACAGATATAGGCAATTAAATGAAAATTGCATTTAAACTCAAACAGGCTCAAATCAGCTGATCAAAAGTTTAGGACCACAGCCTTAAAAAGGTAAATTCTGTGCAAATTCTTGGGTTTGCTGTCATTTTCCTTTGGCCTGTAGCACTCTCATGATCTCTAGATGGCAAGGCAAAAAGGCTTTCTTTCTTTGAACGTGGCAGGATTGTTGAGCTGCCTAAGCAAGGACTCTCACAGCATGTCATTGCTGACGAATTTGGACGCAGTAAGACAGTCATCTTAAATTTCCTAAAAGATCCTGAGCATTATGGGACAAAAAAGGTGAAACAAAGTTTTGCTCTCTGATGAATCTTCTTTTTTTACCTGGATGGTCCTGATGGCTTTCAACATTACTGGCATGACAAGGCGATTCCATAGAAGATGTTTTCAAGAGTTCACACTTAGCTGATGATTGATAATAAAGCGTATTTGGCATGCTGTCCCGGGAGAGAGCCCTGAGCTCAGAATATCCTTGAGCCCGGGGCTCCCTCCCGTTTAAAGGGCGAGAGGAGAGTTTGAGCTCAGGTAAGTCTCGAGAACTCCCCCCGGTTGTGAACGTGCTGAGATATATCTGACTAGAATTGCCTTAAGAGGCCATTTAAAGTAGTAAATTTACTTTGTATGTTTTTGGACGGTGGGAGGAAACCGGAGGAAAACCCACATGAACACGGGGAGAACATGCAAACTCCGCACAGAAACACAGACTAGCTCGGGGAGAGGCCGAACCAGCGGCGTTCTTGCTGTGAGGCAACAGTGCTAACCACTGGGCCACCGTGCCGCCCTATCAGAGAAGGGGAGGAGTTGGGGTGGAAGGGGGGATTCTTTAAGACGAAGATGACTGGAGTAGAAAGCTTTGGTAATTTATAGTGTGTCAGGATTCATCTGATTGGTGTATTGTGCTTAGCTGATGTGGTACCAGCTGTGTTCAATCATAAGCACGTGATCCTCTCGAAATTTAGTTTATACATAAACCCCACTTCTATGCAGCACAGTGGTGAAGGCTCCATCATGATCTGGGGTGCTTTTTCCTTCAATGGTAAAATTGAGCTTCAGGTTGTGCAGTGGCGTCAGACAGCTGCTGGTTATTTAGACATGTTGCAGTGGGCAATCCTCTTGACTGAGGGTCCTCGTCTATGCAGTAATGACTGGATCTTTCAACAGGACAATGCTGCAATTGACAATGCCCGCCTGACAAAAGGCTTCTTCCAGGAGAATAGCGAAGCTCTTTTGGACCATCCTGCAAGCTCCCCTGATTTAAATCCCATTAAGAACATTTTGGGGATGGATGGCAAGGGAAATTTACAAAAACGGACGCTAGTGCTAGACTGTGGGTGACCTTCTTGAAGCCATCTTAACCACATGGAGCAACATTACCACCAGCCTCCTGGAAACACTTGTATTCAAGCATGCTGAAACGAGTGTTTAAAGTGATTGGATGGAGGTCTTACTCATTACTAAGTCATTTTGACAATTGTTGTTCTATTGTCGTGTTTTTGACCTATGGTCTTAATTTTTCCTCAGCTGATTTGAGCCTGTTTAAGTTTAAATGCTTTTTTCAATAATTTGCCTGTTCTCTGCTTTTTGGCTTTTGCACCTGTGTCTTCTTTGGTATTCTAAAACAGTACTTACAATCCAATTATGATCTACCAGTGCAAAATGTGAATACCTGTAATGTTTCCCCCGGTCTTAAGATTTTGTTCAGGAGTGTATATGAACAGTGTTTAATGTTCTTCTGCTCTTTCAGACTGTGAGAAGCTGAATGTGTTGGTGTGCGGGAGCGACGGCTCACTGAAATCCTCCATCTCAAAGCTGATCCTGCAACACACACGCAGAAAATCAGAGAGTGTAAGGACAGACTTGGTTCTACATGGTCGTCAGATCAATGTGCTGGAGCTTCCAGCTCTGTTCCGCGCTGAGCTCTCAGAAGAAGTGATGCGGCAGACTCTCCAATGTGTGTCTCTCTGTCATCCTGGAGTTCATGTTTTCCTCCTTATTATTCCTGACTCTCCACTCAATAATGAAGACAAAGCAGAAATAGAAGAGATCCAGACTATATTCAGCTCAAGAGTCAACAAACACCTCATGATCCTCATCATGCAGAATTCAGAGCATCAGACAGCAGAACTCAATGAAGAAACCAAGGCTGTCATTGAGAGTTTTGCATGTCGACATAATTTCTTTGGTCCCAAAACACAAGTGTCCACATTGATGGAGAACATTGAGAAGATGCTGGAAGAAAATAGAGGAGCCTTTTTCTCCACAGAGACATTTTTGGAGGCACAGGTGAAAAAACTGATGAAATATGAAGAGATGAAGAAGAAGCTTCAATCATTAGAGACAAATATACTGTCACAAGGTAATGACATTAATTTAACATTTCTGAACGTAAGCTTCAAGGTCGAGTGTCGGTTTTCTCCAGAGTAGATTTATTAGAGTAGATCATTGTGGACAGTCATAGAAATAGCCCTGATTTTCCCTAAAAATCACAGACAAACGAGAGTGACAATCACACAGTGTGAACTATCAAAGACGCGTTCTGATTCAAATCATGTCGTGTGAAATGAGTTTTGACTGAAAATAACATCGGCGATCGCCTACAGCCAATGAGAGAGCAGGATCCACTAGTATGGGTATCTGCAGACCAGCGGGAGGTTGGGGGAGAAGTTAAAAGCTCTCATTTTCAGTTTATTTACCAAAGAAATGGAGGAAAAACTAGGAAATTTGGCAGGAGCCCCTGTGTCTGTTTGACGTGTCATGTGGGAAATATCACAACCGGGTCAAAAAAGAAAAAAGTTGAGGGGAAATTGCTAATTCCCTTCAAACCTAGAGGAGCAAATATGTACATTTCTACCCCATTTACGGCTTCTTTCTCGTTATGTAGTTAATGACAAAAGATATACTATGTATTTTTAGTTGTAAGATGGACAAAGTTGTCATGATTTCTTTTTTTTTTTTTTTCCTATTGTAAACTCATGCAGTGTGAAACTCCCTGTCACCGATCCATCTTGCAGTGTAAACAAAGCACCGACAAAACGCTAGCCCAGATAGTCCTGCAGTGTGAAAACATCTGTGACACGACTACTGTGAAAATCATGCAGTCTGAACTTGGCATAAGGGGATCTTGATAAGTGCCAACATTCAGATCACAGTTGCAAACTTGATGGATTTTCACATCCAGATGGGATGGTTTTGAATTATGATATCTTTGATTCATGGTCACCCACTGAAGCTAAGCAGGTCTGCGCCCGGTCAGTACCTGGATGGGAGATCACATGGGAAAGCTAGGTTGCTGCCGAAAGTGGTGTTAGTGAGGCCAACAGGGGGCGCTCAACCTGTGGTCTGTGTGGGTCCTAACGCCCCAGTATAGTGAGGGGGACTCTATACTGCTCAGTGAGCGCCGTCTTTCGGATGAGAGGTCAAACCGAGGTCCTGACTCTTTGTGGTCATTAAATATCCCAGGATGTTCTTCGAGAAAGAGTAGGGGTTTAACCCCGGTATCCTGGCCAGATCTGCTCATTGGCCTCTGTCCATCATGGCCTCCTAACCATCCCCATATCATAATTGGCTTCATCACACTCTCCTCTCCACCAATCAGCTGGTGTGTGGTGTGCGGTCTGGCGCAATATGGCTGCCGTCGCATCATCCAGGTGGATGCTGCACACTGATGGTGGATGAGGAGATTCCACCCAATGTGTAAAGCACTTTGTGTGTCTAGAAAAGCGCTAAATAAATGTAAGGTATTATTATTATTATTATTATTATTATTATTATTATTATTCATGGTGGATAACCTACAGAAATCTTGTAGACTAACCAATTACAATGGGCATGCAAATTGGGGCTTGTGCACTGGATTGGGGCTGTTAGCAGGACTGTTGGTCAGGTTGGTGTGTTGTTCAGGACAGGCAACACAGCGATGGTAGTTAAGCGTTTGTATATGCTGATGCAAAGAGATGACAGAGTGTGTCTGCCTCCCAAATAGTGCTAAGAAGACTGTGCCAGAGTTTAGGTGCCAGATATGAAAAGGATCTACCGCTTACAGTTGATTTTGATATTTGATATTTTAGGAATAATCAATTGTCCAGAATTAATTGAGCATAGCACACATGATGGCATGGATGGTATTCACTTTCTGGTCGCATGTTTTAGCAGCTAATTCATTTTATCTCTAGCCGTAAATGTATTTTTTCTTTTACAGGTTCAACAGATAATGAGGATGCACTAAGGATTGTCCTGCTGGGAAAAACTGGAGTTGGGAAAAGTGCAACAGCAAACACAATTTTGGGAGGAATTGCATTTAAAGCAATATTATCTCAAGAGTCTGTTACTAAAGAGAGCCAAAGCGAAACTCGAGAAATTTATGGCCGACACATTACTGTAATCGATACACCAGGACTGTTTGATACTGAACTCACTAATGAAGAAATCCAGAAGGAAATCAGCAACTGCATCTCCATGATTCTGCCTGGACCACATGTGTTCATCATTGTGCTCAATTTAGGACAGAGATTCACTCAAGAAGAGGCTAAATCAGTGGAGATCATCCAAGAGACATTTGGTGAAAACTCTTTGATGTACACCATGGTGCTCTTCACCAGAGGAGATTATTTGAAGGACCAACCCATTGATCATTGTTTGGGGAAACCTGGATCTCCTCTAATGAAGCTGATTGAAGCTTGTGGAAACAGATTCCATGTGTTCAACAATAATCAGACTGAAGACCGAACACAAGTGTCTGATCTACTGGAGAAGATAGACAACATGGTGAAGGCAAACGGAGGAAGCTTCTACTCTTGTAAGATGTTCAGAGAGATGGAGAGAAAAAAGCAAGAACAACAGATGAAGATCCTGATGGACAAAGTCAGAGAGACTGAAGAAGAGTTGAAGAAACTAGAAGATGAGAAAGACAGAATGAAGATGACGATGAAGGAAGAACAAGAGAATCAGGAGAAAGAGAGAAAAATAAGAGAAGAGGAACTGAAAAGAGAAATAAGAGAACAAGAAAAAGATCAGAGAGAGATGCGAGATGACATGAAGAGAGAACGAGAGACATTTAAACACGAAATAGAGGAAATTAGAAAAGAAAATAAGAAACTTCAAAAAGAAGTAGAGCTATTGAAGAACAGCATAGAACATGAAAGACAGAATCATGACAACTACCGCAAGAGAAGAGACGAAGAGTTTGAAGAGAGAGAACAACAATACAAAGCACAATTAAAGGAGAAGGAGAGAGAAGTCCAGGAACAGTCGAATAAAAATCAAGAGGAATGGGAGAAACAGAAACTAGAGGAGAAGAAAATAAGAGAGAGGGAACTGAAAATTACAAATGAGTTTGAGAAACTAAAACAAGAAAGAGAGAGAATGGAAAAACAGAAAGAAGAACTTCGGTCTAAACTTGAAGAAGAAGAAAACAAAATGAAGATATTGGAGGAAAACCTGAACAGAAAAAGAGAAGAACTGATGAAGGAACATGAAGAAAAGAATAAAATGAAGATGATGTTGGATGAAGGGAACAGAGAAAGAGAAGAACTGATAAAGAAACATAAAGAAGAAAAACAAAGACTAACAATGATTATCGAGGAAGAAAGTCAGAATCAAGACAGAGAGAGACAGAGACGAGAAGAACTCAAGAGTGAAATAAGAGAACAAGAGAAACATCAGAGAGAGATACAAGACCAGATGAAGAGAGAACGAGAGATATTTAGACACGAAATAGAGGAAATGACAAAAGAAATAGAGAAAATAAAAACTGAAAGAGAGAAACTTAAAAAGGAATATGAGACAGAACTAGACAGAGTGATGAACAGAGCAGAGAATGAGAGGATGAAAAGAGAAGAGGAATATAGACAAAGAGAAGAACAATACAAAACACAAATAAAAGAAAGGGAAGCAAATGAAAGAGAGAGAAAAGAAGAGATGAAGAGAGACAGAGACACATTTAAACATGACATGGAGGAAATTAGGCAAGAAAAACAGAAGATAAAAGTAGAAAATGAAACACTTCAGGTTAAATATGAGACAGAAATAGCCAGACTGATGAATATTCTAGACTCTGAACGGAAGAGAAGAATTGAATATACAGAAAGAGAAGATCAATATATAACACAACTAAAACAGAGAGAGCAGCAGGAGAGAGAAATACATGAGGAGATGCAGAGAGAACGAGAGGAGTGGGAGAAACAGACACAAGAGGACAAACAGCAACAAAAAGAAGAGGAGGAAAAAAGAAAACAGACTTCAGAGGAACAGATTCAGAGACTCGAGAGTGAAATGGAGGAAATAATCAGACAAAAGGAGAGGATTGAAAAAGAGAAAGTAGAACAACTGCTGAATTTAGAGAAGAAACTGAACGAAGAAAGAAACATGAGAGAAGAAGAACACAAGACTCATGAAGAAACTGTAAAACTCCTTAAAGAACAGCGTGAAAATGAATTGGAGATAAAACGAGTGCAGTGGAGAGAGGAATATGAAAAAGAGAAAGAAGAGATGAAAATCAGCTCTAAAAAACAGGTGAGTGTTCAGAAAAACCTGGAAAAACTGATTAATGTTCATGCTAATCTTTGGCTGCGTCAGACATGGCATACTATCATACTATATAGTATGTTAAAATCAGTATGCGAGCCGAGTAGTTTGTCCGAATTCTTAGAATTGCAAAACAGTAAGTGAGAAGTACCTGGATGACTACTTCTGGCAAGATTAGGAAGTACGCTATCCCACGATGCACGGCTAAATAGTTATTGAATGGGAGTGAATCGACGCAACTGACGCATGTCATGTGATGATGATAAAATGGTGGACGTAGTACGTCCAAGTTCAATTCATACTACTCACGTTCATAGTGTATAAAACGTACTTTTGTAACGGTTGAGTAGTACATTTTAATTTAAATGCAGTACCTACTGAGTAGTAGGCGATTTCGGAAGCAGCCTATGTCTAGATGTCTGTTCGACTTCTATAAAACACAAAATTGCATGGTGGGAATGATCTGTATATAAAAAAAATAATAATTATAAATCTCAGTGCATTTTCTCTTTCTCAGTTTGAACAGGTGTTTCAATCTGTTTTAAAAACAAAATAAAACATGTCATTGCTTTTATATTATTAAAAATAAGATTAAGATGACTTTCTTTGTCATTTAAACAGGTAGAAAAAGAGTCCATTGAAACTGTGGAAGTCAGAGCAGAAAGGATACAGCAACTGTTTCAAAGACTTCACCTTCACAGATATGAGCTGCTGAGAGCTGCAGATGTTCAACAGATAAATGAACATTCATTACTGACACATACGTCTTGCGCTGAAGAGGAGCTGGTTCAGGCCTTCATACAGAAACTACTGATGATGAACTACAGAGCAAGATACATTCATATTAATTCAACTAATCAGCAAAGAGACATCTCTTATTTATTAACTCATTCTGACCTCATTCACCCGATGGATGTCCAGATGGCTGCGTTTCATTGTGCGGATGGTTTCCTGAAGCAGCTGATGGTCACTAAACTGTCCCAGTGTCAGTTCGCTCTGCCTCTGCTTGTTCCTGATCCAGAAACTCAACAGATTGAGTTTCCTCTCTGGACAATCAGACAAATCACCAAGAGCTGGAAGGTCAGAAACACCAACAATGAAACCATCAGTCAAACCCAGCCGATCTCCAAGGCACAAACTCCAATGGTGTTTTTCTTCAGGTTTGGTTCTGTGTCTTCATCCAAGTCTGAGCTGATGAACAGTCTGATCAATGAGAAACACAACACGTTCTTCCACAGGAACTGCCCAGGCAGCAGCAGATCCAGAGTCCTGATGGATGGAGTGGTGGAGATCGCCTGGTTCTGCCCTTCTGGAACAAATGATGATAAATTCAATAACTGTGTGGCCTTCTGTAATCTACATGGAAATGCTGGAGACCATGAGAAACAGCTGCAGATCCTCACTAAGATGTCCTCAGTCAATGTGCTGCTTCTTCCACGGCTTGATAGAAAGGACAAACATGCAACAATTCAAAAACTGTACACTGACTCAAAGCCTCTTATTTGCCTTTGTACTGAAGATAAATCTACTGTTATTCTGACAGGGAAAGGGAAATACATGATACGATTAAAAGACAGAAATCAGGAAGATATCTCTAAAGATCTCAGAAGAGCTATAAATGGTTGTCTCTTAGAATCATCTCCCACTTTCAGACTTGAAGATGTGTCCAAACACTCAGACATCAAAGTAGATGAGGAAGATGATGAAGACTGTAGGAGAGGAAGAGCAGCAGCACAGCAGATGATCAGTTTACTGGAGAAGAAAAAACTGACTGAATTCAAAGAATCATTTCTGCCTCATCAGGGGAAACTGTGGCATCAGTGGAGTAAGAAGAACAAAGAACTACATCGACCTCGAGCAGAAGAGACAGAAATGGACATCAGTAGAAAACAAACAGAAATGAAGAATATTCGTAAACAGCAGCATGAATCTGATGTCAGTAAGTTTATGAAGTTCTTCATTAAAGGAATGGATTCATTTGCTGGGCATGTTAAGATATTTTTCCTTAGATGGCTCAGAATCCTCCTGGATGAACATACATCAGTTGAACTTTCTGCTCTTCACCACAAATATGCTAAAAAGTGATTAACAGTCATGAAACTGAAGAGGAGTTCTAATAAGTTTGAACAAATCAAAGCTGAACAAGCTGAACTTGAGAGGATATCTGAGGATCTTCAAGCTGCACCCTTTGGTCTGGAGCACATCATGAGGGAGATCGGTCAGATCTATGAATCATGTTCATCTGTGAAGGAGAGCGAGAAAGACCTGCCGGTTCCCTTCTCTTCTCTCCCGAGTGTCGCAGCAGAGATGATGATCTCTGGGTTTCCACTGGAGCTGATGGATGGAGATGCTGCTCATGTTCCTGTAATCTGGATCTCTGCAGTTCTTGATCAACTCGTCCACAAATTGGGAGATCAGAGAGTGTTTGTGCTGTCGGTTTTAGGGATCCAGAGCTCTGGGAAATCCACCATGCTGAACGCCATGTTTGGACTCCAGTTTGCTGTCAGTGCTGGCAGGTGCACCAGAGGAGCTTTCATGCACCTGGTCAGAGTGTCTGAGGAGATGAAAACACAGATGAACTGTGACTATATTCTGGTAGTTGATACTGAGGGTCTTCGTACTCCAAAACTAGCTGAAAGATCAACAAGACATTGTGACAATGAATTGGCCACATTTGTTGTTGGTCTCGCAAATCTGACCTTGATCAACATCTTTGGAGAAAACCCCTCTGAGATGCTGGACATTCTTCAGATTGTGGTTCAGGACTTCATGAGGATGAAGAAGGTCAGACTGAATCCCAGTTGTGTGTTTGTGCATCAGAATGTTTTAGATGTCACAGCTGGAGAAAAAAACATGGAGGGAAGGAGACAATTACAGGAGAAACTGGATGAGATGACAAAACTTGCTGCTGAAGATGAGGTTTATGATGCTGAATGTTTCAGTGATGTCATTAGGTTTGATGTTCAGAAGGATGTGAATTATTTCTCTCAGCTCTGGGAGGGCAGTCCACCAATGGCTCCACCAAACCCAGACTACTGTGGGAATATTCAAGAATTAAAAAAAACTGTAATGTCTCATGCTTCAAAATCACAAGGAATGATGCTGAGAGACCTAAAAAATCATGTTAAAGATCTCTGGGAAGCTTTACTGAATGAACAATTCGTCTTCAGCTTCAGAAATGGTCTGGAGATTTCAGCCTACAGGAAACTGGAAACCAACTATAGCAAATGGTCCTGGAGGCTTCGCAGTGCTATGCTGGTTACTGAAAACAAACTGCACAACCAAATAGAAAACGAGGACATTCATGAGGTTGAAGAAACTCATCTTCAATTTGAACTAAAGAAGACAGGTGAAGAAGTGCGAAAATCAATGTCAGAATTATTTGAGAAAGATCCAGATGCATATATACTGATTCAGTGGAATACATCATTTGAAATCAAAATCAAATGGCTTCAGGAAAACACTGTGAGAGAAACAAAGAGGAAATTAAATAACATTCTCCAGCAGCGAGGCCTGAAGAAAAGGATTGATGCTCAGGGGACACATCATGAAAACACTCTCTATGAAAAGAGCAAAGAACTTGCCCTAAAACTCAAGGACATAACACATGATGAAGAAACCCTGAAGAAAGAGTTTGATTTGTTTTGGGAACAGAGTGTGAAAAAGACCAACAGAGACACTCCTGAAATAAAAGATATTAACATAATGAGAGACGTAAGAGAGCTACTCTGTGACATTTATGGAAGTGTTTCTGTCGACCACTGGAAGGACGAGAGGAATATTTTTAATCTGGACAGTTATGCCAATTATGTAAAAATGAAAAAACCCAGTGGATTTAAAACACATACCATTAATTTCTTTAAACAATTTCACTGTCTATCAAGAGAGGATAAATCCCAAATAAAATCATTAGTCACAGATCTTGCTCAGGATACAAACAAAATAATTGAGTCATTTAACATTTCAAAGATGGGCTACAACATCAGCTGCATTCAACAACTCACAGACTACATCAAAGCAAGACTAACACAGCATGAGGAGGAAGTACATGTAAAATATTGGTTCAAGAATGAATTCTTTGTGGATTTGTTTTTTTCCATTTGTAATAGATCAGAGAAGACATTTACAGACCAACACAAACTGTTCAGGGAAGCCAATGATCCTGTCATATATGTTGAGAAAAAGAGAGCGGAATACTATAGTATTTTCCAGAAACACATCCATGGATGTTCAACAGCTGCCATTTTTGGTGAGATCATTTGTCAGAAACTCAAAGAGCCTATTGAGCAGAACTTCTACAAGAAAACCGCCAGAGATCTGGCAGATGAAATGAGATCAAAATGTGAATCTCTGAAAGGAAACAGATCAAATCTGGAGAAACACATCCTGAAGACGCTGGCAGAAGAGGAGGATTTTGACAAATACATGAACTACATTCATTATCCCAGAGATCACTTCAAGAGTTTCATCAGAGATGAAGTGAGTCGGTACATCACTGATAGGTTCAGCATCAGTGTTTTACCCAAGATGAAGGAGAACATTAAACTCCTGCAGCAGAAGATCTTGAATGCAGCATATGAATCTACTGAACATGTTCAGGTCAACAGTGGAGATGTTGGTTTGTGGTTGAAGAGTTTCACCCAGCAGCTCTCAGATCAGCTGATCTTCTCTGAAAAACACCTCAGTGGAGTCAAACATGATGATGTTGAGGACTTCAACCTACTAGAAGATGTGATCAGACACGGACTTCCAAAAATAAATTTAGAGATCTGCAACAGGGATACATTTAATAAAAAACTGGATTTAAAATTCAGGCCGGATGAGCTTCTGATTGATCACTTCTGTCAGTGTTGTTGGGTTCAGTGTCCATTCTGTGGAGTCACCTGCTCAAACTCCATAGAAAACCATGCTGGAGATCACAGTGCTCATTGTCACAGAGTAAATGGAATTAATGGAATCCATAACTATCAAACAGAGGATCTCAGTGCTGATTTTTGCACAACTTCAGTGACAACTACTAAACGTTTTTGTGCTTCAGAAGCCTGGTTTCCCTTCAACAACTACAGAACAGCAGGAGGAGTTTTTGCAACATGGAGCATCACCCCTGACCTTTCCCAACTGCCTTACTGGAAGTGGTTTGTGTGCAGATTTCAGAAAGATCTGGAAAAATACTACAAGAAAAAGTTCCAGGGTGATGGTGAGATTCCAGTTGAATGGCGCACTCACACTAAACGACACTCTATTGAGAGTCTGGATAACTACTTTTAATAATAAGCATATGCACGAGAACAGATGTGGAGCAACCCCCCTTTTAAAACTCACTTCATAACAGAACAATCTAACGCCCCATTCACACGAGGCTTCAGCGTCAACACTTCACACAGGGCATGTCTGAAGTTGGGGCTGATGCGATCGTCATAGCAGCGTCAGCCAATGAAATTAGTCAACAATCGGCTACTGTCTGAGCTGGTGTATTTGTATACAGCGATCTGATTGGCTGACGCTTCCGTTGGTGCTAGAAAAGTTGAGAAAGTCCCAACTCCTGCAGCAAGCAACGCCACTGAAGCGGCACCGACGGATCCACAACGCAGTTCGGCAAAGCCTGACGTCATCCATTCAAAGTGAATGTGAAGCGTTGACGCTGACGCGGACGTGTGAATGGAGCGTAAAATATATGCATTCATTTATAACTGACACTTATCCTATGTGGTAGTTGGACAACCATAGAAATGGTAGTGAATTTATGCAGTGCAAATGCTTTCCAGTGTGACTCTGGCACTTGAAGAACCACAGCATGCATACACTTTTCTCCAGGCCAGAAACAGAATGGATCATCAACCATCAGCTCAGCCTTAACACATACAACTGATAAAAACTGTTTGCAGCATAAAGAGGCAACAAACTTTCTTGCAAGCAAAAGCAGGCTGACGCTTGTTACGCCACGAGACGCATCTTTTGGTGTGCACAAAGTGCTTTGTGTTTTTCCTCTCTCTGTGTGTGTTTTTACTCTCTCTCCCTGCAGGTAACTGTGTCCACCTGGCAGTGATCATTAGATCTTTCCAGTGATTGGCTGTTGGGAGAGGAGAGAGAGTATTTAATCTGAGCTGCCCGTCAAACCAGCGTTGGTGGTGGCTGGACTGTGCAGCAGCTAAGCTCTTCTCCCCATACAGATCTTGCATTTGATAGATCTTTAAAGATTTGATTTAGCTACTGTGTGCAAAGCGAGGCTTCATGAAACACTGAAACAGTCGAAGCAAATGTGTCGAAGCTTCGAAATGTTTCGAAACCCCACTCTATGGTGACATCTAGTGGTCATATTCTATGTATTGCGCTGGAACAGCTTCAGCAAACAACCAGTTGAGCAAATTAAGGTGTTAAACCCCACTTTGTAAGGTTGTACCTTCAAGCGGTTTAGTGGAGCGGGTAGGGTTCATGACAACCACGCAGGTATAGTGGGTTTGAATCCAGGCTGTTATAATCATTTTGAAATCCTTTAATATCAGTTTGCATTGCTCTGTTCTTGTATCGTTTTGTTTCAACATTGGTCTGACATCCGAATAAACACTTTGTGAATAAATATGTCTTGTTTTGGTCATAAAACAGGGTCGTTGCTAGATCACTTACAGCTGTGGCCAGAAGTTAACAATAATTATTATATTTTTCATAAAATTGACTACTTATTGTATGTTATTAATGTTTACCCTAAACCCAATCATCACAGTACTGTAAAAATATTAATTATTATACAGTGTTACAAAAATTATGCTATATCGATGGCGTATCAGCAGCTGTCTCCTATCCAAACTACACTATAAAACAGTAACATGATTAAAATACATAAAATCATGATTTCGGATTGTTTGTCCAAGTCGGGATTCAAACGCAAAAGTCATTTGAAGCACTGTAACAACATGCACACGCACGGTCCACCAGACCATATGAGACAGAAGTTTATTCTGACCCTGTCAGTCAAATGGGGATTCGCCAGGTCTCGAAGCGCTTCGGATCACTTACTGTAAGTCACGTGAACAGGTGGTTCGAAACACTTTAGTCACGTCACTTAGGTGTTTCGGATCCTGCTTCGGTGCAGTGTTTCGAAACACTTGCGCTTCGGGATCTTGATGCTGTGTCGAAACATCAGTTTCACGTCAGCCATCCCTAACTTCTATTTTTAGTGAACTTCTTGTTAACATCTAATAATTCACCCAAAGAGAAGCGAGACTAGTTGATTTATTTTTCTTTATTTTGTTTATTTTGAGTGTTAAGTAGGAAGGTGGGTGCCATTTTTTTCAGCTAGGTAAGATATTATATTAAGGGTTAGCTTTTTTTTTTTTTTTTTTAGCTTTGCCCCCTTTCTGAATTAATACCCTATTTTCTTTGTTATATTTTGATATGTAAATCAACTTATCTTTTTCTTGATTTGATCTTGTGTTAAGTTCTAGCCATTCTGTTTGAGGAGATGAGTTCTCTCTCTTTCCAGCTGTTGCACATCACCCATCTCCAACCATTTATTTTATGTTGCGGTCATGTCCCTAAACCTAGACCTAAACATATCGTGACACGCTTTACAGTAAGTTTTTAAAATGCATGAAAACATTGTGTGGAGCTTATGAGAAAGTTCTTCCCTTTAAAATATAAATGATACATTTGATGAGCCATTGATCCTTAGAAGACAGAAGATGGTATTTTTAACAAACATGTCCATAGGACTAATTCTGCTGCCCTATTTGGGGAGATCATCTGTCAGAAACTCAAAGAAGCCACTGAGGAGAGTGTCTGAGATTTAGCAGATAAACTGAGACTAAACCATGAATCGGGGGGCCACGGTGGCGTAGTGAGTAGCACGTTCGCCTCACAGCAAGAAGGTCGCTGGTTCGATCCCCGGCTAGGCCAGTTGGCATTTCTGTGTGGAGTTTGCATGTTCTCCCCGTGGTTGCGTGGGTTTCCTCTGGGTGCTCCGGTTTCCCCCACAGTCTAAAGACATGTGGTACAGGTGAATTGGGTAAGCTAAATTGTCCATAGTGTATGTGTGTGAATGAGAATGTATGAATGTGTTTCCCAGAGATGGGTTGTGGCTGGAAGGGCATCCGCTGCGTAAAACAAATGCTGGATAAGTTGGCGGTTCAATCCGCTGTGGCGACCCCGGATTAATAAAGGGACTAAGCCGAAAAGAAAATGAATGAATGAATAAACCATGAATCGCTAAATAAAAATGGATAAAATCTGGAGAAACACATCCTGAAGATACTGGCAGAAGAGGAGCATGTTCAGGAATGCATGCGAATGTGGCGAAGCAAGGCGAACTCAGGAGGGTCAGGGGAGAATCAGTTGATTCAACGACCTCTAAACCACCACCAATACTGCCAACTATGCCAGAATGTGGCAGAGTGAACTCAATTCAATTTGATTCAAACCAACTACGCCACCTGGGATTCACTTTCACACCACAGCACACTCCAGTCACCCACCCTGATGCATCAAAAGTGTCCCACAGCACACACTGGCACAGCAGCAACACCACCACCAAAAAGGTTCCTTCACCCGTGGGCCGCTAGCTCCTGCAAGAAAATTACAACAAAAAGGCATCACTCAGAAAGTAGCATCAAATACTTACGGATTTCTATACAGCAGCGACAGAAATGATGCTGGCACATTTGCTATCCAAATGAGAAGGGGAATCCAAACATGAATGAGGTGCTCTTATATCAATTTGCCGGTATATAAAACCTCCAACCGCACTAAAACTGACAGTGGGGCAGTCAATTGTCCACTGATGGACGCGCACACACACTAACCAGGTAGGCAAGGCAGGAAGCCACTGTCAGTGGTCACACACACCCCCACACAGGAAGTGGAATTCAGAACATCCCTCAGGACAGGCTACAGCCTTCAGCTTTAAATAGGGGAGTACTCTGCACTGACTGATCATTGCAGACGTCAATCACAATCACTTACCTCATGTACCCCATCACACCTATCCAAGTTTTAGGAACAACAAAGGATAACTTGACTTCTAGTTGATCGTTTGGATTCAGAAGTGGCTTATATGAAAGGCAAAACACAGAAATCAGACCAACACAGACTGTTCAGAGAAGCCAGTGATCCTGTAATATGAAGAAAGAAGAGGTACGTGTCACGGGAGAGATGACAAAGGCAACGGAGGCGAGGATCCAAGTGCAGAATATTTAATAATAAAAAGCAGTATGGCAATTAACAAAGGGCAAATCCAAAAATCGTGATCAAAAAACAGGCAATATATCAGAAGGCAGGCTGCAGGCAGAGGATA
>CAIGQQ010030434.1:1877023-1892709 GCA_903798035.1 Danio albolineatus | reverse complement strand
GGTGTTGTGTGTGTGCTGCATGAGTGGAGTTGTAGTCCGAACATGGCAGATCTGTAGTTCCCGGAAGTGTGTGTGAACCAGCAATCTCTGACAGCGGAGAGAGCGAGAGAGAGAGAGAGAGAGAGAGAGATCGCTGGCGATCGTGACAGTACGACAGTATTTGAGCCGATTGAGCAAAGCATCTACAAGGAAATGAGTTCTGACAAAACAAACAACAAACTGAATTATTGAATAAAAAACCAAATGGACAAACACCTCAGTCTGGTGATGGTAAACAATAATAGCAACCAAATTATCATCAATGTTCATTCATTTTCTTTTCGACTTAGTCCCTTTATTAATCCGGGGTCGCCACAGCGGAATGAGCTGCCAACTTTTCCAGCATTTGTTTTACGCAGTGGATGCCCTTCCAGCTGCAACCCATCTCTGGGAAACATCCATACACACTCATTCACACTCATAGACTACGGACAATTTAGCTTACCCAATTCACCTGTACCATGTCTTTGGGCACCCGGAGGAAACCCACGCAACCACAGGGAGAACATGCCAACTCCATATTGAAATGGCAAATGACCCAGCCGAGGCTCGAAGCAGCGATCTTCTTGCTGTAAGGCGATCATGCTACCCACTACGCCACCGTGGCACCATTATGATCAATGTAACAAGTGTAAATAATTTTTGTCACCTGGTTTATTGTCTATTTTTCAAAAAACTGAATGATTTCCAAGTACTGTCTTGCAGCTGGAAGGGCATCCACTGTGTAAAACTTATGCCAGAGTATTTGGCGGTTCATTCTTCTGTGTCGATGGAAGGAAAATCACTTAATGTTCCTGAATTGCTGTATATTTGTAATCATGTGACATGTTTACTTAACAAATAAAGCACCATGAACCATTATTGTGAAAAATCCTTATACCATGTTTTAAATGCAAACACTAAACACAGTAAACAGCTCATCTTAGGAAATCACTTTGCATGTTTTTTTCGAATACATCTAATACATTAATGTCATAGGCGCCACGGTGGCGTAGTGAGTAGCACGTTCGCCTCACAGCAAGAAGGTCGCTAGTTCGATCCCCGGCTGGGCCAGTTGACATTTCTGTGTGGAGTTTGCATGTTCTCCCCGTGGTTGCGTGGGTTTCCTCCGGGTGCTCCGGTTTCCCCCACAGTCCAAAGACATGCGGTACAGGTGAATTGGGTAAGCTAAATTGTCCATAGTGTATATGTGTGAATGAGAATGTATGGATGTGTTTCCCAGAGATGGGTTGTGGCTGGAAGGGCATCCGCTGCGTAAAACAAATGCTGGATAAGTTGGCGGTTCATTCCGCTGTGGCGACCCCGGATTAATAAAGGGACTAAGCCGAAAAGAAAATGAATGAATGAACATTAATGTCATGTCTTTACCTCTTTTTGGTGCCAATGTTTCACTATGTCTAAATCCTAGCAGGAGTTTATTGACATCCAAAAGACAGGTTGTAGATCTGGCCTTATGACTATTAGGCCCCGTTTACACTGCTAGTTAAATGTGACCTAATTCTGTTTTTTTGCTCATGTGTGACACAGATCGAATCGGTTCTCTGACTGTGTAAATGAAATAAACGCATGCATTCGGATATTCAGAGATGGGTTTCAGGCCTCCTTCATATGTGGAAGTAAATGAGATATAAATCGTATATGTGACAATGCGACTCATATAAACAGGCAGATTGGGTTTATTGAGGTGTTCCGTTTTGTACATCATTAAATTTGCGACAATGTGGTACTTCTTGGTTTAATGACATAGAAGGAAGAGCGTGTGTAGAGACGCAGACGTGGTAAACAACAACAACAGAGGAAACACGGAGAAGGAAAATGGTCAGTGGTGGACGGCAGAAGTTACCTGCCTTATTGTCCTGTGGGGAGATGAGTCAGTGAAGGACACCATATATAAACCATAGGCGCAAGCTGTGATGACGGCTCTGTCCCTCCTCCTCCACCTCAAAATCATTTTAAAGTTGGGTGAACTTCACATATTTCGCAGAGCTAAAAGCAAGACAATTTCTTCCATTGTGGCTACTGTAGATGCTAGAACCCGCCATTACGCATGAATTTGACATGGGTCACAATCAAAAGAACATGTAAACCTGGGGTGTCCAAACTCAGTCCTGGAGGACTGGTGTCCTGCTGAGTTTAATTCCAACTTGCTTCAACTCACCTGCCAGGAAGTTTCTAGCATATCTAGTAAGAGCTTGATTAGCTGGTTCAGGTGTGTTTGATTAGGGTTGGAGCTAAACTCACCAGGACATCGGCCCTCCAGGACCGAGTTTAGACTTCCCTGGTGTAAAGGGACAGGCAAACCAATCAGATATAGGCAACAAATCAGAACTGGGCATCAAGACCTGACAATGTAAATGGGGCCTTAGAGCCTGTTAAATGTCGATTTTAAAATACATGACACTCAAAACAATAATGGTCAATCAAACAAAAACTTAAGTGAAGTTTATTTTTAAACTAATTAGGAGAGGATCACGTGCTTATG
This sequence comes from Danio albolineatus, assembly GCA_903798035.1. Taxonomy (NCBI): domain Eukaryota; kingdom Metazoa; phylum Chordata; class Actinopteri; order Cypriniformes; family Danionidae; genus Danio; species Danio albolineatus. The sequence goes on along the minus strand of CAIGQQ010030434.1, from coordinate 1,890,188 downwards.
ATTGCTTGCAGCTGGTCCCGCATTATTCAATTTATGATTCACCAATCAGACGATTCCTAAGCCACTATAAATACCCTAAGCTCCATATCACAGACATCTTTGTTTTGAAGAATCCCCCCTTCCACCCCTACTCCTCCTCATTTTTTAATCATTATTAAGTATTATTGTTTTCTTTATCAACAAACCCGGACATTTTCGGAGACCGTCTGAGAAATCTGGATACCTTAATGAGAGTTCTGTCTGCGGTGGACGCGACATCACACTTCTGACTTTCCTCTATTCACTCCTGAACTGTTCTTCCGCTTCTGACGTGTTCCCTGGGCTCGGGTAAGAGTAATTTATTTAATATTTGCCCTCCGGGCGAAGGGGCAACTGGGTTTTAATGCCACTCCGACCGCCAGCATCGAAACAGGCCTGCAACGAGCATTACATATTTTTCATTTATTTTATATGGACTATTTTGGGGTTTTCCCTAACTGAACTGTTGATTTTGCTGTTTATTTAAGGCTGGAAAAACAGAGTGAAACGTTTTTTGAAACAAACCTTTGTTTCTTTATTTGTTTAAGTGTGTTTAAGTAAATCTGACATGGTGATTTTGAATTTCATACTAGATTGGCTGTGTTTATTATTTACATTAATTGGAATGGGGTTATAGAATTTATTTCGGAGTCAAATTACAAATTAGAGGGATCTAAACTATACGAACTCAGGGCCCTTCCGTCGCCATAAGGAAAGGGCGCTATATGGGGGTTTTCCTGGGGTTCCCCGGTTTCCTCCCACCGTCCAAAAACATGCAACTTAAGTTAATTGACTAATCCAAATCGGCACCATAGACATGCTCCTAGTAAGTAGTTATCTCCTAAGAGCAATCACTATCTGTTAATAAGCTACCCGCAGGGGAGTTCTCGAAATCTACCTGAGCTCAAACTCTCCTCTCGCCTTGCAAACGGGAGTGAGCCCAGGGCTCGAGGATCTTATGAGCTCAGGGCTCTCTTCCGGGACAGCATGCCGAACACGCTTTATAATCAATCATCAGTTAAGTGTGAACTCTTGAAAAAGTGAGTTTTTAGATAAAACTGAAAACTGCCTCAAGTCTTAACATACTTAAGCCGTACTGGAAGGACATTACAGAGCATATGGGAGTATTTATGAGATGAAAAAGGGTTTATGTATAGTTAAATATTATATTGCACATGAGGGTAAAAAAAATTACTCAAAACAAATAAATTTTTTTGTTTAACCTAAAACGACCTAAAATCAGATTTAGGACAAAAACAAAAACATGAACCATGACTCCATACCTGCAACTCAACATGTAAACCTACCTCCATTCTTTATCATCTAAACTTCTATACTGTGTTTACTTCATTTGGTGGTGCTTCATCTCCAATCCCGTCAGATGCATTTAAAAAAAGAAGGGATAGTTTGTCATCTACTCTCCCTTCAAACCTGTATGAGTTTCATACTGTATCTATTTTTTTCCAACTACGTAAGTGTCAGGTTACTGCCACTCCTGTCTTGTTAATTCTTGTTTTGGGGGCAGAGTCCGGACACTAGCTCTGTCTAGTCCTGTGTGTTGTCATTGTGTCTCTGTATGAGTGCCAGTTGTGGGCGCGCTTGGACCATGCACACGGTATCTGGGCGTGTTCGCGAATGTGCGCTCTCGTCCTGGTGTGTTTGTATGTCCGCAGCGTGTTGTTTCATTCCCAGCGTCTAAGTCTAGTTGGTTTTGGTTGACGCTGGGATGAAACATGCATGCTGCGTGTGTAAGCGCACAGTTAGATGTTTTCATTTTATCATGTGCTTGTGTCTTGTGTTCAGTGCTCTGTTGTTGTCTTTAGCACGTGGTGTATGTTTACATACGCCGCATGCTTTTATGTCATCATGTGAGCACGCAGTTAATGAGTTTTAATGAGTTAATTGTGTGAGCACATGGCTTGTGTTGTCATGTGCTCTCCCGTCTATTGTCTAGCCCCACCCACCTTGTTAACCCATTATTAGAATTCATGTTCACCTGTTTGTTTGTTTGTTATTTCTGCTTTATATTCTCCTCATGTCTGCTGTCCTGTGCGAGTTTGTCGTCTTATATAGTCCAGTCATGTTGTGTCCAGCCTTGTCCAGGCCTGCTTTTTCCTGTAAGCCCAGTCAAGTTTGTTTTTTGCCTTTTTATTAATGTTTCCCCCCTCGGGGTTGTTTATTTTGCCATTTATTTTATTTTATTATAAATAAAACCCATTTTTGTTCTGCAATTGAGTCCTCATCCTTTTCCCCAACCCAAAACCTTGACAGGAAGTTGGTGGGTCCCAGCAACTACAGCATTGTTCAACATTTTTTTAATTTGTGTTCAACATTTGAAAGAAACTCATAAAGGTTTAAAATCACGTGAGAGAGTGAATGAAATGATACATCATTTTATTAGGGCTTTTACTTCCAGCCCAATCATCCTGTTATTTATCAGCAAACGTTCTTCATTGTTGGCAATGATGGCTTTTAATAACCATTCAATTCAGTTGATTGTTATTTCCAAAGCGCTTGTACAACGTAGATTGTGTCAAAGCAGCTTAACATAGAAGTTCTAGTAGATGTCAGTCCAGTGTTCAGAGTTGAAGTTCAGTGTGGTTTAATATTCACTGCTGAGAGTCCAAACACTGAAGAGTAATCCATTGATGCGCAGCTCTACAAGTCCCGAACCATGCAAGCCAGTAGTGACAGCGGTGAGGAAAAAAACTTCAATTGCCGAAAGTGAAGGAAAAAACCTTGAGAGAAACCAGGCTCAGTTGGGCACGACCATTTCTCCTATGGCCAACCATCCTGTGCAGAGCTGCAGTCTAGGCTGGAGAAAGTTGGACGTCCAATGTGGAGAAGCTGCAGGTGTGAGTACGTCACTGGTGGGTGTCCCACAAGATCAATGCAGAGACTTGTCTGTCACTGTGGTCTTTCAGGAGTCAGTCTCATGCTCTCCACTCCTCTATGACCACCACAGCATCTGCTCAGAATATGGCCTGGCCCAGGATTATGGAGACTTCATAATCCTGTCATAAACACACATAGTGCTGTAGAAATGTAGATGTTTTTAATGTAGTGCTACTACAGCATATTGTGAGTTTATACAGTTACTATTTAATCATATATCATTTGTTTTTAGTTGATGTATTTGGATCCGTTTTTGGATCCGGAAGCAACGACTAGGGCTGCAACATATTGAAACAACTGAAACCCGAAGAGCAACTGAAGCCTAAACATGTTTCTGCCTGTTCAGTTTTGTTTTTATTCCTTTAACGCTCCTCCGCCCATGAATGTCTTCCTGCTTTCAGACTGGAAACAAGGAAAGAAACTATGAAACGGGAATAGAAATGATAAAGCCTTCCAAATACAGGTACCGCTTTTCTCTACAAATACTACTATTAGGTAAAATACTTTAATAATACACTAATAACTAATACACTAATAATAAATTAGGAAATACACTATAGTGTACAATACAGTGTGCTCAGTGTTGCATGAAGCAGAAATATCTGTAGATAAAAAACGTTCAGTTTATGTCTGGTTATCTTCTTACGTAGTGCAAGTAGACATTGAAGATCTGCTTACAAAAAATGCACATAAATAAATAACTCCTTTTATTTTTTATATATTTGTGTTGTATAAAGAGATCAAACAATTGATTCAGTTTCACGTGGTGTGCATGCGTGTGTAACAGAAGGTCAAAAATCTCCAAATTCAAAAGCATTTATAACTTCCTTGACTGTATTCTGACAAAAAATTAAGTCAAATTGTATTTTAATTCATGTATTAAAAGAAATGGACACGACTAATCTGTATCCTACACCAGTCACATGTCTGGTCCAGTTCTGTTCAACACAACCAACTTCTCTCTTCCGACGTACATCAATGAACAAAAGCCCCGTAATGACCCAGATTTGGATTACAGACAATATTTAAGTAAATAATTAAGTTTTTAACTGTGTTGTAAACAGCAAACATTAACAATAAGACTTAGAATGAAAGAGAAACAACAGAAAATGGTAAAACATTGGTTCCATCTATAGCATTATTCAACTAAAACACATTGTAATTCCTTAATTTCTCAGCGGAGGATTAAACAACTTACCAATTTGACTTCTTTGTCTACAATTCTTATTGGCATTACTGAGGTTTTGCCGTTGGTGCTTAAGATTCTAGGTTGAATTAATCATTATAGCAGTCGTTGTTTGCTCCGTTTGGGTTCTTCGTTTGGTTTTGGTTACTGTAGGTCTGCATGCTGTGAAGGTGAATTAGCATAGATACTGGTTCATAATATTTGTGGGAATTTAATGGCATGTTCTTTACAACATTTTACAGGAGTCGGAATTCAGAAAACATGGATCAAGTAAAGCCCTAAACAGATGCCAGAGAGTACAACATATCAACATGTCCAGCTCCGAAAGCACAGGTAAAAAGATAGACAAATTACTAATTAAATTAAGACTAGATGCTTTATTTACACGTGAACACAACATGGATTCCAAATGATCAATTACTCCATAGTGTTTTAGCTCTAAAAGGGAAGTTTCACAAACTAAAGCTGCGGTCACACTAGAGTTTGTGAAATTCTGTCGTACGGCGCTGCAAAAGGGCCGGGATTAAACAAGACGATTAGACTGTTACGCGGGTCTGTGTTCATTTATTTATTTTATTTTTGCTATACGGTAGTGCGCTTGTTTGAGTTGGTGGAGTTTTTCTAGTGGCTTGTCTAGGATTGGATGGCGCCGGTGACGTCCCTGGGGATTCTCCATATACAAGGCTGACGTCAACTGGCGGTCAATCAGCATGGCTCTCTTCAATGTTTTGTTACATTGTGATGGGGTGCATAACTACAGCGGTTCAAACTGTAGTCCTCCAAGTCCTCACTTGAAACAAAGCATCTAAGTTATAAAATCAATTCCATGTGTGTTTGAAGAAAAACCTCTCCTGACCTTTTTTATTAATGTCAAAAATCGTAAATATTTATTGTATACAAATGAATAATTTAATTAACGGAATTCTGTTATCCTCAATGCAATGCAAAAGTTACATTCAGGAGGTTCATTTTTTGAACTTTTATAGGCAGCTGATATTAACAGGTGGAGTTTAGTGAAATTCGTCACTTGTCAATCATTCTCCAGTCCTCCATTGGCCGCACCCAACCATACGTCTTTTTATATGAATTGTCTGCACAACATTAAAAGTCTAAGCCTTTCTCAACTGCACATATTCTGTGCTCACAGGAAATTTTGCTGCAGAGCTCAAGTTCCTTTTAGACAAGCGTTTATCATCCTCTGCAAAAATGCATCATTAGTATGCAAACATATCAGACCGAACAGAGTAGTTCAGTTAATATTTTACCTTAAAGGGCCACGAAACACCAAAACACATGTTTTGAGCTGTTGACAGTCATATATGTGTCCCACGCTGCTATAAACACTATTAGTACACATACAGTATAATTGACTAAAAAGTGAAAATTGGTTGTTTTTGCGTTATTTTGAGCAAATTCGTTCTTCCGGTTTGAAACTAATTTTTGAAGCTGCATCACGCCGATGAGATCCATGCGTGTATTCCAGCGTGGAGAGTGGACGTCTGTCCCGGCCAGAACATTCTGACGTCTCTGAGTGTACGGCATTAATTCATGAGATAGACTTGGGTTCAAACCAACCAGAGCGCTCTATTGTGTATGCGGTGCAGCTTCATTAATATTCATGATCGCTTCGAAAATTGTACCTGTTATGCTGCGTTCACAGCAGACGCAAGTGATTTACATGCTAAGTCAATGCAAAGGTGCGAATAATCATCCTGCAGCGCGACACGCGCGAATGGCGCAGCGCTGTTGATGCGCTTAACGCGCAATTCACGCAAATCGCTTCAGTTTGAAAATGAAATGAAAATGAGCTTCAGCTGACGTTCGCGCCGCGCTAACCAATCAGGAGCTTGCTCTTGTGGGGGTGTGATTATGACATAGGGCCTGTTGTTGGTGTCTCGGGGCAAAATCCTTCTGCCGACAACAGTTCATCAAACTCGGCTCGGCTCAGTCAGAAGCACCGCTGAAAGCTTCCATCATCCAGGTTCAGTTTCTGGAGGAGGTTATGAGCTCACAGAGCTGCTGCACCTCTGAAATAATCTAGTGGACTCAGACACAGCTCCAAACGAATCCACACTGTTTATCAGCCTTCATAAAGCACATAAACACAGTTATTCTCTCCATAAAACCCGTGAGCCATTTAGCAATGAAGCTACAGTCACCAAACCATAGACAGAAGCCCTGCCCATCACGCGAATCCGAAAATAAAGAGAAAGTGCCGTTAAAGTCAACAAATTAATAATTTGGCAAATAATTCGATTACTGATGTCCATATATACACAGTCTGTGTGAAAATGAGCGCGTGCACAAATGGAAACTCCCATTTTTATGCAAAACCTTCCCTCTTTCCCCTTCCCCGACACTCCTACCTAAACAGAGCTGGACACACCCACTTTCCTGAGCTTTTCCAAACTAGAGGAGTGAAAACACCATGCTGAGACTGGGGGGTTTCGTGGCCCTTTAAGCAATACCAGTACAATTGTGTAATGAACAAGAACGATACAAAAAATAATAAAAATATATTCCTTTTTCCCAACAAGATGATAGTATGCTGATTTACAAACTGCTTTGACATGACTATTGAAACTGAGGTCTGACTCCAGAGTCACACCAAGATTCTTGACCTTATTTTTTGTTGTTTGAGCCCAGATACACATTCACCTTGAGAACCTCATCTCTGTTCCCAAAAACAATGACTCCCGTTTTCTCTTTGTTTAACTGAAGGAAGTTTTGGCACATCCTATTGTTAATTTCATCAATGCATTGGCAGAGGGTGTCAATGGGGCTGTAGTCATTAGGCAGTAAGGCTATGTAGATCTGAGTGTCATCAGCATAGCTGTGGTAGGAGATTTGGTTCTTTCTCATTATTTGGCTCAGAGGGAGCATATAAAGGTTGAACAGGAGAGGTGCCAGAATTGAGCCTTGTGGGACTCCACATGTCATGGGTGTCCACCTCGACCTATGGTCACCTATACTGACATAGTAACCTCTTCCTTCAAGATAAGATCTGAACCATTTGAGGACCATCCCAGACAGCCCAACTCAGGCCCCGTTTACACTAGTGCGTTTCAGTTTTAAAATGGCGTTTTAGCATTAAAACGATCCACATCCACACTAGCGTTTCACCCAGCGTTTCTGAACAGATCTCCCTCCACACTGCTACACCAGAAACGTATATCACGTGACCATTTGCGCACTCTGGGCATGCGCGTTCAAGTATAAACAGGAAGCATGCGTCTCGCTCGGCATTTGGTTATTGTTAGTCAACAAACACTGGTTGAACGATGAACGCGATGGCAAAGAAAGCAAGAGAGGTCTTTTGTGGACAGACGACGAGGTCGAGTTGTTACTTAAAGTAACAAATGAATATAAAACATCCATGGCTATCGAAAATACAGTGTTTACAGTGAAGGCTGGTCTGCTTTCTTCCGGTGGCGTTATAGTCATGTACGCTTGACGAATAAGGGAAGGTTACGCAATGACCCAAAAGCCCCAATCACGTAGCGGATCTCAGCAGCCACACCTCCTATTTCAGACGTCTCAGTTTTCCCCCATCCACACTGAGAAGGAGCAGCAGCGTTTTAGAATGAAAACGGCCTCGATAGCATTTCCAAAACGCTCCGTTTTCGCGGCTCGAAAACTCCGGCGTAGTGTGGATGGATGGCGTAACCGTAGCAAAACTTATGCATTTTAAAACGAAACGCACTAGTGTAAACGGGGCCTCAGTTTTCCAGCCTATCCAGAAGTATGCTGTGATCGACAGTGACAAGCAGTACCAGCACTGTTAGTTTGCCTGAATTCATATTTAGGAGAATATAATTGATTATCTTTACAAGGGTGCTTTTTGTACTATGATGTGCTCAGAAACCAGATTTAAAACTGTGTAAACATCCTTTAAAGCTTGTTAACTAGCTCTAAAAAGTTGTTAACCTGGTTAAAAAGAAAGAACCATCAGTATGATGGTGTAAAACTACATTTCTACCCTCTGCAATCTTATACCAACAATGGAAAATAAATTAGAATAGCAAAATATGTAGGAGAGCTTTGCTATATTATATTGCAATGTGGAGCAGTTAATGTTAATTCATGGAATACTTTTGGAATATATTTTGTTAGGGGTAGAACTGAATTTGTTGGAAAATAAAGATATGAAATATTAAAACATTAATTGTATTATTTGTACACAGCTTAAATGTAAAAAGTATACATATAGAGGGAGAGAAAGGAAAGCAAAACCTCTGAAATACACGTCAGACAAGAGGTCTGATCTTTATCAACGCTTCTGTGCCTTTTGAAATTTGTATTGGTGCTTTTGTTAAGAAAGACATGGTTTGCAATAAAAACAAATGCATATGATCATTGTCATCCTTTCAAACTGATAAGCCTGATGAGAGTCTTTTGTTTCATGCAGTCGCTGTTTTAGACAATCCTTCTCCCAGGAGAAAACGAAGCATTAACCAACCTCCTACAAGTGAGTTTTCATAAAGATGATCAAACACATGGAATTATGAAGTGTGTGTGGAAAAGTTGGGAAGGTTATTCTGTTAAATAAAAGAAGAACATGAAAATTTTGATTGCCATCCTTTCCCATAGTTTACTTTTTTGTTTTGCCATTAAAAATGTAATTTTATTTTTATCTTGTGCATGTTTGTGTACAATTGTGAATATAAAATCACATATTTCACTCTTTACAGTGAGGATTGTTCTTCTAGGAAAAAGCGTGTTAGAAAACAGCGAGGTGGGAAACTTGATCTTGGGCCGATCAGCGTTTGACGGTGAAGCTCCTCCAGGTGTTGTTGAGAGAGTCGGAGGAAGACTGAAGCACAGACATGTTATGCTCATCAACAGTCCTCAGCTGCTCCACGCAAACATCTCAGATGATCAGATCACACAGACAGTCAGAGAGTGTGTGAGTCTGTCTGATCCAGGACCTCATGTGGTGGTTCTGCTCCTCCAACATCAGCAGTGTTCAGCAGAAGATCAAGAGCGTGTGGAGAAGCTGCAGGACTCTTTCTCTGAGCGCCTTCTTCAACACACCATGGTGCTCAGCACACAAGAGTCCACTGAACCCAATGAGATCCTGCAGATGATCATCCGGAAGTGCTCAAACAGACACTTTAGTCTTCAGAAAAGCTCTCCTGATGATATTCTGCAGGCCTTTGAGGACATTGAGCAGAGCAATGAGGGACAACACTTGATTTCTTCTCAATCTGGAGATTCACAGAGTTTAACAGTGAAGAAACGGGACGCACAAAGATGTGAGTGTTACCATATCTGTTGTTTCAAGTGATATAGTGCTATATGAACCTGTATTTCAAGAATTCACACTTCGCTCATGATTTATACATAGCTTGTTTGGCATGCTGTCCCGGGAGAGAGCCCTGAGCTCAAGGGATCCTCGGGCCCATGGCTCCCCCGTTTGGCAGGGCGAGGGGAAATTGAGCTCAGGTCGATCTCAAACTCCCCCGCTGCTGAGGCTAAGGTGAACTTCCTGAGAGAAAGACATTAGAAAAAGATTTAGGCTTATTTTATCTATAATATAGAGCATACCCTAGTAGCAAAGAATTCTGGCCCAGATTTGTCATAAATCTGGTAGAGCAGGCATTCATCCGGCACTGGCATACAGCATGTGGGCCAAACATGGCCCTGGTTTGGCAGAGGTGGCACCGTCTTTAAGGCGGCACACAATATTTGGGCCAGATGTCAAATGTAGTATTTGGCCCAGATGTTATTAACTGATATGTGGGCCATGTCAGTTTGGTCAGTCTTGACCCACATTTAAAAAACATTTTTATTATTTTTAAGTAAAGAAAATAAATTCTACAAATCAGGCCACTTTGAGAAAAAGCATGGGCATAGTACACCTAAAGCGCAATGATTCATGGGTTTATCGATTCCCTTGCAGTTGTGAATCACCAACATATCTGGCCCAGTTCAGGCCCAATTATGGGTGATTAACTTTGCTGAGTCTTCCCACAGATATAGTCCATGTTTGGCCCTTGTCTGGAGGCTAAACTTAGTCCAGTCATGTACCGTAATTCACTGCGGCATGTGGGCCAAGCAAAAGCTGATTGTGTGGGCCAGAGCTGGGCCAGAGATATTTTGCTATGTGGGTATTTGGACGGTGGGAGGAACCCGGGGGAAACCCACATGCAAACTCCACACAGAAATACCAGATGGCCCAGCAAGGACCCGACGCCATTGGTATTCTTGCTGTGAGGCAACATCGCTAGTCAATGGGCCATCGTGCCGCCCATTCTGGATAAAGGTGAAAGAAGGGGAGGGAGAGGGGGGTTTCTTCCAGATTAAGATAGTTGTAGAAAGGAAATGAGGATATATATAAATATATATATAGAGTGACCTGGGATCCTTTGATTGGAGGATCATGATTAGCTAATGTGAGCCAGCTGGCTTAATCATGAGCATGTGCTCCTCTCGAATTTAGTTTCAAGAGCTCATAAGATCCTCGAGCCCGGGGCTCACTCCCGTTGCAAGGCGAGAAGGGAGTTTGAGCTTGGGTTGATCTCGAGAACTCCTCTGCTGGAGTAGCTAACGGATAGATAGTGATTGCTCTTAGAAGATAACTACTTACTAGGAGCATGTCTATGGTGTCTATTTGGATTAGTCAATTAACTTAAGTTGCATGTTTTTGGACGGTGGGAGGAAACCGGAGAACCCGGGGGGAAACACACGTGAGCACAGGGAGAACTTGCAAACTCCACACAGAAACGTCGGCTGGTTTAGTATGGACTGGAACCAGAGACGTTCTTGCTGTGAGGCAACAGTGCTAACCACTGGGCCGCCGTGCCACCCATCTAGGAAGGAGGAGGAATAGGGGTGGAAGGGTGGGAATAGGGTGGATTCTTCAAAGCGAAGATAGCTGTAATACGTAACCAAGGGTATTTATAGTAACTCAGGAATCGTCTGATTGGTGCGTTGTGGATAATGCAGGTCCAGCTGCTAGCAATCAAAAGCACGTGATTCTCTCGACATTTGTTTATAAATAAACTCCACTTGATATTAAACTTTATTTAACGTTCTTCTTTTACTTTTAGTGCACGAGAAGTTGAATGTGGTGGTATGTGGGAGCGACGGCTTACTGAAATCCTCCATCTCAGAGCTGATCGTGCAACACACACACAGAAGTTCAGAGAGTGAGAGCACAGACGTGGATCTTCAAGGTCGTCAGATCAACGTGCTGGAGCTTCCTGCTCTGTTCAACACTGAGCTCTCAGAAGAAGTGATGCGGCAGACTCTTCACTGCATGTCTCTCTGTCATCCTGGAGTTCATGCTTTCCTCCTCACTATTCCTGATGCTCCACTGACTGATCAAGACAAAGCAGAAATAGAAGAGATCCAGAACATATTCAGCTCCAAAGTCAACAAACACCTCATAACCCTCATCATGCAGAACTCAGAGCATCAGACAGCAGAACTCAATGAAGAAACCAAGTCTGTCATTGAGAGCTCTGGAGGAAAACATCATTTCTTTGGTCCCAAAACACATGTGTCCACATTGATGGAGAACATTGAGAAGATGCTAGAAGAAAACAGAGGAACCGTTTTCTCCACAGAGACATTTCTGGAGGCACAGGTGAAAAAACTGATGAAATATGAAGAGATGAAGAAGAAGATCCACTCACTAGAGAAGCATTATCTGTCAAAAGGCAAGTATTTAGCTATAGAACATAAAAGGTGAAAAAAATATATTATGTATTTGTAATGTATTTTAAATTGAATACCAGCATTTCAAAATGTTATGTATATTGCTGTAGATTTGTATTTAATAACAAGTCACTTTTATTTCTATAGCACTTACATAATATTGATTGTGTCAAACCTGCTATAGGGGGGAAATAATAAAAAGTCAAATAGGGAGATGCCCAGTCAGGAGATACTGTGGCATATGTGGGTACAGAGGAAGCTTTACATTAGGATCAAATGGTAAGCTATTAGGGAAGACACAGGTCTACCTAGGGGGAAAAGGCACCATGGAAGACATGCATGTGGGGTTATCGAGAGAGAACCATGCAAATGAAGCAGGGTTGCATCCACTATCCAGAATGGTACTGTATAAACCTTGGTTGCATTACCATACTAGGTTTTTTAGATAACGTGAGTTAACCAGCCTGAATTCAAGGCAAGATTAGTCTCTAACTCTTGATCGAAATCAGAGTGACCAGAAGCACTGTCTTAAGTGAGAGAAACTTTTAGCTTTGGTACCACTCAGGAACCAGATGATCAGAGCATGCTATTCGAGTATACTGCCATCTAACTCATGAGGAATGTGGAGGGTGGCTCCAACCTATCCTGAAGGAACAAAACACTAATCAGGCAAGTTATGTGGTCTTTTAATTGAGAAGAGCACTACTCATCAAGTAGACTACACTTTCTAGGTGTAGGCACACAAATAAGCTTGCCCAAAATTTGAATATCATGCAGCATTTTGAGCTGCATTTGATTCCATAGGAGCAGATGCTAATAGGGCTGTGACATGCAACATTGACACACACTTAATAAATGCTACCATAGATATGGTGCAAAATATCTGCTGACAGCTCCAGGCAATTGATATGTGAATACAGTCAGGGTGCAGTAACAAATACAAAGTTGCATGCTTAATGCATACGGTGCCCTAGGCCATATTGGAAGTATTTGTTTATACAAAAACATGCAAGGATACTTGTTCTAACGACACTTTAGAACTTAAAAAGGCAAGGTCCAACTAGAGACTGAAAGCATAGCAACATATGACCCTGCCAGCAATGACATGTAGGGCCCAGATGGATTAACTATGGGTTCCAAGGGAACTGTGTGGGCATGAGCTTTGGCTGGGTGAAATCAGCAGGTCTCATGTAGGTTTTGTAGTATGAATCCCACATAGGAAGCCCATATGAGCTGATTACATGGGCCCCATAAGGGACAGGCATGGGCCAAGTGGGCATAGGTTTGATCTGGGAATGCATATATGGGTCCTGCATGGCATATTTATGGGCCGAGTGGGCATGGGTTTGAACTGGGAATGCATATATGGGTCTTGAATGGCATATTTATGGGCCGAGTGGGCAT
>CAIGQQ010030434.1:1858350-1877013 GCA_903798035.1 Danio albolineatus | reverse complement strand
ATATGGGTCTTGAATGGCATATTTATGGGCCGAGTGGGCATTGGTTTTAACTGGGAATGCACATATACATATATAATTTTTTTATTGTTCATTTCAATATATTTCTTGCCATTCAAAGAGTCAAGTGTCTTGTATTTATCATCCTTTTTAATTTTTCTTAGATTGTTTCCTGAAGCCATTTTGCATGGTTGGGCTTAAATAGGCCTTGAATGAATTGCCCACTTAGGACCAACATAAGATGCGTATAAAGCCCACTTTAAGCCCATATGGGCATTCATGGTCAAATCCTTGTGCAAGCCCACATAAACCCCTTCAGACTGGTGGGGACCAAATAGGTCTGACACAAATTTCCCGGTTAAGACCCACATAAGACCCTTACAGATCCCATCTAAAACCCACATGGGCATCCACGGCTGGCCCCCATGTGGATCACGGGTGCAAACCCAAATTAACCCCTTCTGACTGGTGGGCCCCAAATGGGTCTGACATGTATTGCCTGATTTAGACCCACATAAGACCCTTACAGATCCCACCTAAAACCCACATGGGCATCCACTGCTGGCCCCCATGTGGATCCCGGGTGCAAACCCACTTTAAACCCCTTCTGACTGGTGGGCCCCAAATGGGTTTTTCGTGAATTTGACCGGTTACGACCCACCTAATACCCTTACAGATCCCATTTAAAACCCATCTGGGCATCCACGGCTGACCCCCATGTGAATCCCGGGTACAAACCCCCTTTAAACCCCTATGGGCAGGTAGGTTTGGCATGTGTTTCCCAGTTAGGACCCATGCAGTACCCTTACTGGTCCCACTTTTAGTACGCCTGGGCTTTCACGGCTGACCCCAATGTGGATCCCGGGTGCAAGCCTGTAATGGGGCCCACATTTGCCGCCAATGAAGCCCTCATCTGGGCCCCACATGTTATTGCTGACTGAGGAGTGTCATGGTCACATTAGATAGGTCATAGGGGTATAAGATGCATAAGATAAGATGCAATCTGAGCTGAGTGACTGCAGCTGTGGGTACCATATGGCCCAGGAACCTCTGAAATAGCTGAACTGATTCAGACATGTGAGCACTAACTGGGAGCATTGGTGGTGAGCCGTGCAGTCATGATAACAGAGTTCATTTCCATTCAGAGGTAAAAGAGGCTCTGTATTGGGGTTATCTTGCACTTTTCTCAAGTGACCTGAAACTACAACTAGCTGAGAGACTGGAGCACCAGGTCTTCATGTGCATTACCAGTTTATCTTGTGACTGTGTTAGAATAAACTTTGAGGTAATTGAGGACATGGTTGCCTACCTCCCAAAGAGGGGACAGACTATTATTCATGACCATAAAGAAGACAGGGAGAGTACAAATGCTAGGGCTTTGTACTTACATGCCCGACCCATGAATGGAAATGCACACACAGCTTCAAGCATTCAGGATGTTCCTGCACCTAAGTGAACCTTCCCTTCCCCAATACATGCTATAAATGAGAAATGTAATGTTTCTAAAGACACATAGAGCCTTGAAATTGTTTTCTCTTCTAATGAATCTATTACTGATGCTTTTCTTCTTTTGAACAGGTTCAACAGAGAGTCAAAACGAACTAAGGATTGTTCTGCTGGGGAAAAGTGGCGTTGGTAAAAGTGCAGCAGGAAACACCATCATTGGAAGAAAAGTGTTTACAGCAGAAACATCTCAAGAGTCTGTTACTAAAGAGAGCCAAAGCGAAACTCGTGAAGTCAATGGCCGACACATTACTGTAATCGACACTCCAGGACTGTTTGATACTGAACTTACTAATGAGGAGATCCAGAAGGAAATCAGCAACTGCATCTCCATGATTCTGCCTGGACCACACGTGTTCATCATTGTGCTGAATTTAGGACAGAGATTCACTCAAGAAGAGGCTAAATCAGTGGAGGTCATCCAAGAGACGTTTGGTGAGAACTCTTTGATGTACACCATGGTGCTCTTCACCAGAGGAGACTATTTGAGAAACAAAACAATTGAACAGTGTTTGGGGAAACCTGGATCTCCTCTAATGAAGCTGATTGAAGCTTGTGGAAACAGATTCCATGTGTTCAACAATAATCAAACTGAAGACCGAACACAAGTGGCTGATCTACTGGAGAAGATAGACAACATGGTGAAGGCAAACGGAGGAGGTTTTTACTCTTGTAAGATGTTCAGAGAGATGGAGAGAAAAAAGCAAGAACAACAGATGAAGATCCTGATGGACAGAGTCAGAGAAGGAGAACAACAGATCATCATGTTAGAAGAAGAGATAAAAAGAGAAAGGGAGACACTCACAGATGAAGTTAAAAACTGCAGGCAGGAAAATGAAAGGACCATGAAGATCTTCATGGAGAGAATGGAGCAAATTAACAAAGAAAAAGAGGAAATTATGAAAAAAGCAGAAATAGAGAAAGAGAAAATGAAGACGATGATGGAGAGCGAAAGACAGAATCGAGAAAAAGAAAAAAAGGCAAGAGAGGAAGAGGATAAGAAAAGGTGGGAGAGCAAAAAATCTATTTCTGTTGAGCAGTTTCAGAAATTCAAGTGTGAGATCGAGGAAATAATCAGAGATAAAGACAAAACAGAAAAAGAGACGCAAGAACAACTACATGACTTAAAGATGAGACTTGAGGAGGAAAGAAATACTAAAGAAGACCAACTAAAGATTTCCGAAGTTAAACTGAAACTTCTTAAAGAACAGCACGTAGATGAACTAAAGAGAAGACGAGTGGAGTGGAGAGAGGAATATGACAGAGAGAAAGAGGAGACAAAGAAGAAAATCAACTCTGAAATGGATGATCCATTACAAGTGAGTGTTCATGAGACTGTATTGTATGATTCTTTTTTTTAATATAACAATTTAAAGGTGCTGTATTTAAGGTATTGACTCTATCTAAAAATCAATGCTATAGGCAGATATTCTCGTTTCAAAAAGTTTGTTCCATGTGAGAAAGTCTCTTTGTTTTGGTCTGTGTAAGTCAAATGACATTTCAGCAGTCTGGGTTGCTTTGCTGGAAAACATGTAGTATTTCATTTCAGTCTTGAAGGCTGTCTCAGTGTACGTCAACATGACGTCAGATTGACATTGTACCCCAACATCGGGTGATGTTGCAATATGTTTGGAAAATAAAATCAGGTTGACATCAGAACCCAATGTCAGGCTGACATCAATGTCCATTGTCAGACAGACGTTGCATTTTGGTTACTTTGCAACGCAACCTTATGCTGTGTTCACACCAGACGCGCTACGTGTGGATAAATCACGCTATTTGCGTGTAAATAGACTCGTGAACTTTTTGAGTTTACTCACTTAATTTGCGCATCAAATTCACTGAGCGGATATAGACGCAGATTCGGTCATGGGTGGGGCTTCTGTCTGCTCGGTGACTGTAGCTTTGTTGCTAAATGGCTAACATGGATTTCATTGAGAGAATAGCTGTGTTTATGTGCTTTAGGAAGACTGATAAACAGCGTTGATTCGTTTGGAGCTGTATCTGAGTCCACTAGATCCTTTTAGAGGTGCACCCAGCTCTGTGAGTTGATAAACTCCTCCAGAAACTATACCTGGATGATGGAAGCTTTCAGTGGTGCTTCTGACTGAGCCGAGCCCAGTTTGATCAACTGTTGTCCGGTGTCAGCAGGAGGATTTCTCCTGGGACACCAACAACAGGCGCTACGTTATAAACACGCCCCTACAAGAGAAAGCTCCTGATTGTTTAACACGGCTCAAAAAAACGCTCAACTTGCGCCACTTTATTCGTACTGCATCGCACCACAGGATGTCCGTTCACGTCTTTGCATAGACTTAACATGTAAATCACTCACGCTTGACGCTTGAAGTCTGGTGTAAACTCAGCATAAAACAACCAAATCTCAATGTCTAATGATGTTACAGCTTGACGTTGTGTGGATGTTACCAATATGACGTCTATTAGATGTTGGATTTTGGTTGCTATACCTGACGGATAAAAGTCAGTAAACATCAATATGATGTTGATTTAAGGTGTCGGCTAGATGTTGGATTTTGGTCACTTTCTAACACATCCTTAAGTCATTTCACGTCCTTATTGATACAATAGTTGTTGACAAAATACCCAGCCAGCAGTGACATGTGTGGCCCAGATGAGGGCTTCATTGGTGGCAAATGTGGGCTCCATCACAAATATGGGCTTGCACCCGGGATGCACATTGGGGCCAGCTGCGGAAGCCCAGACGTACTAAAAGTGGAACCTGTAAGGGTACTGCATGGGTCCTAACTTGGTAATTCATGTCAAACCCATTTGGGGCCCACCTGCTTAAAGCGGTTTAAAGTGGGTTTGCACCTGGGATCCATATGGAGGCCAGCCGTGGATACCCAGGTGGGTTTTAAGTGGGATCTGTAAGGGTCTTATGTGGGTCTTAAACGGGCAATACATGTCAGACCCCTTTGGGCCCCACCAGTCTGAAGGGGTTTAAAGTGGGCTAGTAGCAGGGATCCACTTCGGGGCCAGCTGTCATTGCCCAGAAGGTGCTTTTTGCGGGGACCTGTAAACGGTTTTAATTGGGTAATTCATGTCAGAACCCTTTGGGCCCCACCTGCCCAGAGGGGTGTAAAGTGAGCTTGAACCTGGGTTCAACCGTGAATGCCCATATGGGCTTAAAGTGGCCTCTGTAAGCATCTTATGTTGGTCCTAACTGGGCAATTCACGCAAGGCCTATTTAAGCCCAAACATGATTTAAGCCCAAATGGTTTAAGCCCAAATGATTTATTTAAGCTCAAATGGTTTAAGGAAACAATCTAAGAAAAATTAAAAAGGAAGATAAATACAAGACACTTGATGCTTTGAACTGCAGGAAATATATTAAACTGAACATAAAAATTATATATGCATATATGCATTCCCAGATCAAACCCATGCCCACTCGGCCCAAAAAATATGCCATTCAAGACCCATATATGCATTCCCAGATCAAACCCATGCCCACTCGGCCCAAAAATATGCCATTCAAGATCCATATATGCATTCCCAGTTCAAACCCATGCCCACTCGGCCCATAAATATGCCATGCAGGACCCATATGTGCATTCCCAGATCAAACCCATGCCCACTTGGCCCATGCCTGTTCCTTATGGGGCCCATGTAATCAGCTCACATGGGCTTCCTATGTGGGGCTCATCCTACAAAAACTACTTCGCCCAGCCAAAGCCCATGCCCACACAGTTTCCATGGAACCCGTAGTTAACCCATCTGGGCCCCACATGTCATTGCTGGCTGGCTAACATTGTCTTTGGACATTGGCGAGCTAAATCTAGCCTAATATTAACGTCATATGACATTGTGTGTCTGCTGGGTATGCAGATGCTGAAAATGCAACCATTAGAGGACAGTAGCAGCCTTCGAAACGAGACGCAGATTCAAATATTACAAATGCAAACATAAGCTTGATCTTCATGCATTCTTGTGATCTGTTAGCGTCATCAATCTGATAACCTCTAAAATAACAGAGGAGGTACATTTAAAGTCTCTCTCTCCAGGGAAAATTTTAACCACAATACCTAGGTGTCAATCCTACATACTGCACCTTTAATATCAAAAATAGATCATGTGTTTATCGAGGATGTTATGAGTCTTTATTCACTGTATTACTTTCATTGGATTCAACTTTAAAAGGCCACAGCCTACAGGAGACTGGAGACCGAATACAGCAAGTGGTCCAGGAGTCTTTGCACAGCCATGATGGAAATAGAGGACAAACTACAGAACCGCATTAAAAATGAAGCAATTCACAAGATTGAAGAATCTGATCTTTACCAAAAACTGAAGAAAACCAGTGAAGAAGTGGAAAAATCAATGTGTGAATTCTTTGAAAATGTCCCAGACGAAGATATACTGATTCAATGGAAGCCATCGTTTGAAATCAAAATTAAAGAGCTTCAGGACAACACTGTGAGAGAAACAAAGAGGAAATTAAATGAGATTCTTCAACAACGAGAACTGAGGGGGGCAAATAACGATCAAAGGAAGCATCATGAAAACACTCTCTACGCAGAAGTTAAGGAACTTGCATTAAAACTTAAAGACAAAGAAAACAATGAAGAAATTCTGAAGAAAGAATTTGATTTATTTTGGGAAACGACTGTAAACATGATCAGAGAAACTCCAGACATCAAAGACATTGACTTGAAGAAGGATGCAAGACTCTTCCTCAGTGATGTCTACAAAAGTCCTCCCTTAAACTATTGGAGCGACAGCAGAGATATTCTCTTCCTGCGTAGTTACTCGGAGTATATACGACTAAAGAGAACAAGTGGATTCACGTCACCTATTGAAAGTGCTATTATATCAGTTAAAGAAATGTTTAGTTATGTCTTGTCTCCAGAGGATGAAGGTCAGATCCGATCATTTGTCTCAGACGTAGTCCAGCAGACAGACAGAATGATTTATTCATTTAACATTTCAGAGATGGGTTACAACAGCACATACGCACAACTGCTCACGGATTACATCAGGACAAGAGTGGCAGAACATGAGGAAGGACGAGTGAAATATGTGTTCAAAAAGCAATTCTTCATTGATTTGGTTTATTCCGTTTGCAATAGAGCGAACAAGATGATCCCTGACCAACACAGACTGTTCAGAGAAGCTAATGATCCTTGTCTCTATTTGAAGAAGAAGAGAGAAGAGTACTATAGTATTTTCGATAAATACTGTCATGGAGCAACATCGTCTGGTATATTCGCTGAGATCATCTGTCAGAAACTGAAGGAACCCATCGAGCGGAGCGTCTACAAGAAAACCGCCAGAGATCTGACAGATGAAATGCGATCAATCTGTGAGACACTGAAAGGAAACAGATCAAACCTGGAGAAACACATCCTGAAGACGCTGGCAGAAGAGGAGGATTTTGACAAGTACATGAACTACATTCATTATCCCAGAGATCACTTTAAGAATTTCATCAGAGATGAAGTCAGTCGGTACATCAGTGATAAGTTCAGCATCAGTGTTTTACCCAAGATGAAGGAGAACATTGAACTCCTGCAGCAGAAGATCTTGAATGCAGCACATGAATCAGTGAACAGTGGAGATGTTGGTTTGTGGTTGAAGAGTTTCACCCAGCAGCTCTCGGAGCAGCTGATCTTCTCTGAAAAACACCTAAGTGGAGTCAAACATGATGATGTTGATGATTTCAACCTACTTGAAGATCTGATCAGACAAGAACTTACTCATGTAATATCAAAAATCAGCAGTGAATTCAACACAGAGACATTTCCAGGAAATCTGGACCATAAGTTCAGGCCAGATGAGCTTCTGATTGATTACTTCTGTCAGTGCTGTTGGGTTCAGTGTCCGTTCTGTAAAGCCATCTGCACAAACACCATAGAACACCATGATGGAGATCACAGTGTTGCTTTCCATAGAGTGACTGGAATTAACGGCACATGTTTCAATTCTACACAGAATCTGTGTTTTGATATTTGCACACATTTAGTAGCACATGATCTGAATTTCCGTACACCAGACGGAAGGTTTATTTGGAAAGAAATCAAACTAGCAGGACACCGATTTGACACCTGGAGCATCACTCCTGATCTCCCTGAACTGCCATACTGGAATTGGTTTGTGTGCAGATTCCAGAAACAGCTGGAAAAATACTACAACAAAACGTTTGATGGACAGGGTAAAATACCAGACGAATGGAGAAGATACTCAAAAGAAGATGCTATTGAGAGTTTAGATGATTACATTTAATAGAGCACATAGAGAATAGGCCTGTTTAAGCCCAGGTCCACACCAGACAATTCAATTTCAATTCATCTTTATTTGTATAGCGCTTTTACAATGTAGATTGTGTCAAAGCAGCTTCACATGCATTATAAAAATTAAAACAGTGTCAGTCCAGTGTTCAGCGTTGAAGTTCAGTTTAGTTTAGTTCAGTGTGGTTTAATATTCACTGCTGAGAGTCCAAACACTGAAGATTAATCCATCGATGCGCAGCCCTACAAGTCCCGAACCATGCAAGCCAGAGGCGACAGCGGCGAGGAAAAAACTTCACCAATTGGCGAAAGTGAAGAATTAAAAAACCTCGAGAGAAACCAGGCTCAGTTGGGCACGACCATTTCTTCTATGGCCAGACATCTTGTGCAGAGCTGCAGTCTATGGCGCCGGGGCTGGAGAACGCTGGACATCCATCATGGAGAGACCACAGGCGGGTCACCGGCTGGTCAACAGGCTGGCCCTTCGGGAACAATGCGAGGACTCGTCTGTCACAGGGATCGTCTTACAGGAAACTGTCTCATGCTCTCCATTCCTCCATAACCACCACAGCAGCTGCTCAGGATACGGCATGGTCCAGAATTATGGAAACCTCGGGAATAATAAAAAACAGACTAACATGAGCAGAGATGCCATTCAAATTATAATGTCTTTTGGGAAGTGTTCCCGGCTCCAGTTGCCCTAAATAATGCAGACTAACAATCCTTTAGAGGATTTGGATTCCAAAGCATTTGTGTTTTATGTGTATGCTAATGCAAAGAGATGTGTCTTTAATGTAGTTTTAAACTGACAGAGTGTGTCTGAATCTTTGTTGACACAATCTTTGTTGTGCAACACTAGACATGGTTAAGTGACTGATGCAGATCGCTTTGACCTTTGTGTGTGAGAGTGTGTGTGTGTGTGTGTTAAAAATGAAACAACCAACATTAAACAAAACTGAACAGGTTTTTACTTGCATTTTTCTACAACCTGTTTGTTTTATTGCACTATTCTTGTATTCCACTCTTTATTCTTCCACCCCGAAATAGTTTTTTGATAAGGTGTTTAATTAGGTGTTCAGTTATGGCCCGTTTCCACTGAGTGGTATGGTACGGTATGGTACACTTTTTTGGCCGTTTCCACTGTCTAAAAGCATATCGAACCGTAGCGTACCACTTTTTGGTCACCCTTTGCAAAGGGTACCAAGGAAACCAAAAGGCGGCGCTAGACGTGCAGCTGAACGCTATTGGTTTACAGAGATACGTCATTCGCTCGCGCAACAAGCCAGAATGAAAACAAAGGAACCGCCATGTTTAATACACAGCCGAGATATTACACCAAAAAATATATACATATAATAATGAGCCATGGTCGACCTGAGCTCAAACAAATTTTGTCGTCGTCTTGATAAACAGCCACAAAGCCAAGAAGAAGAGCAGATTCTCCGCTGTGCGCCTTAGTTTTTTTTACGAGCCCGTCTCGTCTGAAGAGTGAGTGGTTTCGTTTTCTCATGTGCACTTGCCGCGCGTCTATATTTGAAATAACAAACTTCTTGAGCTGATGATAATAACGTGCGCTTGATTATTGATGTGCTTTTGAAACCCGATCCTTTCAGAAACAGACAAACACGAGACTGACGCCTGCAAAAGCAAAGGAACAAATTATTGTTTCAGCAAACATGAACAAACTACTGCGTTTAACTATTATCATCATCATTCTGAGTTCATAATAGTCCAGAAGTTGGAGTTACTCTCTAACAGAGGCTGCATGTGCTGGTGAAGATGACAGACACAGATGAGAGGTTTGCACTGACTGTAGCCTATATTTCGTGTTGTTTTTGAACCTAAATAAGGACTAAATGTCTGTTGTGTGTAGTGTTTCTGTAATTGGTAACAGATCAGAGACTGTAAGGGGCTGTATGTGTTCATATATGCTTCATTTATTTATTTATTTGATATAATCGCAGACAAAAGGTTATTTCGCATCATTGATCTGCAGTTAGAATCAGATCATGTTCACAGAGAGGTCAGTAATGAACATCAATACACCAGTGTTTATGTGTATAATAAAGCATCTGTTTTGTGAGAAGTGCTTCTCGTATGATATGTGAGCGACCCGTACATCTTTACTGTAGACATTTCCTCGAGCGAGAATGACGTCGACAAACCTTCTGTCGTACACCACGCCCACCAAAAGAGTACCCTTTTAGCAGTGGAAACGCAAGCCTGATAAAGGTGACCCGTACCGTACTGTACCACTCAGTGGAAACAGGCCATTAGGCTTCAAGCTAAACAGAGCCGCAACGCTCCAGAAACTATGATTTTGAGAAACCCTCTCTGAAGACATTAGGGAATGAACCCTTCCTAAATGGGACGTGCTCTCAAATATTTGAGAGGGTTACAGAATGCAGTTTCATTCTTTGTCTTGTCAAGATGTGCTCTTCTGTTGGTTCATTGGCTGGTTTTTGACATTTGACATCCCTTTGTTCTCCATGAAGGCCTCAATAACTTGCTGTTATCTGAATCAATGTGATTTGAAGTTCATGTTCAAGACTTTGTCCTTTCAAAAGATAATTGTTATGCTGTGTTCACACCAGACGCGGCAAGCGCGGATAAATAGTGCTATTTGCGCATAAATAGGTGCGTGAACATTTTGAGGTTACTCGCTTCATTCGTGCGTACAAATTCGCTTCACAACAGACGCTGAGTTGCGTGATGGGCAGGGCTTCTGTCTGCCCGGTGACTCTAGCTTCATTGCTAAATGGCTAACATGGATTTTGAGAGAGTAGCTGTGTTTATGTCCTTTATAAAGACTGATAAACAGTGTCGATTCGTTTGAAGCTGTGTCTGAGTCCACTTGATCCTTTCAGAGGTGCACCGAGCTCTGTGAGCTCATAAACTCCTCCAGAAACTTAACCTGGATGATGGAAGCTTTCAGCGGTGCTTCAGACTGAGCCAAGCCCAGTATGATGAACTGTTGTCGGTGTCGGCAGGAGGATTTTCCCCCTGGACACCAACAACAGGCGCTATGTCATAACCACACCCCCACAAGAGCAAGCTCCTGAATGGTTAACGTGGCGTGAATGTCCGCTGAGGTTTTCAAACTCGAGCAATTCGCGAGAAACACACGATACGTGCACAAAATGCTCAACTCACGTCGCTTCATTCGCACCGCAGAATGTCTATTCGCGTGTTTGCATTGACAACATGTAAAACACTCGCGCTTGATGCTTCTTCCGCATCTGGTGTGAACGCAGCATAAAAGTTTTAAGTTTTTCATTTCATACTATATTTTTACTAATAAAACTTCATGTAGCAAAAACAATGAAACATCCCATAAAGTCTTGTGTAATGTATGGCAAGTGTAAAGACAATGGCGGTTATCCAAATTCCCCTGGGGGTATTCCAGCTAATAACTAACATCACTGTACTCAGTATGTCTTACTCTGTTTTACGTTTACTTTTTATTTTGCAGACACTTTTATCTAAACTAAAATGGTAATTTTTTATACACGACAGTAAACGAAATGTCATGCAAGTTTAAACCGTGAAGGTAAATAAGAGAGAAAACTTAAAGAGCCCATATGGTGGGTTGAGAACGGTTCAATTTCGCTTTTTGAGTCCCAAATAACAGGATGATACGTATGCAAGGTTAAAAAACACTTTCGATGTCTTATAATATCTATTTATTTTTACCTCATTTTCCCACCGACTCCCATATGAATCGTCTGAGCGAGTCTTTTTCCCCAAGCACCTACCACGTCACGTCACCACATATTGAAAAACATCACTGCAGTTGTACAACAGCGTATTGCTATATTCCTCATCATAACAACAAACATTCAGTAATAATAAACACTTCATGGACTATTATAAGCCAACAAATAGTAACATTCGGCAGTAAGCTAAATGGCTACCGCTACATGCTGCACGGAGCAAACACAATACAGACAACTACATCCATATTTACCTTGTGACAGTCAACACGACTGGAAGAACACGCAGGTCCAAATAAACTGGGTTTTGATCCATCCTTTAACAACAACCGTGCAACAAATCCCGCGTCGTAAGCTGGTAGATTAGTGTAGCTCTCTTCAGAGAGATGATGTGAACACAGCACCATGTTGGGGATGTAATTCACGGGTATTTTACGAAAAAAACCTCAACCACTCCAGGTAGGGAAAAGAGATTTCCAGGTAGGGAAAATAACACAGCTTTTTCCTCGCACTTCAGAGCATAGCGTCTACGGGACATGATTTAACCAGAATGCCGATTAGTTCAGTAAAGTTAGCAGCAGTCGTGTTTTCCGGATCAATAACTCATGACCGAAACATTGTTCCTACACAAATAGCACCTCTTTTCAACCGTCGCAATGTATACAATCACCTACAACCTTATTTTCCTAAAAATGAGCTTTGCCTACGCGCTGGACGCATTATATTAAACTCTGTGCGCAGGCAGCAAAGAGACCGATCCTTAGGGACCGTCTACAAAGAGCAAAACGCGAAAACCAATACTACAAAAGCTGTCAATAACTTCTCTCTAAATCTTTACACTGCCATCAAACAGTATAAAGATTTACTTAGATATTACTCAGATCACACGTCACTGCTGTCCCGCTGGTTATGCTACAACACTTACTGCAATACAGTGCTTGTTGTCTTCCACTTTTCCTTCCTGTCTGTGGGCGGGGCCGGGCAGTTCTATTTTCCCGGGTCTGCGCGCGCAACTATTATGTTTCGCGTTGACGTCAAGCCGAAACGGCTAAAGACTCGTTCTAATAACGATTCATTTAAACAACAACGAGTCGACTCTTTTATATATGAATCAATCGTTTTAAACACTTTGCACTTTCAGATTTAAGCCTTAGCTGGACATTTCACTTTACTTAGAGCTGTGTAACACACTGCATGGAAGGTCATTTTCAAAAATCCATAATATGGGCTCTTTAACTTTTGGTGAACTTTTCCTTTCAACTTTGAGTCAGCTGCATGTTTTCACCTCTAGAGGTCAGTAAAGGCACAATGAAGTCTCCATTGCTCACTGGCACTGTAATTCCTAAAACTGTCAGGGAAAACTTCAAGTCTGCATCATGCATTTTAATTTCAGTACAACATAATTCTTAGGAAAGAGTGTAATTAATGAAAAAAATATATATAAATTATATATTAACTATATAATAAATCCATATTAAACCTGGATAGTTAATTAATTAATTTTTTAAATAATTCTCATTAATTTTCCTTTGGCTTAGTCCCTTATTTATCAGGGTCGCCAACTATTTTGGCATAAGTTTTACACAGCAGATGCCCTTCCAGCTACAACCCAGCACTGGGAAACACCCAAATACACTGACACATTTACATACATACACTATTGATCAATTTCCCAGCCAGCAATGAAATGTGGGGCCCAGATGGGTTAACTAGGGGTTCCATGGGAACTGTTTGGGCATGGACTTTGGCTGGTTTTGTAGTATGAGTCCCACGTAGGAAGCTCATATGAGCTGATTACATGGGCCCCATAAGGGACAGGCATGGGCTAAGTGAGCATGGGTTTGATCTGGGAATGCATATATGGGTCCTGCATGGCGTATTCATGGGCCAAGTGGGCATGGGTTTGATCAGGGCACACAACTATGGGTCTTGCATGACATATTTATGGGCCAAGTGGGCATTAGTTTGATCTGGGAACACATATGTGGGTCTTGAATGGCATATTTATGGGCTGAGTGGGCATGGGTTTGACCTGGGAATGCACATATGCATATATAATTTTTGTTGTTCAATTTAATATATTTCCTGCAGTTGAAAGCATCAAGTGTCTTGTGTTTATCTTCCTTTTTAATTTTTCTTAGATTGTTTCCTTAAACCATTTGGCATGGTTGGGCTTAAATAGGCCTTGCATGAATTGCCCAGTTAAGACCAACATAAGATGCTTACAGAGCCCACTTTAAGCCCATATGGGCATTCATGGTTGAATCCTGGTGCAAGCCCACTTTAAACCCCTTTAGGCAGGTGGCGCCCAAAATGGGTCTGACATGAATTACCCAGTTAAGACCCTTTACAGGTCCCTCTAAAAGCCCATCTGGGCAATGACAGCTGGCCCCGAAGTGGATTCTGGGTGCGAACCCACTTTATACCCCTTCAGACTGGTGGGGCCCAAATGGGCCTGACATGTATTGCCCGGTTAAGACCCACATAAGACCCTTACAGATCCCACTTAAAACCCATCTGGGCATCCACGGCTGGCCCCTATGTGAATCCTGGGTGCAAACCCACTTTAAACCTACTTTGGGCAGGTGGGGCCCAAATGGGTTTGGTATGAATTGATGAATTGCCCAGTTAGGACCCATGAAGTACCCTTACAGGTCCCACTTTTAGTACGTCTGGGCTTCCACGGCTGGCCCCAATGTGGATCCCGGGTGCAAGCCCATAATGGGGCCCACATTTGCCACCTATGAAGCCCTCATCTGGGCCCCACATGTCATTGCTGGCTGGGTTAGTTTATTCAATTCACTTATAGTGCATGTCTTTGGACTGTGGGGAAAACCAGAGCACCAGGGGAGAACATGCAAACTCCACACACAAATGCCAACTGGAACTCGAACCAGCGACTTTCTTGCTGTGCTAACCACTGTGCCACTCTTTGAATAGTCTTATAATTCTCTAATATTTTCAAGATTTCCTGAAAATATCTGGATATATTGTGAATGAAACTAAGTAATTAGATCCTTTTCTAAACATACTAGAACTGCTCAAACAAACTCAAAAATGTCATTTCAGGTCATTCTTTGATTTCGTTTGCAGCAAACCAGAGCCTCAACTGTGCAAGTTCAAGGTGCGTATGCTGCTCCTTATCTCTCACAGGGGTTTTCCAGGGTTTGTCATTGTCAAATTTCGATCAAAATGGTCACATTCATCACATTTTTTTGTAATAAAACACCTAAACTGATCGTCGGTGTCTGGAGCTGCGAGCAGCACTTACAGAGATAACAGTTATTGTCTCTTGATCTGTTCTGCTTCCTCCTTCATATCAACAGAAATAAAAGTATGACATAGTCTTCATTCCGCAGATGCCTACATTGTGTATCCTTTCATGCGTTAAAGAGTTTACACGCAACGCATGACGCCGTCAGAAGATATGTTTGAACTAGAGAAGAAAACACAAATGGTGCAACACAGTAAAAGGGGGAAGGGGAAAATAAAACAGAAATCCTAAAGGGACACTTCAACCAAAAATGAAATTGTACTTATTATTTACTGGGCGTCATGGTGGTGCAGTGGGTAGCACGATTGCCTCACAGCAAAAAGGTCGCTGGTTCGAGCCCTGGCTTGATCAGTTGGCATTTCTGTGTGGAGTTTGCATGGGGTTTCCGGGTGCTCGGGTTTCCCCCACAGCCAAAAAACATGCGGTATAGGCGAATTAAATGAGCTAAATTGACCAGTGTATGTGTGTGAATGCGGTAGTGCAAAGGCTCGTACATGCGTTTATCGTCAGCTTTTTTTTATATGTTTTTCCGCATTAAAGTTTAAAGCAGTTTTCTCTGGCGTCAAGCAGAAGAGTATGCAAAATCACTCCTTGACATTAGATGACAAGCTTCTGACCCCCGCTTGTAACACAAGAAGAAGAAGAGAGAAAGTTGACACACTTGTTGTTGGCAATCGGCAAAGCATGGAGGGTTCAAGTATCAGCCCTAGCGATGAAGAAATTATTGTTCACCAGTGCAATAAGCAGCTCTATGTTCATATCTCCTCTGGGCATCTTCTTAAAATTTGCGCTCGCATTGACAATTTTGCACTCGAGCACCTTCAAGTGCTGTTTACTGTAGCTTCAGCAGCTCCGTGCACGTGAACAAAAGTGCCAATCTGATTGGTGAAGAAGGTCAAACAAAAGAGCATGAGACGTTTGTTTAAAAAATGACAATTTTACGCCTGGTGTTTTGTGCGTTGGTGTGCACGATCACATTGGATCCATTTATTTAGTCATGACTCATGAGGTGTTAAACGTAGAACGAAATCCTGAGCAAAAAGCGTCCCGGTGTGAACAGGCCTTTAGGGTGTTTCCCAGTGTTGGGTTGTGGCTGGAAGGGCTGCATAAAACATATACTGGATAAGTTGGTGGTTCATTCTACTGTGTCGAACCCTGATTAATGAAGGGACTAATCCGCAAAGGAAATGAATGAATGAATGACTTATTATTTACTCAGCATCAAGCATAAACCTTTTAGAGCTTCATTAATCTATTGAACACAAAAGAAGATATTGTGAAGGAAGCTGCAAACCATTGACTTCCATAGTAGGAGAAACAAATACTATGGAAGTAACCTTTATTCAACACATCCTCTTCATATTCAGTTTTAAAAAAGAAACTCAAACATGTTTTAATAATAATAATAATTTAATATTTATTCTTTACATTTATGTAGCTCTTTTCTAGACGCTCAAAGCGATTTACCTGTTTTTGGGAGGAATCTCCTCATCCACCACCAGTGTGCAGCATCCATATTGCGCCAGACCGCACACCACACACCAGCTGATAGGTGGAGAGGAGACAGAGTGATGAAGCCAGTTATGATATGGGGATGGTTAGGAGGCCATGATGGCCAGGGTTAATCCTTTACTCGTTTTCAAAGGACCTTCTGGGATTTTTAAAGACCTTGGTCTAACATCTCATTCGAAAGACAGCTTTCACTGAGCAGTAGAATCCTCATCAATATACTGGGGTGTTTGGACCCACACAGACTGCAGGTTAAGCGCCCCCTGCTGGTCTCACTAATACAACTTCTGGCAGTAACCTAGCATTCCCTTGTGGTACTGACCAGGCACATCCCTGCTTAGCTTCAGTGGGCGATCATGTGAGAGTTGCAGAGAGCTAGCTAAAAGCCCATCTGGGCAATGACAGCTGGCGCCGAAGTGGATCCCGGGTGCAAGCCCACTTTTAACCCCTTTAGACTGGTTGGCCCAAAATGGGTCTGACACAAATTGCCCGGTTAAGACCCACATAAGACTATTACAGATCCTACTTAAAGCCCATCTGTTCATCTTGGTTGGCCCCCATGTGGATCACAGGATCAAGCCCACTTTAAACCCCTTCAGACTGGTGGGACCCAAATGGGTCTGACATGTATTGCTCGGTTAAGACCAATATAAGACCCTTACAGATCCCACTTAAAGCCCATCTGGGCATCCATGGCTGGCCCCTGTGTGGATCCCGGATGCAAGCCCACTTTAAACCCTTTAAGCAGGTGGGGCCAAAATGGGTCTTTCATGAATTGCCCGGTTAAGACCCACATAAGACCCTTACAGATCCCACTTAAAACCCATCTGGGCATCCATGGCTGGCCCCCATGTGAATCCTGGGTGCAAACCCACTTTAAACACCTTTGGGCAGGTGGGGCCCAAATGGATTTAGCATGAATTGCCCAGTTAGGACCCATGCATTACCCTTACAGGTCCCACTTTTAGTACGTCTGGTCTTCCACGGCTGGCCCCAATGTGGATCCCATGTGCAAACCCATGGGGACCACATTTGCTGCCCATGAAACCCTCATCTGGGCCCCACATGCCATTGCTGGCTGGGTTGTAAGGACAGAAAAAAGAGACTGTTCTGTAACAAAAATCCTACATCCCACAATGGGCTGCACATCTGTACCACAGCAGTGTGCATTTTAAAACAAACTGGGCTGTACAAGACTAAGCACAAACTACAGTATAATGTCAATCACAAAACATTTAGTCTGTTAGAACACAGTGCGAGTAAAAGCTATTTGTAGAAAGTCTAACTTAATGTTACTGTTATAACAGTTATTCTGATTGGAGAATACATGAAAAATAACTCCTATTTTGATAGTCTTATTTTTGCGTTAAATTAAGATTACTTTGCCTGTTTTAATGAAAAACTCACTTGATTTGGCCTCATTGTATCTGAAAACAACACTTGTCTAGAAAATGCTTCTTGATTTAAGAATTGTATGTATCAGGACACGAAACAAGACAAAATCTTGAAGTAAGAAAGGGATTTTTTGCAGTTCGTCTGCTCCTGCGTGATCAGATCAGACACACAGAAACTGGTTTTTATCTTATTAACGTCACCAACTCTTCCCACAGATATAGATTTCTTCCTGATTCATGATGACAACGAATTAAGTAACACAGAAGAAGGACGAGACCTTGACAAACAGGTGATTACTTTTACAGTTTAAAAACATTATATATATATATATATATGTTGCTTTAACGTAACTGAATATAATTACTTTGTTGGGTCCTGGAAACAATCCTGTGAAGAACTATTCAGTTTTGATAAAGCAGAAATATTTATTGAGATTAAGTCTGTAGTTTATCATTGTTTCTCTTACCACAAATGTAAATCATAGTTGTAACAAGACTCTTTATCTGCTGTTAGCAATTTGGTGAATATGATGCTAAATTGCAACACAAGTAGAGGACGTTTGAACCTTTTAGAGGAGGATGAACAGACAGACTTAAGGAGTCAGAGATGACCAGTTGAAGACAGAGGACAGATGAAAGAACTAAATATTAAGATGTACAGCAGAGAAAGCAGAGGTAAGAATTAAATTTCATTTGGTTTCAAAAGATTTTGTACATTTTTTTACAAATGGATGTCACATAGAATGAAATATTTGAGTCATTCATGCATTTCTATGTATTTTAATATATCCAAAACATATTTAATTGTTTGATTTTGGCCTACTTTTTGACCCTTTTATTTTGTTTCTGGTGCCCATGCATACAAGTAGGTATCGCTGCAGCCCGGAGACCTCCAAGTGGGAGGGATTACACCGCAAGTAGGTTGGGTTTAGGTGGTGTAGGTGGAGCGGATATTCATAAAACACACCAGGTTACTGGGAGGTTGGGTTTAGGGTTGGGTTTAGGTGAAGACGTTAATAAAACAC
>CAIGQQ010030434.1:1845831-1858340 GCA_903798035.1 Danio albolineatus | reverse complement strand
AAGACGTTAATAAAACACATCAGGTTACTGTGAGGTTGGGTTTAGGGATGGGTTTAGGTGTAGACGTTAATAAAACACACCAGGTTACTGTGAGGTTGGGTTTAGGGTTGGGTTTAGGTGAAGACGTTAATCAAACACATCAGGTTACTGTGAGGTTGGGTTTAGGGTTGGGTTTAGGTGAAGATGTTAATAAAACACAACAGGTTACTGTGAGGTTGGGTTTAGGGATGGGTTTAGGTGTAGACATTAATAAAACACAATATTGGACTTCCTGTCATGTACAACACATTAAATAAATAAAAAATTCCAGGTTTGTACAGCCCACTTGGAGCTCGAAGGCCCACCCACTTGGAACTGGCTCAGACCTCCATTTATACCCTTCTCCATGCATACGTGTCAGATATCATGTCATGTATAATACTTTATATGCTGAAATGACATGAAATATACTGTCACATATGTTACACACGCAACATGAAGATAAAGGTTTTAGATGGGAATTTTATGTATTAGGAAAAAATATATATTTTAAACATATTTCAATATATTCAACAATGTTTTGCATATATGTGAATATATTGCGCTTCTGTTGCAATGTAATGTTCCCCTTCAGAACGGGAACTTCTACGTTGTGTCCTTGAAACATTGGGAATTGTTAGAGTAAAGAGAGTAAAGGCTGATTTATACTGTATTCTATACTGTATGATATGTTTGTGACATTGTAAGTCTTCTGAGTGCACACTTTGATGCCTGTTTGCTCATAAGATAATTAGCAGGTGGTTAAACTGACATGACTTTAAAAAAAAGGGAAATGCTTTGTTGTTTATAGAGACCAAGGCATGAGCTGTAAAGGTTCTGCCCTCTACATAAGATTCAAGTCCACTAACATTCTGTTTTGTTTTGTTTTTTACAGTGGGGTGTAGTAGTCCATATTTGGGTCGTCCCAACAGTATGTTCAATACATAATCTATTTCAAATGATAAATGTTATATACAAAAATGAGTATTAACAGTTCTTAACAATTAGTAACAGTAAGTCAATACTTACTTCAGCACTTTTTTCCTCCTGAGACTGTGTATTTTGTGTTTCAGTGAGTGATCTGAGGATCGTTCTTCTGGGGAAAAGCGTGTCAGAAAACAGCGAGGTGGGAAACTTCATCTTGGGCCGATCAGCGTTTGACGGTGAAGCTCCTCCAGGTGTTGTCGAGAGAGTCGGAGGAAGACTGAAGGACAGACACGTGACGCTCATCAACAGTCCTCAGCTGCTCCACGCAAACATCTCAGATGATCAGATCACACAGACAGTCAGAGAGTGTGTGAGTCTGTCTGATCCAGGACCTCATGTGGTGGTTCTCCTCCTCCAACATCAGCAGTGTTCAGCAGAAGATCAAGAGCATGTGGAGAAGCTGCAGGACTCTTTCTCTGAGCGCCTTCTTCAACACACCATGGTGCTCAGCACACAAGAGTCCACTGAACCCAATGAGATCCTGCAGATGATCATCCGGAAGTGCTCAAACAGACACTTTAGTCTTCAGAAAAGCTCTCCTGATGATCTTCTGCAGGCTTTTGAGGACATTGAGCAGAGCAATGATGGACGGTACCTGATTTGTGCTCAATATGAAGCTTCACAGTGTTTTACAGAGGATAAACAGGCCTCACAAACAGGTGAGTGTGATGATATCTGACAATTTATTAATATATATACACTCTAATGGTGAGTTCACGCTGCACGATTTTAACCCTGATTTGACCTGCTGACTGTTTTTTGGAAATTGCAGACAAATACCCCAAATAAGAGGCAAATGCTCAATCTGATCTAATGGCCCGTTTCCACTGAGTGGTACGGTTCGGTACGGTACGGTTCGATACGCTTTTAAGGCCGTTTCCACTGTCTAAAAGCGTACCGAACCGAACCGTACCGTACCCCTTTTTGGTCACCCTTTCGAAAGGGTACCAAACCCAGAAAGCGAGCCGTAAGGCGG
This sequence comes from Danio albolineatus, assembly GCA_903798035.1. NCBI lineage: Eukaryota > Metazoa > Chordata > Actinopteri > Cypriniformes > Danionidae > Danio > Danio albolineatus. The sequence goes on along the minus strand of CAIGQQ010030434.1, from coordinate 1,856,359 downwards.
AGCTACACGCGCAGCTGAACGCCATTGGCTTACAGAGTGACGTCATTTGCTCACGCAACAAGCAGAATGAAAACAAAAGACCCGCCATGTTTAATACACAGCCGAGAGACAATGCTCTGAAATAATATCAGCATATAATAACGAGCCATGGTCGACCCGAGCTTAAACAAACATTGTCGTCGTCTTGAACGGCCACAGAGCTGAGAGAAGAGCAGATTGTTATGGGTTACGAGCCCATCAGCGCGAGCGCGAGTGCTTTCGCTTTGTCGCTTGCGATCGCGTGCGCGTCAATATTTAAAATAACAAAGATCTTAACCTGGATTATTATCAACTGGGAGTGACGGAGTTACTCTCTAACGAGAGAATAATGACGGAGAGGCTACATGTACTGGTGAAGATAAAAGACACAGATGAGAGGTTTGCACAGACGGGGCTCTATTTCGTTTTGTTTTTGAACCTAAATGAGGCATAAATGTCTGATATGTCTAGTTTTTCTGTAATTTGGTAACATCGGAGACTGTGTGGGGCTGTATGTTCATATATGCTGCATTTATTTATTTATTTGATATAATCGCGGACCGTAGGCTATTTCTCATCAATGATCTGCAGTTATAATCAGATCATGTTCAGTCAGTAATGACATTTTTACACCAATGTTTTTGTGTATAATAAAGCCTCTGTTTTGTGAGAAGTGCTTCTCGTATGATTTTTGAACGACCCATAAAGCTTTACTGTAGACATGTCCTCGAGGGAAAATGACGTCGACAAACTTTCTGTCGTACACCACGCCCATCAAAAGAGTACCCTTTTGCAGTGGAAACGCAAGCCTGATAAAGGTGACCCGTACCGACCCGTACCGTACCGTACTGTACCACTCAGTGGAAACGGGCCATAAGAGAATCACAGATGTGTCACCAATGCCCATAAGTATTTGGCATGCTAATATATTGTGTATGCACAATTTGGCATGCAAAATTTAAATAAAAACATATGCTGTGTGTATAGAGTGCTGACCAAAAACACATCTGTGATTAGCTACAGCCAATTAGAGAGAGCAGGATAAAGGTCAGCAGAGAGTTTAAGAAGAAGTTATAGACCACAATCTCACAATATTCATTCATTCATTTTCTTGTCGGCTTGGTCCCTTTATTAATCCGGGGTTGCCACAGCGGAACGATCCGCCAACTTATCCAGCATTTGTTTTACGCAGCGGATGCCCTTCCAGCTGCAACCCATCTCTGGGAAACATCCATACATTCTCATTCACACACATATACACTACGTACAATTTAGCTTACCCAATTCACCTATACCACATGTCTTTGGACTTTGTCTTTGGCAAACGGGAGCACCCCGAGAAAACCCACGCAACCACGGGGAGAACATGCAAACTCCACACAGAAACGACCACTGACCCAGCCGAGGCTCGAACCAGCGACCTTCTTGCTGTAAGGCGATTGTGCTACTCACTATGCCACCGTTGCGCAATCTCAGAATAAGTGAAGTTTATTTCTAAACTAATTTGGAGAGGATCACGTGCTTATTATTGCTTGCAGCCGGTCCCGCATTATTCGATTTACAATTCACCCATTGGACAATTACTAAGCCACTATATATACCCTAAGTACCATATCATAGCCATCTTCGTTTTGAAGAATCCCCCCTTCCACCCCTACTCCTCTTCCATTCCTAGATGGGTGGCACGGTGGCCCAGTGGTTAGCACTGTTGCCTCTCAGCAAGAACGTCAATCATTCTAGTCCTTACCAAGCCAGCCGACGTTTCTGTGTTCACGTGGGTTTCCCTAGGGGTTTCCCAGTTTCCTCCCACCGTCTAAAAACATGCAACTTAAGTTAACTGACTAATTCAAATCGACACCAGAGACATGCTACTAGCTCCTATCTATCATTAGCTACTACAGCAGAGGAGTTCTCGAGATCTAACCGAGCTTAATCTCCCCTCTCACCCTGCAAACGGTAAGGAGCCCCAGGCTCGAGGATCTTATGAGCTCAGTCCTCTCTCCCCAGACAGCATACCAAACAAGCTTTATAATCAATCATCAGCTAAGTGTGAACTCTTGAAATAACCTTTACAATAACATTAAACATAAAGAATAAACAATTGCTCGGAAATTTATCTCCAAACTCTTATTGCAGAATGCATCCTTGTTAATTTTCTCCTCCATGTTCTTTTTCTTTGTAAAGTTTATTCATAATTTCATTGAGATTTAGAACTAAGTTCAAGAGGATCACGTCCTTATGACTGATCACAGCTGGTGACCTGCATTAGCTAACGCATGATTCACCAATCAGATGATTCCTAACTGACTATAAATAACCAGTTTCTTACTTCAGTTATCTTCACCTTAAAGAATCCCTCCCTCCTTCCACCCCTACTCCTTCTCCTTTATAGGGCGGCACAGCTGCCCAGTGGTTAGCACTGTTGCCTCACAGCAAGAAGGTAACTGGTTCAAGTTCAGTAACAGACCAGTTGACGTTTGTGTAAAGAGTTTATATTTTCTCCCCATGCTCACGTGGGTTTCCACATGGGGTTCTCTGTTTTTTCCCCACAGTCCATAGACATGCGTCATAACTGAATTGATCAATCTAAATTGGCACTACAGTCGAGCTCTTAACCAGCAGTATATCTATATAGCAATTTCTAATCTGTCATCAGCTTTAAATAAGGGTGGGAATCTCAAGACCTACCAGAGCTCAAACTTCCCTCTTGCCTTGTAAATGGGAGGAAGCCCTGGGCTCCAGGATCGTATCCTGGGACAGAATACCTAACATGCTTTCAAGAGTTCACCCTTAGATATGCTTAGCGTTTATAGCAGGTTTGGCATGCTGTCTTGGGAGAGAACCCTGAGCTCGGAGATATTCGAGCCCAAGGCTCCTGCCCAGTCAATAAACATATAAGGGGATCCGAGATCAGATAGGTCTCGAAAGCTCCCCCTTAGAAAAGGAAGGAAAAAAGGAGGAGATGGGGTGGAAGGGGGGATTCTTCCAAAACTAAGGTAGAGCAGTAGGGGAAAAAATGGTCTGTTTATGGTAAGCTTGGATCGCTCTGATTGGATCATTGCTGATTACAGATGATCAGCCAGGCATGCTAATCATATCACATGCTCCTCTCGAAATGTGTGGACTCTTGAATTTCCTGTTGGCTACAAATCAGTGCTCAGTTAATTTGAATGTCAAATGTTTTAAAATACTTACTGCAGGTTATTATTTCCAGTCTCACACTTGATCGTAAATGATGTTGTATTCTCATGTGTGTTTGTGAGCCAGAGTTGCCTGTGATTGTTTATAATGTGGTCATTCAGTGTGTGTCCTCCATCATGCTTCTGTAATAACAGAGGAGCGACTGAATTCTACCCCATTTAGTCATGCAGTGTGAAAACAACAATCATCTGACAATTTTGAAAATCATGCAGTGTGATCTCTCTTTAATCTATTTTCTTTCAGACTGCGAGAAGCTGAATGTGGTAGTGTGCGGGAGACACTGCTCCCTGAAATCCTCCATCTCAGAGCTGATCCCGCAGCAGACAAACAGAAGTTCAGAGAGTGTGAGCACAAGCGTGGATCATAATGGTCGTCAGATCAATGTGCTGGAGCTTCCAGCTTTGTTCAAGACTGAGCTCTCAGAAGAAGAAGTGATGCGTCAGACTCTCTGCTGCGTGTCTCTCTGTCAACATGGGGTTCATGCTTTTCTCTTCATTATTCCCGATGCTCCACTGACTGATGAAGACAAAGCAGAAATGGAGGTGATTCAGAGGATTTGCAGCTCCAGAATCAACAGACACCTCATAACCCTCATCATGCGGAATTCAGAGCATCAGACAGCAGAACTCAATGAAGAAGCACAGGCTGTCATTGAGAGTTTTGGAGGACGACATCATATCTTTGGTCCCACCACTCAGGTGTCCACATTGATGGAGAACATTGAGCAGATGCTGGAGGAAAACAGGGGAGAGGCTTACTCAAAACAGACATTTCTTGAGGCACAAATGAAAAAACTGTTCCACTATGAAGACATGAAGAAGAAACTTCATTCACTAGAGACAAATTTACTGTCCCAAGGTAATGACCAGAAAGTCTGTCTGAATAAAAAAACGACACAATTGTAAAATTCCATTAGTTAGTGTAATTCACATTAATTAACAAATAATAAGAGAACAAACAGCTGTTCATAAATTTCAAGTAATAAAACTGTAATAGGAGGTAGTGTTGTTCAAAGCGGTCCAAGAACTAAGCTCTTGGGGCACCCCAGTAGTTAAAGGTTGTGATATGGACACATCCCCTTGACAAGAAACCTCAAAGCACCTACCTGACATGAGAGATCGGAACCACCACAACATGGCACAAACTTCTGTGGTTCCTGATAGGAGGCTCTGGTGATTACCCATATGTAGGGATATCTGTGAAGGAAGTTTTAGTAGAATATCTGCTTTTAAAATTTGACTGGAAGCTGTCCACGAGGTTCTAGAAGCTAGTGATGAGAAGTGGCTGACAGCATCTGTATGCCAAACAATGTAGGTGCAGTCGTTGCACTAGGCAAAGTCAGAGAACTCATGAGATGGGGTGATTCTGAGGCCTTGAGGGCCAAAGCAGGACTCAAGGCTCAGCTGACCAAGATGAAGATGGAAATTTGAAAGCCTGCAGCATAGAGGAGATGGGTAGATGCTTCTCATTTCAGGCACCTAAGTTCTGGATCAGCCTTTCTAGCACTATTCGGCTAGTCTGAACACCTGTCCCAGTGACCTATTGGACCTGCATCCAGTAATTGAATGCTTATTGTTCTCAAGTCTCCAACGTCCAGACTGCAGTTCTGCCCTTTACATTTGGCAAGAGAACCTAAGTCATTTGGCTTGAACTTGGTTTCTCTTGACATTGTTTAGTTCTGTTGGGTTGAATTATAATTCAATTGGTGGAGATTTGATTCCTTGCCACTTTCACCTTTGGCTTGCTTGGTTGGGGCTGGTGGAGCTTCTCTTCAGTGGCTCTACATTCAACAGTGACAATTACACTGATATACATTAAACTGCACAGAAATTCAACAATGACATTTATACTAAACTGTTTTAATTTGCTAGAACTACACCAGCATTCTACCACTACTCTTCTGCCTGCTTGACTTACTGGATTAACTTGCAGGCACAGGAGAAACCATGGGAATTCTCATTATCACAGTCCATTTTATCGTTTAAAAATCCCCAGAGACCATACTAAGCTCACCCTAATCAGGGGTGTCCAAACTCGATTCTGGACGCCCGGTATCCTGCAGATTTTCGCTCAAACTTGCCTCAACACACCTACAAGGATGTTTTTAGAAAGCTTAGTAAAAGCTTATTTAGCTATACCAGGTGTGTCTGAAGGGGGTTGAAGCTACTGGGGGGTCTCTCCACGCCACCACCAGTGTCTAGCATCCACTCACCACACACCAGATATTGATGGAGAGACAGTGATAGAGCCTATTCGGTAGATAGGGATGATTGGGAGGCCATGATAGGTGAGGGCTGATGAAGAGAATTTACACCTTCTCTTTACAAGAAGTGCCATGAGATTTTTAATCACCACAGAGAGTCAGGACTTCGGTTTAATGTCTCATCTGAAAGACGGCACTCATTGACAGTTTAGTGTCCTCGTCACTATACTGGGGCATTGGAACTCACACAGAGCACAGGTTGAGTGGCCCCTCCTGGCCTCACTAAGACCACTTCCAACAGCAACCTAGATTTCCCATGGTCTCCCATTCAGGTACTGACCAGGCTCAGCACTTCTTAGCGTATCCCTTTGTGATCGTGAATGGTGGTCCACGTACCTGGTGAGATGGTTAAAATTGTTCTCCTTAAGGACAATGATCTGTTGCTTCAGTTGATACGTCTCTTCCACAAAGGAGGAAAAACCTTCCAGAGTTCCATCAAGAATGGTTACCCTCTACAGGCTTGCACAGTAGAATGCAGAGTGCATGGTCTAGGTCAGGGTGGGCAAACTCAGTCCTGGTCAGGGGTGGGCAAACTGAGTCCTGGAGGGCCGGAGTCCTGCAGAGTTTTGCTCCAATACTAATCACTTGAACATGCTAATCATTGTCTTCAAGATGTTTAGAAAGCTATAGGCAGGTGTGTTTGATTAGGATTGTATCTAAACTCTGCAGGACACCAGCCCTCCATGTCCAAGTTTGCCAGTTCCTGGTCTAGGTAGTTGTTTAACTTACAGGTAGTCTTCTTTGGCCTAATTTTTTATTTTTTATTTTTTTGAGAAAGGATGTGGATGTGAGGTTAAGTAAAACATTCATATAAAAAAGACAAACAAATTCAACTAAACTTAAGAGACTAGAATGGTATGGGGATGAGATTGATAAGCACAGTGTGGAAGGATAGGACAATATACCTTTTATACAAGTGAAATCAAATTAAGGTGGGTAACAGAACAAGCAAACAAAACACAACAGAAACAACATCTAGAGCTTATATAGACAAACTGATAAGGCACAAAACAATATTTAGTATCATTAAATAGATCTCTGGAGCAATAAGGATGGAAAATATGTGTTGATTTTAAAACAACTTGGGCATTAAACTCCGATCTACCCAAGTGTAAACCATTATTTCTTTTACAGGTCCAGTGGAGACTGAAAATGAACTGAGGATTGTCCTGTTGGGAAAAAGTGGAGTTGGTAAAAGTGCAACTGGAAACACCATCTTAGAAAAAGATGTGTTTACAGCAGAAACATCTCAAGAGTCTGTTACTAAAGAGAGCCAAAGCGTAACTCGAGAAATTAATGGCCGACACATTACTGTAATCGATACGCCAGGACTGTTTGATACTGAACTCCCTAATAAAGAAATCCAGAAGGAAATCAGCAACTGCATCTCCATGATTCTGCCTGGACCACACGTGTTCATCATTGTGCTCAATTTAGGACAGAGATTCACTCAAGAAGAGGCTAAATCAGTGGAGATCATCCAAGAGACGTTTGGTGAGAACTCTTTGATGTACACCATGGTGCTCTTCACCAGAGGAGACTATTTGAGAAACAAAACAATTGAACAGTGTTTGGGGAAACCTGGATCTCCTCTAATGAAGCTGATTGAAGCTTGTGGAAACAGATTCCATGTGTTCAACAATAATCAGACTGAAGACCGAACACAAGTGGCTGATCTACTGGAGAAGATAGACAACATGTTGAAGGTAAACGGAGGAAGCTTCTACTCTTGTAAGATGTTCAGAGAAATAGAGAGAAAAAAGCAAGAACAACAGATGAAGATCCTGATGGACAGAATAGAGCAACTGAACAGCGAAAAAGTACAACTGATGAAGGAACAAGATGAAGAGAAACACAGAATGGAGACGATGATGGGTGTAGTGGAGAAACTAAATAGAGAAAAAGAAGACCTGATAAAGAAACATGAAGAAGAAATAACAAGAGAACGAGAGATGTTTGCAATTCAAATGAAACAAATTAAGCAAGAAAAGCAGGTACTTTGCATCAACGATGAGACAGAAACAGACAGCAAGAAAAAAATTGATGAGGAATATAAAGAAAGAGAAGAAGAATATAAAATACAAACAGATGAGAAAGAAGATAAGGTTCAAGAGGAGAAGATAGAAGAAGAGGAGCTGGATGAAGATGACATTGTGAGTAAAGAAGAAGAGGATGAGATGCTGAGAGAAATGGAACAGATTTGGGAGGAATTTTAAAAAAATACATATAAAAGAAAAAAGACAAGAAAACAAGGAAGTTTAAAAGAAGGACTGGAGGTGTTGGATGAGTTGTGGAAAGAGGAAAAACATATTCAGGAAAAAGAGAAAGAGAGAGCGATTCAAGAACAAGAGGAACAGGAGAAACTGAAACTAGAAGAAAGACAAAAACAGGCCGATGTTGAACTCTATCAGACTCTCAGGATTAAAATTAAAGAACGAGAAAGAATAGTGAGAGAGAGACAAGAACAACCCCAAGATTCAGATAAACTGAAAGAGGGTATAAAGACTTTAGAAGAGAAATTGAATCTCCTTGAAGATCATGAAGATGAGCTGAAGAGAAGACGAGTGGAGTTGAGAGAGGACTATGACAAAGAGAAAAGGATGAAGAAAATCTTTAATAAAACCAATGATTCACTACAGGTGAGTGTTTATGTTTTGTGTCTTTAATGTAGAAAGCTATTAGTAGTAGAACCTTCCCACTGAGCAGTTCTGTTTTTAAAAGACCTCTACCCAGCCAGCAATGACATGTGGGGCCAAGATGAGGGCTTCATGGGTGGCAAATGTGGGCCCCATTATAGGCTTGCACCCGGGATCCACATTGGGGCCAGCCGTGGAAGCCAAGACAAACTAAAAGTGGGACCTGTAAGGGTACTGCATGGGTCTTAACTGGGCAATTCATGCCAAACCCATTTGGGCCCCACCTGCCCAAATGGGTTTAAAGTGGGTTTGCACCCGGGATCCACATGGGGGCCAGCCATGGATGCCCAGATGGGTTTTAAGTGGGATCTTAAAGGGTCTTATGTTGGTCTTAACCGGGAAATTCATGTCAGACCCATTTGGGCCCCACCAGTCTGAAGGGGTTTAAAGTGGGCTTGCACCCGGGATACACTTCGGGGCCAGCTGTCATTGCCCAGACGGGCTTTTAGGAGAACCTGTAAAGGGTCTTAACTGGGTAATTCATATCTGACCCATTTAAGCCCCACCTGCTTAAAGGGGTTTAAAGTGGGCTTGCACCAGGATTCAACCGTGAATGCCCATATGGGCTTAAAGTGGGCTCTGTAAACATTTTATGTTGGTCCTAACTGGGCAAATCATGCAAGGCCTTTTTAAGCCCAACCATGCCAAATGGTTTAAGAAAACAATCTAAGAAAAATTAAAAAGGAAGATAAATACAAGACACTTGATGCTTTGAACTGCAAGAAATATTTTAAATTGAACAACAAAAATTATATATGCATATTCCCAGTTAAACCCATGCCCACTCGGCCCACAAATATGCCATTCAAGACCCATATATGCATTCCATGTTCAAACCCATACTCACTTGGCCCATAAATATGTCATGCAGGACTCATATGTGCATTCCCAGTTCAAACCCATGACCACTTGGCCCATAAATGCATTCCCAGATCAAACCCATGCCCACTTGGCCCATGCCAATCCCTTATGGGGCCCATGTAATCAGCTCACATGAGCTTCCTATGGGGGACTTATAATACAAAACCTACATGAGACCTGCTGATTTAACCCAGCCAAAGCCCATGCCCACACAGTTCCCATGGAATCCGTAGTTAACCCATCTGGGCCCCACATGTCATTGCTGGCTGGGTAATAGACATCTAAACTCCAAAGTTTGTCATGCACATATACCAATAAAACCGGCTCTGTAATCAGCTGTAAATCTCCAGGCTTTCGTAGAAATACTGCTAATGTTACACCTGAAATCATGTAAAAAACACTGCATGTGACATGTTTTTACTTAAAACTCACTTCACAACTTCAGTCAAGTGATTGAAATAAATCTTTCTTAGTACACAATGTGGCTGTAGTAGAGTCAAGCTTTAAATACGTTTAAGCTTTAAATTATTCATAGGGTTTCTTGAATTTATGAGTGAGATGCTTATAATTCTATCTAATTCGATGATCTAAGCCAGGGGTGCCTGAAGAGTTTAGCTCCAATTTCCTTCAACACACCAGCTTGAAAGATTCTAGTATACCAATAAAGCACTTGATTAGCTGTTTAGTTGGGGCTACTTTGGGTTGGAACTAAACTCTGCAGGACATTGACCCTCCAGGACCAAGTTTGGGCACCCCTGATCAAAGCAGTTAAACTTTAAATCAAGGGAACGTTCCTCTTCAGAACACAAATAAAGATATTTTAGATTAAATTCGAGAGCTCCCTCATCCTCAACAGCCCCAATATGAACCAAAAACATTGTCAAAACAGTCAGTGCAACTCAACTGTAAACATGCAAAGCTCCAAGAACATTTTTGTGTACAAGAAACCTGTAGAGATGACTTTTTTGCCAATGTCTTCTCTCTCGCATCAGGTCAGGGTGAGCATTTAATATGGCCAATGTTACGTATTGCCATTAGAGCAATCAATTAGCACCAATCTTGGTCCTGGTGGGCTGGTGCGTCTGCAGAATTTTTCTCCAACTTGCCTCAACGCACCAGCCTGGAAGTTTGAAGTATACCTAATAAGACCTTGATTAGCAATTGTATTTGATTTGATTGGGTTGAAGCTAAACTCTGCAGGACACTGGTCCTGCAGGAACAAGTTTGGTGACCCCTGCATTAGAGCAATGGTCTCAAACTCAATTACGGGAGGGACAGAGTTCTACTCAGATCTTTCATAATTTTTAGCACACCTGAATATCTAGATCAGGGATGTTTGATTATGGTAAAACTGTGCAGACCTGCAGATCCCAAGGAATTAAGCTGGAGACCTTTGCATTAGAGCAGGGGTGATCAACCTTGTTCCTGGAGATCTACCTTCCTGCAGATTTCAGTTGCAACCCATATCAAACACACCTGCCTGTAGTTT
>CAIGQQ010030434.1:1833194-1845821 GCA_903798035.1 Danio albolineatus | reverse complement strand
GTAGTTTGATTATGGTAAGAGTAAAACTGTGCAGACCTGCAGATCCCCAGGAATCAAATTTGAGACTTATGCATTAGAGCAGGGGTGATCAACCCTGTTCCTGGAGATCTACCTTCCTGCAGATTTCAGTTGCAACCCATATCAAACACACCTGCCTGTAATTATCAAGAGCTATTCTGGTCCAATTTAATTGGTTCAGGTGTGTTTGTTCAAGGTTGTAGCTGAACTCTGCAGGAAGGTAGATCTCCAGGAACAGCGTTGAGCACCCCTGCATTACAGTCAGCGCCTCAACACACAAGTATCAATCTGCCTGTAGTAATGCACACTCTGACCTTTGGGTAACATTGGCTAAGAAAGTAATATTTGCTGAACCACTGAAGTCACATGGTTGTTTTGACAATGTTTTGATTCCTTTTCTTGAGCTTGAACATCTCGAGATCGTTTCTGTTTACAGAGCTCTCAGATTTAATCTAAGATATATATTAATGTGTGTTTGAAGACAATTGAAGGCCTCAAAGGATCAGATCAACATGAGGATGAGTTATTAATGACAAAATCTTCATTTTTAGATGACCTAACCTTTGATTATACAGAATAACTTATGCTGATTTCAATCCCAAAAGGTCGCAGCCTACAGAAAACTGATTTCACAATACAGCAAGTGGTCCTGGAGTCTTTGCAGAGCCATGATGGAAATAGATAATAAGCTGTATAACCACATAGAGAATGAAGTGATTGACAAGGTTGAAGAAACCGATCTGCAAAGAGAACTAAAGACGAGTGAAGAAGTGGAAAAATTAATGTCTGACTTCTTTGAGAAAGACGAAGATAAACACATACTGAATCAATGGAAAACAACGTTTGAAACTAAAATCAAAGAGCATCTGGAAAACACTGTGAAAGAGTCCAAGCAGAAATTGAGTAAGCTTCTTGAACAGCGAGACCTGAGGAAAAAGACTGACGCTGAAAGGAAGCAACACGAAAACACGCTCTACGAAAAGAGCAAAGAACTCACTTTAGAATTCAAAGACAAAGCAAACGATGAAAAAACACTAAAAAAGGAGTTTAATTTGTTTTGGGAAAAGAGTGTGAAGGCGATCATCAAAGAGAGTCCTTCAGTCAAAGAGATTGACATAATGAAGGATGTGAAAAAGATCCTCAGTGACATCTATGATATTCCCACTGTACGGAAGGATAAGGATATTTTCTCGGTGCAAATTTTTGTAGATTACGTAAAGACAAACAAATCTAGTCATGCGGACGAAGTCCAAATCCGTTCATTTGTCTCAGATGTTGTCCAGCAGACAGATAAAATGATCAAGTCTCTTAACTTGTCGAAGATGGGCTACAGCATCAGCAGCATTCAACAAGTCATAGATTACATCAACAAAAGAGTAACCGAACACCAAGAAGCGATGAAATACAAACTGAAGAATGAATTCCTCAGGGATTTGGTTCTCTCCGTCTGTAAAAGAGCAAGCAAGATGATCACTGACCAACACAGACTGTTCAGAGAAGCTAATGATCCTGCTAAATATTTGAAGAAGAAGAGAGAAGAGTACTATAGCGTTTTCAATAATTACTGTCATGGAGCAAAATCATCCGCTCTATTCGGTCATATCATCTGTCAGAAACTGAAGGAACCCATCGAGCGGAGCGTCTACAAGAAAACCGCCAGAGATCTGACAGATGAAATGAGATTAAAATGTAAATCTCTGAAAGGAAACAGATCAGATCTGGAGAAACACATCCTGAAGACGCTGGCAGAAGAGGAGGATTTTGACAAATGCTTGGTCTGCATTCATAATCCCAGAGATTACTTCATGAGTTTCATCAGAGATGAAGTCAGTCGGTACATCACTGATAACTTCAAAAGCAGTGTTGTACCCAAGATGAAGGAGAACATTGAACTCCTCCAACAGAAGATCATTAAAGCAGCACATGAATCTACCGTACATGTTCAAGTCCACAGTGGAGATGTTGAACAGTGGTTGGAAAACTTCATACAGCAGCTCTCAGACCAGTTCATCTTCTCTAAAAAAGACCTCAGTGGAGTAAACCACAAGGATGTCAATAACTTATACTTAGTCGAAGATGTCATAAGACAACAACTTACTCATATTATATATGGAATCAGCAGTGAATTCAACACAGAGACGTTCCCGTCAAATCTGGACTACATGTTCAGGCCAGATGAGCTTCTGATTGATCACTTCTGTCAGTGTTGTTGGGTTCAGTGTCCATTCTGTGGCGTATTCTGCACAAACACCATAGACAACCATGCTGGAGATCACAGCGCAGAGTTCCACAGAGTGAGAGGAATTAATGGTGCAAACTACTATTTAACACAGAATCTCTGTGCTGATATTTGCACTAACTTGGTGGCAAGCGATCAGTGTTTTTATATACCAGAAGAATGGTTTAAATACAGAGAATATAGACAAGCAGGAGGAGTTTATGCAGACTGGAGCATCACTCCTGATCTCTCTGAACTGCCCCACTGGAAGTGGTTTGTGTGCAAATTCAAGAAACAACTGGAAAAATACTACAATAAGACTTTTGAGGAGAGTGGGAAGATTCCAGACGAATGGAGAAAATACTCTAAGCAAGAAGCTCTATTGAGTTTGAACGAATGCTTGTATCCACTAGTATAAACAAGTAAATAAAATAAATGCTACGTTAACCCTCTGGGATCTGAGATGATTTTGGGATCCCTAATGCTGAGTTCAGACTGCATGATTTTAGCCCCGAATTTGACTCGCCGACAGGTTTTGAGAAGTCGCCGACAAATGCCTGAAATAACAGGCGAATCGGTGCTCGTGTAAACGAGTAATAATCACACAATATGAACTATCAAAGGCGCGATCTGAGAGAATCGCAGATGAGTCGCCAATGCCCGGGAGATATTTGGCGTGCTGAATATCTGGAGCTGTCGGCGATTCAAATCATGCCATGTGAAACGTGTTTGACTGAAAGTAACATCGGCGATCGCCTACAGCCAATGAGAGAGCAGCATTCACTAGTGTGGGTACCTGCAGGCCAGCGGGAGGTTGAGGGAGAAGTTAAAAGCTCATTTTCAGTTTATTCGGACACAAGAAATAGGGGGAAAATTAGTGTAAATTTGGCGGGAGCCCCAGTGTCTGTTTGACGTGTCATCTGAGCAATATCACAACCCAACCCGGTCAAAAAATAAAGTTGAGGAGAAATTGCTAATTCCCTTCAAAGCCAGGTGAGCAAATATGGACATTTTCGACCCCAGCAAAGGCTTCTTTCTCATTATGTAGTTAATACCAAAAGATATACTACGTGTTTTTGGGTGTGAGACGTAGTTTGGACAAAGCTGTAGGTGATTCTTCTTACTTTGAAGTCATGCAGTGTTAAACTCCCTGTCGCCAATCCATTTTGCAGTGTAAACAAAGCAGCGACAAAACACTAGCACAGATAGTCATGCAGTGTGAAAACACCTGTGACACGACTACTTTGAAAATCATGCAGTCTGAACTCGGCATAAGATGTTTTGACATGCTCTGACGTTTGTGCTTATTTCAGCTACTTATTTTTATAGTACTGGCCAACATGTATTTTTTGTATTCAGCACAAACTGTGCTACAATGATATGTGAGAAATGTTGATGTACATGCTTGTGTCTTTTAGAAAAAAAAGTGGGGTTAGTAGCTTTTGGAGAAAAAAAAAGTAGCTGAAATAAGATTAAGGCCTAATCCCAATTCTACCCCTTAGCCCTTTCCCTTCCCCTTTGTTTTGTGCGTTCACGTCAAGTGGTAGTGGTGTCCCAATTCTCTTTAGCTTGAAGGCGTAGGGCTAAGGGCAAGGGGTATACACCCCTTCGAATGAAGATTTTTCAGGACCACACTTAAAATGGAGGGGTAAAAAATTTTTCCCAGAATACACCTGTCACAACTGAACCCGGAAGTAAGGAGATCCACAAATTTGTATTTTTTGTCATTATTACGAATTTTTACGACAAACAAACACATGTTTTAATATATTCATAACCACGTTTGTGTTTTACCGTCATGCTTTTTTAGAAAAACGCTAAATTTGGCGATCTATAATCCATAATCACAACTCCAGTACAGCAGTCCCACAACATTCTGACACACGATGACATTCAAATACCCTGTCAGTAATGTCTAGTGGCTGGGAATGAGCTTTTTACAGTGTCTGCTATAATGTAAATGTTGTTTTCGTGTGTTTACACAGATAAATATGGCCACGGAGTAAATGCACAGTACAATTCTGATTTGATTGCCACATTAGATCTTTATGATAGCATAATATACGCCTTCAGGGATTTCCTGAAGATAAACACCAGAAAATAACAAAACTGGAATAACTCCAGCAGTCGTGATCGTCTGATCTCATATGAAGCAAGAGATGGCGATGACATATGATGACGTGTGCAGGTGTTGAAGTGGTGTCCCAATTCTTCGGGGTATGTTTTGAAGCCCTTCCCCTTAATCATCGGTTGTAAGGGCCAAGGGGAAGGGGAAGGGGTAGGGGTACAAAAATAGAATTGGAATTGAGCCTTAATACCCACACTGAAGAGGCCTGAACAAGACCTTTGAGTAACCAGTCTTATAGGCTAGAATACTTACTTCACAATTATGTGAAACTTTTCTGTTCTCTCATTCCAAGAAAACATTATAGTGATTTACATTTTGTAAAGTCTGTTTTGGTTTAGCTCAGCTGTATGTGTGTGAGTGAGAATGGTCATGAATAGTTCACACATAGAGAGACAAAAGATGCTCCCCTACCGGCTAATGTTCACCCATCAAGGGCATTGTAAAGCAATGTCCAGCTGCAAAAGCTAGCCCAAACTAAATACTTGTTGTTTTACTTGCTGTATTATGACTACGCAAACACTATGGGTAGATAATGTATGCGCACTTATTGGTGACCACTCCCACCTGCAGCTTCTTCACGATGCGATGGACCTTCAGCGTTCTTCAGCCTCCGGCGCCTAGACTGCAGCTCTGCACAAGACGTCTGGCCATAGGAGAAATGGTCCTGCCCAACTAAGCCTGGTTTCTCTCCAGGTTTTTTAATTCTTCACTTTCGCCAATTGATGAAGTTTGTTCCTCGCCACTGGCTTGCATGGTTCGGGACTTGTGGAGCTGCGCATCGATGGATTACTCTTCAGTGTTTGGACTCTCAGTAGTGAATATTAAACCACACTGTTTCAATTTACTATAATCTATGTAAAGCTGCTTTGACACAATCTACATCGTAAAAGCGCTATAGATATAAAGATGAACTGAATTGAACTTATACAGCATGTACAAAAATATATTTAAAATGGTATGAAACATGTTTGCAAAACTGCTGTAATAAAAACTTTCTTGTGCATTAATCCAGCATTTAATTTCGGAATGACTCTGAGACACTGAAGTAGCGCAACGGCAAAAGCTTTAAACACAAGAATAAATACTTTAAGCATGGAAAACAATTACTTTAAATCAAAATAATATTTTAAGACCTTTTATATATATATATATATAGCCCAAATAATTGCAGCCTTAGTCAACTCTTTCCAAACTTAAACAGGTTCAAGTACGATAAAATAAATTAAATATAAAATAAATTAGGCGTAGTGGTGTAGTGAGTAGCACGTTCACCTCACAACAAGAAGGTCGCTGATTTAAGCCCCGGCTGGGTCAGTTGGCTTTTTTGTGTGGAGTTTGCATGTTCTCCCCGTGGTTGCGTGGGTTTCCTCCGGGTGCTCCGGTTTCCCCCACAGTCCAAAGACATGCGGTACAGGTGAATTGGGTAGGCTTAATTGTCCGTAGTGTATGAGTGTGTATGGATGTTTCCCAGAGATGCGTTGCCGCTGGAAGGGCATCCGCTGCGTGAAAAATATGCTGGATAAGTCGGTGGTTCATTCCGCTGTGGCGACCCCTGAATAACAAAGGGATTAAGCCGAAAAGAAAATGAATGAATGAATTTCTTTGATTACGTCACATGCTGCATCCCAATTCGCATATTATCTATCCTAAATAGTATTCGAAAATAGAATTGGTGGGTCCCAAATAATAGAATGTTAAAAATAGTATTCCAAGGTTTCCAAGTCTAGAACTAACTGCTAACATTGCCCACAATACATTGCAGATTAGGACAGAAACTTCAAACTTCTTTAATAAGCTATTAAGTGAAAGCAAACAAGAAAAGGAATATAATTAGTGATGGGCAGCTCGACATTTACAGGTAGCATCAACACACATGTTGAATTTTGACACACTAGTGTTTCTGAACAGGTTTTGGAGCCCTGCCTCGCAGATCTTTGCTGAACACCTTTTTCCTAGGCCCAGTAATGAAATGTGTTAATTGTTTTTTGTCGTTCGGCTTCTCAGCAGTACACCACAATTCTGATTTATGTTTGTGCTTGGGCAGTTTAAAAGGAGTAGTCACTTCCATTACACCGAGCCAAACACTATATGCCAGTTTTGAGATGTTCATCCACATCTAAGTCTGACAACTGAATGTCTAAGACGAAAAAATAACAAGGCTTACTTATGCACTGATGGAAATTTGACTGATTCAAGTCAGACCTCAGACAACAGAGCTGCCAAAGGGCGCCAAAACAAGAAACAATCCAACAGTACCAGGGCTGTCTGCTGTAATAATAATGATAATAATAATAATAATAATAATAATACTTCCTTACATTTATATAGCGCTTTTCTGGACACCCAAAGACACTTTACACATTGGGGGAATTTCCTCATCCACCACCAGTGTGCAGCATCCACCTGGATGACGCAACAGCAGCCATATTGTGCCAGACCGCACACCACACACCAGCTGATTAGTGGAGAGGAGACAGACTGATTAAGCCAATTATGATATAGGGATGTTTAGGAGGCCATGATGGACAGAGGCCAGTGGGCAAATTTGGCCAGGATGCCAGGGTTAAACCCCTACTCTTTTTGAAGGACTTCCTGAGATATTTAGCAACCTCTAACCTCTAATAAACCTTTAACAGGACCTCGGTTTAACGTCTCATCTGAAAGACTGCACTCACTGAGCAGTATAGAGTCCCCTTCACTATACTGGGGCATTAGGACCCACACAGACCACAGGTTGAGCGCCCCCCTGTTGGCCTCACTAACACCACTTCCAGCAACAACCTAGCTTTCTCATGTGGTCTCCCATCCAAGAACAGCCCTGCTTAACTTCAGTGGGCGACCATGTGAGAGTTGCACAGAGCTAGCTGCCGGCTGTGGGGATATATATACAGTTTTAACCCAAAGAATGACCATTCTGTCAGATGAAGAAGACCTGGAGTCAGAGACTGAAATAAATAAAGCTTACTGAAGATAGTCTGCAATTTCATCAGCAGAAGCCAGCTTTAACACTCGCTATGAGTTCCCAGGCCGCTCTGCTTACAATCACAAATCAACAACAATTATACTCTCCACACGAGACCATTCAGGTGACAGGTTCTGATTGGTTGAAGCAAAGATACACAGTTCTAAATATGTACGTAAATGCGGGGTCGTATCTGAATCCAGATACAGGGTCAAGTCGCCCATAGACAATTAAGCCCTGTAGAACTGACCCATCGGATGCACATACACAAGAAAGAGACAATCTGTTATGAAAACCCAAGGTTGTCCATACTCTCAGCTGTCCTGTCAAACTAGATCAAAATTGGTAAAAACAGCATTATTCCTACTACACAAAGTCTGTCTTGCATAAAAAGAAAAATCACTTTAAACAGAATTAACGCATAATAATATCAAATAGGAGAACAGTTGTTTTCAATCATCCAGCCCTTCAGTTCCACTCAAGGTCTCCATGATCTCTGACCTTGTCACGGTTGCAGGTTTACGGTCTCTCTGGAATGTCTGTTTTTACACGTTGGGTTGTTTTGTTTTGGTCGTTCATGTGTGTTTGTTTTGGTGCATCTGGGTAGGTCACGTGTTATGACGATACTCAGCTGTTCTGATTAGCCGACCAGCTGAGATTCATTACCGTGTCTATATATGGATAACGCTTCTATGTTTCCTTGTCAGTTCGTTGTGTTGTTTACCTATCTCTGTCTGTGCTCAGGACTGTGAGGAGTGTCTATTGGACCGAGTGGTGGGCAAAGTGAGGCTTCATGAAACACTGAAACAGTTGAAGCAAATGTGTAGAAACGTTTCGAGACCCATTGCTATAGTGACATTTAGTGGTCATTTCGAATGTATTGCACTGGAACAGCTTCAGCAAAGAAACTGAAACAAATTGAGGTATTAAACACTACGTCGAACAGGTTAGGCTTCAGGTGATTTAGTGGAATGGTGAGAGTTCTTGACTAGCATGCAGCCATAGTGGGTTCAAATCCAAGCTAATACAGCTATGTATGTTGGGTCATGCTCTCTTCTGACATCCTGATGAACACTTTGTGAATAAGTGTTTTGTTTTGGTCATGAAACAGGGTTGTTGCTAGATCAGATACAGTTGTGGCCGGAAGCTAACAAACATTAGTTATATTATTCATTAAATTTCCCATTTATTGTATTTTATTAATGTCTACCCAAACCCTAAACCCAACCATCACAGTACTGTAAAAATATGAAATGTTTTTATACAGTGATACAAAAATTATACATTAATGGCGAATCCTGTCTAGACTACACCATAAAACAGTAACATGATTAAAATACATAAAATCATGATGTCGGAGTAAGTTGGGATTCGAACCCAAAAGCTGTTTGCAACACAGAACAAGGAGCACACACACAGTCCACTAGCCTATATGAGACAGAAGCTTTTGCCTACCCTGTCAGTCTAATGCCGATTCGCCAAGTCTCGAAACGCTTCTGAGAGGATCAACGCTTTGAATCGGTTTAGTCATGTAACAAGGTGTTTCGAAACACTTTAATCACATGACTTGAGTGTTTCGGATCATGCTTCGGTGCAGTGTTTCGATACACTTGCGCTTCGGGATCTCGACACTGTGTTGAAACGTTCACGTTCAGTTCAGGTCCATAACTGGACCCTGTTCGTCTGTCTGTTTCTTGTCTCCTACAGCCCAGTCTCCTCATGCCTGTTATTCCCTACCCTGTGTGGTTTATTCTGACTTTGTATTACGCCCCAAAGTCTAAAGGAAAAAACATCATGGGCGTAATAAACAAAACAAATGTTGTGGGTGGTGGATTTCCCCCCCAAAAAACTAACTTAATTCAAAGAGACCCCTTTGGTCAACAACCAAACTCAGACACTCGATTGAGAGTAATTGAATAAATTTATTATAGTAAAGTAGTATTTAATGAGCATATCTTCAGGGTGGCCTCAGGCTAAAATAACAAACAAAAGAATCTACAAAATAAAATGAACTAAATTACCTATGAATATTAAAAAAAAAAAAATACAAGCTTACCTGTCTCCCTAACATAAACAAAGTCAAAAGTAATCAAATAAATCAGCAGGCCACCCCTACAAGCTCAAACTCTCAAATAGTCAAGCAAACGCATAAAAAATAGCACAAGATGAAATACATTTTTGGTTGTCGGCCAAAGGGGAAAAGAGGGAAATCCAGGAGTTCCACTCCCAGCAACCGTCGCACCACAAATGAGCTCCCTGAACCAGGCCGGAAGGTCTTATTTTTAGACCTCTGCGACCAGCAGCCAATCAGGGCATAGAGCTCATTGCAGTGGGTGCCTATGAATCAAGAGAAAACACAACAAGAAGGCTTGACAAACAAAAAGACACGTATAGTGCACAACAAAATAAATAAACAAATAAACTTCAATCGTAACATTTTGTCAAACAAACATTTTTACTTGCATTTTGGGCCCTTCTCGGTATCATTATTACACGCAACAGACCTAGTGTGGTGGCTCCTGAAAATAGACCGACAAAGAGAGGAGCAAGGACATTTTTACATCAAGCAGTGTGTTGATTTATTCATTAGTCAAAATCATTCCAAAGTTAAATACTCATTCAAATAATCAGGTTTATAAAGTAATGAGAACAAGGATAAACGTTGATCAATGCTGGAGCGGATTGGAAATCCGAATCCATTAATGCATGCCAGCACTGGAACATTGTGAAGCGAATTTCACAGTAGTTACATCAAGCAAAGCCTGTTTGTCATGTTGCTTGCGGGGTTAGATGTAAAAGATCCAATAGGATGATTTGATTGTACAAGGTTTGCGAAAGAAGGTGAGGTGAAGGTGAAAGAACTGGAGTTTCCTAGGAGGGGATTGTCTTGGAAAGAATGTGTAGGAAATAAAAGCGCTGGTAAAATAAATTTGCATATTCTGTCATGACGCGTCCTTACTGTCACTAAAATATGTGGATGTCTTTTGAATTCAATTGATTAGTGTTAAGATGCTTTGCATAGTTTTGTAAAGCAGAGCATAGGTGAAAATCAGGCTGTGTGTTCGGTAAGTGAATCATGGGGGGTGAGAAGTGAGGAGCCTTTTGTTCCTTGAGGGGCTCAGCGCACCTTGAATACTCCACATATAGGGCGAATCAGTACTGGTGTTGTTCTTTACAAAAACAAGCTTGACTGCTTTTCTCTCTCTTATGTTAACCGCAACAACCATAAGAAGCCAAACGTGTCTTCAGCTGTACAGACACTGGCCAGGGTTGCTGAATAGCTGACTACACTCTGAATTGAAAGGTGAGACCAATTTATTTAAAAGTTATTTTTGGATTCTGCAGATGTACAAATTTATTTAGATTGACGTCAGTGTTTCGGTTTAAAGTTGGGTTTTGATTTCTAAGAGTGTCTCAGTTTTGCAAGTTGCAGCATTTAATAAACAATTCACACTGATCAGATCATAGTGTATTGCACTGCTCTTTCCTTTAGAAGTAAGTAATGTGTATTTATATAGCGCATTTATTGTGTATGGCCATACACACAAAGTGCTTCACAATCATGTCATGAAGGGGGGTCTCTCCACACGACCTCCAGTGTAGGGATGGGCGGATCGATCCTGACGTATCGATATTTTCGATACTGGGAATGTATCAAAGGATCGATTCTTACGTAAAAGTATCGATCTTTTCTGGGGGTTTTCTCTTACTAAGAGATCAGAAATTTTGAAATATCTAAATAATTATAGCGCTGCATATTATATAAATATTTACTTAAATAGGAACACGAATGGGAACTATAATATTCTTCCGCTGTATCTCCGCTGATAGGTCAGTGTTATCTCGTGGCACAGTGGTACAGACACCACACTTACACACCCAGCATGGGTTGTAAAACTCGAGAGCGGAGCTGTCGACATCATGACTGAACATAAACGAAGTGTAATCTGGAGTTATTGTAAAAGTAATCAGATAAAGGGTATACATATCAACATTATGTTGTTCCTTCACAAAAACCTGGAAACTGATTAAAATCAGGAAGCACAAATGAATATTGCAACTAAACTTTAAGATTCAATCCGAAGTTCTGCTGCTTTGACCTTGAAGGTGAAGAAATTCAGTTGTGCAGCGTATTATTGTTCACTATATATGCTGCTGTTTAGCCAATTATAGTTCTGTAATTTGATTAAACGTAAAAAAGAATTGTGTTTTATTTATTAATAATAATAATATTAAAGGTGATAAACCGTTTTTAAAAAATCACTATAAAATATTTCATATAAAGTATTGATAAGTATCGTTTTAAGTATCGATGTCGATGATACTTCTCTTGAAATACTTGGTATCGGATCGGAAACAAACAAATATTGGTATCGCCCATCCCTACTCCAGTGTTTAATTCAATTCAATTCACCTTTATTTGTATAGCGCTTTTACAATGTAGATTGTGTCAAAGCAGCTTCACATAGAAGGTTATAGTAAATTGAAAGTGTCAGTCCAGTTATTAGTGTTGGAGTTCAGTTCAGTGTTGTTTAATATTCACTACTTAGAGTCTAAACACTGAAGAGTAATCTATCGGTGCGCAGCTCTAGCTGCAGTCTAGTTGTCGGAGGCTGGAGAACTCGAGGCTCGTCTGTCCTTGGAGGGTCACAGGAATCCGTCTCTTGCTTGCTACTTCGCCAAGCAGCTGCTCAGGATACAGCCTGGTCCAGGATTATGGAGCCTTGGAATCGTCTTGTCGCAGGTCTTGGATCGCATCCGTGGCGCTGCATAGTCTCTGGGGGCCTCGGGATGAGTATCCCCAGGTGGAAATAGAGAACTTAGATGATGCGACAGCATCTACAGGACAGTGCGCTCACCACACACCAGCTAAGGACTGAACATGTTTATTACTTTATTCAGTGATGTTACAGCTTCATAGGACCTGTTTCCCAACTAATCCGAATACCGATCACCACAATGGTGACTTCAAACGCAATTCTTATGAAAGTGTAATTAAACACGTGGTTGTCTTGTCTTTTTGGGAATCTGTCTGTTGCTTTAATGCGTTTTCTTTCTTTTTTTCTCATTCATGATTGTGAAGTTGGCTGTTTGGGTCACACATTATTTTGATGGTCCGTTTGTCCCCCCAAGCAAAAAATACATAAAAAAAGGGTCCCGCTTTATAGTCGCTTATACCTGTGAACTTACATAGTAATTAGATAAGTAGGTAGTATGTAACTACAGTGTATGTACACACTGGTACATAGTATTTAGAATCAGAATCAGTTTTATTGCCAAGTGTGCTTCACACACACAAGG
>CAIGQQ010030434.1:1804447-1832794 GCA_903798035.1 Danio albolineatus | reverse complement strand
AACCATTTGAGGACCGTCCCAGACAGCCCAACCCAGTTTTCCAGCCTATCCAGAAGTATGCTGTGATCGACAGTGTCAAATGCAGCACTGAGATCCAGCAATAACAGCACTGTTAGTTTGCCTGAATCATTGATTATCCTTATAAGGGCGCTCTCTGTACTGTAATGTGCTCTGAAACCAGATTGAAAGTTGTCTAAACATTGAAGTTTAAGAACTTGTTAACCTGGTTAAAAACAACTTTTTCAATGATTTTGCCAATGGAAGGGAGATTTGAGATTGGCCTGTAGTTGCTCAGTAGGGTGTTATCCAGGTTGCTCTTTTTCAAGTGGGGTTTAACAACTGCAGTTTTAGGTAAGTTTGGAAAAATCCAGAAGATCATTTGTAAGCATTAAACAATGGTGGTTTTATTACAGCATGTTGCCTTTAGTCACTTCACTCTCATCTTTTCTTTCACAGATAATGGATCACATTTACATCTCTCTCGTTTTGCTCATATTCATCGCCAGTTCATCGAGTGCCAGTAAAACATTCTGGACTCATCAAGGAACCCGCTGTATTGAAGACTGCAAGGTCTACTGGGGTGCATACAAGTGCAAGACTATTAATAAAGACGGACAGTGTCAGACAATGTTCTGTTCGCCTAAGGAAAACATAGACTACTGGGGCAGGCAGTGCAGTGAAACCAGTAAGTGCTGGACGCGTGGTAAAAACTATTCCTCCAAAACTGATTTCTTACATTGGGGATACTGTGGGCTGGTGATTGATGACAACAACCATTATGGATCATACACGGATGCGCAGTGTTATGACAACTGTGAACAAAGAGGTCAGTCCTACTATTGGTGCCATACTGAAGAGGGATGGGATTACTGTTCGCCTAATGAAAACACAGATTACATGAACAAGCAGTGTAATGAAGACAGCCCATGCGCAAAGCGTAATAGCAAGTACTACTGGTGTGCAGTGGGGGATAGCTGGGGTTACTGCGGCCTCGTGAAGCCAAAGATGTTCTACTACTGGACTTATGAAAATTCTGTATGCGTCGACGTATGCCATTATTATGAGAGAGGAGATTACTACTGGTGCCACACAGACAAAGGCTGGAACTACTGCTCTCCAGAGGTGGATGTAACTTACAGAGGCACACCCTGTCGCTCAGATCACACCTGTGGCTTACATGGCTATAGCTACAACTGGTGCTATACTTCAGGATCACATTATGATTACTGTGGCCCCATTGAATCTGCAGAGTGCTCCTACGTCCCCTCTACACATCTCAGGAGGACAGCCAATGAAAACGAGCCCCAGAAAATTGTGATATGCACAAAAACGGATAAAGGAAACAAGAAAATAACCACCTTTACTGCCGACCCAGACCCTGATGACATTGCTGATGGAAGTAAATTTAAACATGAGGTGGAACGCTTGGTCGGTCAATGGGACAACGGGTATTTAGTGGACCAGCCACGTTCTAATCTATTACACTCTGCTGATGTCCGTATTGATATGCAGGGGCTAATAAACCGGAACAATCTGAGATACTACAATCTGCAGGTCCAGCGAAACGTGCCACGGAGGGCCGGTGAAAGCACCACCGTGTCTCAGATCATCGTGCCAAGGGGAGTCCCAGCCCATTATATTCGAAGAGCCTTTATCGAAAGCCTCAGGATGAGAGCACTGGTTTTTATTGATGTTTCAACCTATTAAATACGGACTCTCACCATTAATGCTGCCTTCTGGTGGAATGACTCTATCTGCTTGTTCTTAATCTATCCTGTTTGTTTTTCCATAAAAAGAATGCAATGCTAAGTGTAAAGCCTGTTTCACACCGCAAGTAGGCTGTGAGCAACGTGTATGTAGAGCAGGAGCGTTTGCCTTTTACACCGACTGCGTCTGCAGCGCGCAGCTCATCGGCAGCAGCGACTTTATTCTCTCTAGTTACCTATCGGGCAAAAAGTAATCAATGCATGCCCTTCTTTTACTTATTTTTGTGTTGTCAGGTTCAGTGCTAACAGCTCCCGGGTGGAAGAACTTGGGTGGACATAAAACAAAGCCCAATAAATCGTTCCTCCCCTGCTTCAACTGCACAGCACACAGCGAGCTCAACTCACATCATCCAAGCATGGGTGTCGAACTACACTACCTTCAATTCACTTCATTATGGACTATTCAATTTTTCAATTCAATTCACCTTTATTTGTATAGCGCTTTTACAATGTAGATTGTGCTAAAGCAGCTTCACATAGAAGGTTTAGTTCAGTGTGGTTTAATATTCACTACTGAGAGTTCAAACACTGAAGAGTAATCCATCGATGCACAGCTCTACAAGTCCCGAACTATGCGAGCCAGTGGCGACAGCGGTGAGGAAAAAACTTCACCAATCGGGGAAAGTGAAGAATTAAAAAACCTCGAGAGAAACCAGGCTCAGTTGGGCATTTCTCTTATGGCCAAACGTCTTGTGCAGAGCTGCAGTCTAGGCGCTGGAGGCTGGAGAACTCAAGGCTAGTCTTGTCCTTGGAGGGTCACAATAATCAGTCTCATGCTGTCTACTCCTCCATGCACCAAGCAGCTGCTCAGGATACAGCCTGGTCCAGGATTATGGAACCTTGGAATCGTCTCGTTGCGGGTCTTGGATCACATCCTTGGCGATGCATAGTCTCTGAGGGCCTCGGGATGAGTATCCCCAGGTGGAGATAGAGAACAAAGAGAACTATTAGCGTAGCTGCTGTTCATAGTGTATATAAAGGAGATGCGTGGAGCACATTCATGCATCATACAGCTAAGTGATGTATTGAGTGTATGCTTTACTAAAGAGATAGGTCTTTAATCTAGTTTTGAACTGTGAGTTATAGTCAGTTAAATGTCTGTTGAATGTCAGTATCAACAGATATTAAGCAGACAGTCTACTAATACTCAAATGGACCATCGAAAAAAAAGTGTTACCTTATATTTATCCAAATATTTGTTGTACTGAATTAAAATGCATGATGTAGGCTTAAAATCAGTCATGATATAAGTTATTGGAACTGTTATTTTAATTACAATGGGTTTGTTTCACATAGTTTAACGCAAAGCTTTCATAAATCTTTAAAATGTATAAAGTAGAGAAACAGAAAATGCTTTGTTTTTTTAAATGCATGATCTGTGGTGCCAGTTTTGAGACTTCAAAGCAGCTTTACTGCCATCTAGAGGTGAAAATATACAGCGAACACAACATTGACTACAATGAAAACAAAACTTCTGCTGTCATTATTTAAACTCATGTTTAAAGCATGCATGACATTAATGAACAATAATAAAAAATAAAAAAACAACTCTGTGTTCCCTCTGGGCGTTGTATGGCGATGTCATTTCTTTGTTCCCCTTCCCGCCACTGGTTGATGTCTATTAGTTTCACCTGTGTTTGAAATCATTAGGCGGTGTATTTAAGTTCCTGTTTCTTCCCAGTTCTCTGTTTTGTCTTGTCGTCCCTACATCTCTGCTACCTGTCTTTGATCTCCAGCTTTTTTAGGACGTTTGACTTCATTAGCTTAATCAAAAACAAATTTGTATTTGGCTTCACTAAATAATTACGTTCAACTTTTTCACATAAAACAAAAAATGTAACACCATCAAACAGAGCATCTTAAAATGCACTCAATTAACTCTACTGATCAATTCCCTGTCTTAAAATTCCAATGGCAGTTGGCACAAATTATATTTATATACGCATTTTTTTCTTACTAGAAGTTGGCTAAAATGATGCCAAAAGCTGAAATTTAATATTCAAGTGATGAGAAAAAGCTTCAGAAATGGCATGTGCTTTGTGTTTAGCTCCTTATTTGAAAAAAGTTCATTCAATTGTCTTTGTGGTTTGCCTACAATTGCACTGGCTGCTTTTACGATACAGTTTTCAGTTTTATTTACCTGGCAATATCCCACACCATGTAGTCATGTTTTAAACGCTCAACAAAATTTGTATATACCATCTACAAAACATGTGGATCTATATTTATCCAAATATTTGTTGTACCGAGTTAAAATGCATGATGCAGGCTTAAAATAAGTCATGAAATAAGTCATTGGAACTGTAATTTAGATACAATGGGTTTGTTTTACATAGTTTAACATGAAGCTGGCATAAATCTTTACAATGTATAAAGTAGAGCAACAGAAAATGCTTTGGTTTTTTTAAATGCATGATCTATGGTGCCAGTGCTGCAAAACATGTGGATCTACCTAACCAAAGTGTTACCTCAAATAATAGAATCTCTGCCTTTTTTTTTTCTTCTTCTTTTTTCCCCTCCACTGTGCAAAACAAATCTTCCACAGTCGTGAAGCAGACTGGCACAAACATAAACATATACTCTATATATTTTTCTTGACGCAAATTTCTTTTGCTATAATTTATATCTCAATTAAAATGTTTTTTTTTTTTTTTTTTTGCTTGCCAGTTTTTCAGTTTTATTTAACTGGTAATAGCCCACACCATGTGGTCATGATTTAAACGCTCAACAAAATTTGTATATACCATCTACAAAACATGTTGATCTATATTTATCCAAATATTTGTTGTACGGAGTTAAAATGCATGATGCAGGCTTAAAATAAGTCATGAAATAAGTTATTGGAACTGTTATTTTAATTACAATGGGTTTGTTTCACATAGTTTAACATGAAGCTGGCATGAATCTTGAAAATGTATAAAGTGGAGAAACACAAAATGCTTTGTTTTTTTAAATGCATGATCTATGGTGCCAGTGCTACAAAACGTGGATCTACCTACCAAAGTGTTACCTCAAATAATAGAGTCTCTGCCTTGCTTTTTTATTTTCCACTGAGCAAAACAATTCTTCCAGTCCACACAGTCGTGCAGCAGACTGGCACAAACAAAAACATATACTCCATATGTTTTCTTGGAAAAATTAGCTTCTTGACGCAAATTTCTTTTGCTAAAATCTGTATCTCAATTTTAATGTTTTTTTGTTTTTGGTCGGTCAGTTATGTACTAGATAACATTTGAGTTGAAGTGCTTCACAATAAGGCTACATGCTTTAGCGCCAAAACACAAATTGGTTTGTTAAAATAATAATCCAGCCTAAATAAAATTTAAAGTGAAACGTTTACAGTTTCAGAGAAGCCTATATTAAACTGTTTTCACTGGTAATGACAAACCCATCCAGTCAAGCCTGGATTAAGAATTCAAAGGCCCCTGGGCACATTGTCTTGTTGGGCCCTCTACCCAGCTGCACCCCTTTAGTTTAATTAAAAAATAAGAACAATGTAATATTTTTTTCAATAAAATAAATCCATATATGAAGAGTTTGATTGCAAAACGTGATAAACGCCATTTTTTTGACATTTGGATTTTATGATTGAAAATCACTGTTCAGATGTTCCTTATCTCTGTGTGAATTGCTGTCATTAACACAATTTAAGAATGAACATTTTAGGCCTACTACAAAATGTATTTTTTCACAAAACACGATATCCACCAGACCAGTTTCTTTACAAAGTGCGATATAACAGTTATAGAACTGTTATATATAGAACAGTATATGCGTGAGCGCAGCATCCCCTGAGAGGAGAGTCACCGCCGGCGAAGTGCTCCGGGTTTGCTCATTGATTTAACGATAATATCAAAACAAAAAACATATGTTTTTAAAAAGAGGATTCACTAGGCTAACTAAAAACGTTTGCCATTTAATTGTTTATACTGTAGGCGAGCTGTCAGTCACAGGCTACGTCCGTCTGTCAGTCAGAGAATCAAAGCTTCAGAGTCGAGCTAACCTCATGGATTTTGATGACGGAGTGGAGCCGGTCATTCCAGCTGCAGAATAATAATAATAATAATAATAATAACTTTATTATAACAGTGAAATAAGTCTCAAATATGACGGGACGAGGCGAGCTTGTGTCCGCGGACTCTGTGCAACAGAAACTGTGCCATTGTGGCTTCGCCCACTCGGATCACACAGGTTTGGTTTTCAGCAGCGGTGTTTAGGAGCCTCCACTCTTTCTGTAACGAGCTACAAGTCGTTTATTTAACTAACTTAATCTTACTTATCTTTATTATAACTAATCACAATTAGTCTGAAGCTGTTTAAGGATGGTTGAAACGATAACCATCCTCCAGTTAGTTTGCTCTGACAGCTCAGCCGGTATGTTGTAATCCGACCTTTTCATTCAGGGACTGGCCTGGATTACTGGCACATGCCATAGTCACATTATGTCTATTATGGCATTATGTTTTTGAATATTATGAATATTTACGATTAATTGATAAACTATTGTTAATTTTCCCACTGATGATCCAAAAGTTTTCTTCAAATGTCGCAGTGAAGCCTGCTTAAAGCCATCGGTGCCACAGCAAAAAAAAAAGAAAGTTATGTTACATTGTGTCTGTTCTGGCCAAAACTAAAACCGACTCAGAATCTTACTATTAATAATTAATCTTTGTACATACTGTTCCATATATTTTTTTATTAATTTTAATCAATTTAAAATGTTTGACAATGTTAAGATCAATATGTTGCATGTTGGCATGCTTTTTGACTTTATTTATGAACTATTTACGGACATAAAATTCAACAAAAAATATCCTGGATTTGAAGAATGTGTCCGTGGCCTTCACTGAGCGCCAGTAATAGTTTAATGTACAGAAATTGTGAATAAAGTTGACTGTTGATGTCTTCAATAATAATGTCAAATAACCAACATTTCTCAAAATGGATATCTCGATTTGCAACAAAACTCTTCATATGTTTTGCCCACATTTTTAAAATAAATGATATATAGTACATATAGTCTACAGAGATTTTACCTATTTTAAAAAGATTTAAAGCACACTTTACTTAAAAAAAAAAAATACTAATAAACTTAGTGGAAATTAATGGTTTTAGTATACTTCAAGTTCACTGAAGCAGTACTAAAATATATATTTTAAAGGGTATTCGTTGTAAACACAAATTAGTTATATTAAGATGCCATTAACATTTAACACCAGGTGGAAAATAACTGTTTATAGAATATTTCAAATAATTATTTAGATGCTGTTTTATGCACGTATGAAATGAGCTAAACCTTATTAAATACCCACAACAAAAAATATTTCCTTTCTATTAAAAATAAATGTATTTCCAATCTGATATATAATGGGAGAGAAAAAAAAATTGTTGATCAGACACTGGATTCGAACCAGGTTAATGATCGATTGCGTCCAAATATTTTGTTATGCACTTTACGAGCTATGCCACTTACCCTGCTATCATTTGCCCTCTTTAGGCATGTTGTCTCTGTCAATCAAACAGTGCTGGGTGGAAAATTCTTAAATAGCTTATTCCAACTAGGTGCGTTATTTGCACTAAGCCTAAATAGACACTGCAAAATTGCCATTTTCCCCCCTCGCAGGGGCCCCAGGGGCATACGGCCCCTGTGCCCATAATGCCCATTGGTTAATCTGGCCTTGCATGCGATCAATTTAATCAAGCAAATTGAATGAGCAGGACATGCTTTTACAAACTATTCACAGCACTGAACGTGTTCCCAGATTACCTCAGAAGAACAAACTCGGTCAGAAGTCTGAGAGAACTCCAAGTCATTGTGAGAATGGAGATGTCTGCATATTTGTGCCAGTCTGTCAGATAAAATTGCTTAAAACGGCTTAATACTTTAGAGAATGTAGTTAATGTTTGCATAACCAAGGATTGATCTTATTTTAAACTTATTTTTTATTACTTCAAATATGCAGCCTATTTTTAGGTTCTAGTTTACTTGACCTGTGAATTAACGACAGCAGCCATGGATATAACCCAGAAATTCTATGCTCCTATTGGCCAGTGTCATTTACATGAAGGAACTCGTTGTGAAGAACGAGGAAAAAAATTAAACATACTAGATTTTCTGTGACTGTGTCATGAGGCGTCGCAGGCATGGTATCGGTTGGCGTGAACTATGCCGCTTTACATAAGACGAAACGATTGAATCTTGTGTCACGACGGCCATTGGCATAGGTGGAGCGACAGCACCTGTAATGAAATGGAAAGGGAATCCTGCCGTTTTTGTTTATTCTAAAGTGTTTCATGCCTAAATAAACCGAAAGCACAGAACAGATTCACATTTAAGAGCGAGGGGCGGCCCCTGGTGGTTCGGCGATAGGGAGGATCGGCTCTTTAATGTTTATCACCACCCTTTATAGAAAGATTGAAAATACGGGAGAAATATAGGAAATACCTTTACGGGATGATAGAGGGATAGAACTGTAAAATACGGGAGAATCCCAGGAAATACGGGAGGGTTGACGGGTATGCCCTGGTTTAAAGTAATGCGTTTTTGGCTAAGCATGATTCTGCCCTAACATGTTTCACAATTTATCATAGCATAATAAGTCCTTTTGCAATTTGAGTTCTTAAATGAATATGAAAAGAATCAGAAGCAAGTCAGGTGACTGGAATGAATGAATTCAATGAAGAAAACACAAAATATTTGAAATCTTAAACAGAATTCAACCTGGTGTCATTAGATTTTGACAAAGATTTGATCAGGACAGACCATGAACAAGCTCTGTGACAAATATAGTGTCTTCATTAAAAACATAAGATCATTGGTTGCTCATTTGTGTGCTCAAGTCTGTTTTCTGAGTTTCGATTTTGAATGTGTTATTAAAATTTAACCTGTTTATATCCCGGTATTGTTCTTTGACCCATTGTTACACCCATAAGCGATCAAACTTCAGTCTTTTACAGCTCTTATGAGGAAGAGACTGATTTATTATTTCTCTTTTCTGTCCTGCCTGAGAGTCATTGACAGATTTGGAGAAAGAAGACGAACGCTTTCACTCTGGATTTTTGAGACATTTGTGTCTGATACTTGTGGTTGTTAGCTTTGTTAACCTCGTTCTAGATTTCTGGAACTAAAACAGAGAAAATGGCTTCGCTATCTGAAGATTTTTCTTGCCCCGTGTGTAACAACATCTTCAAGACTCCTGTTATTTTATCATGCAGACACAGTGTGTGTAAAAAGTGTCTTCAACAGTTCTGGAAGAGCAAGAACACTCAGGAGTGTCCCGTCTGCAAGAGAAGATCCTCCAAAGATGATCCTCCACATAACAAAGTGATAAGAACCCAGTGTAAGTTGCTGCGGAAGGAGAAAAAAGAGAAACGTTCATCAGGATCAGTGGAGATCTGCAGTTTGCACAAAGAGAAACTCCAACTCTTCTGTGTGGAGGACAAAGAGCTTGTGTGTTTGGTCTGCAGAGACTCAAAACAACACAACAAACACCAAGTCAGACCTATCGGTGAAGCGGTTTCATCACACAAGGTAAGACAAATTATCAAATAAAAACAGAAGCCTGTTTTTAATCTACCTTCTCAAATTGCTGTTTTATTTAATCTTAAACATACCCATTGGGAGATGGGTCTAAAATACGGGAGACTCCCGGGAGTGTTGGCAGGTATGCAATATGTATTTCTCATGTTTGTATTCACTGAGATTCCAGCAAGTTTTCTGACCCCAGAAGGTTCATAACAAAGAAACTAACATAAAATCACATCTGGACTGAGCCCCTCCATCAGAGAATTGCCAATATCAAGTAATGATTGGCTCCTTTATAAAAAGGCAGGGCTTCCTTCCCTAGAGCCGCCATATTGACTGTTACACTTTTCCCAATTTAAAACCTATACGAGTGACGCATCTAATGTATTCTATAGTCTTTGGCACAGTGTAGTTTGTCACCTATTACCTGCAGCTCTAGATTTCCCCTAGTGGACACTATGGATTACACATCAGTCTTTTTCTTCGCAGGTTCTTTTCATGTTTAATTATGTAAATCATAATGCTTTTAAATTCTTTAAATTTATTCTTATGTAATCAAATGTATTCTGTTTATTTTTAAGGACCATATACATCTTTTAAACACTACGTATTCTCCTTTTCCTTTGACTGTTATCTGGAGATTGTGTTTTTATTTGTTCAATAGGAAGAGCTCAAGACAGCGCTGAAGTCCTTGAAGGAGAAACTTAATCGCAATGAAGACGTTAAAGGAGAGTTGGAGAAAACTGTTCAACACATCAAGGTGGGGATTGATATAATTATGATTATCATATATAACACAATGGCACGGAGGCTCATTGGTTAGCACTGTGGCCTCACAACAAGAAGGTCGCTGGTTTGAGTCCCAACTGGGCCAGTTGGCATTTCAGTGTGGATGTTCGCGTGGGTTCCTATGGGTGCTGTGGTTTCCCTTGTTTAGGGGTTCCGGTTTCCTCCACTATAGATCAATTGAATAAACTAAAAATTGGCCATAGTGTGTGAATGAGTGTGTATGGGTGTTTACCAGTACTGGGTTGCGGCTGGAAGGTCATCCGCTGCTCACAGAACAAATGGTGTCAATTGCATTCAGAGACCAGTTGATCAAATCCATAATTCCTTATTGTTTGGAGAGCAGGGCAAGGAGAGCCTCAGAGATGGGTGGTGGGGGGGATGGAGTGGTGACCGCCTTCGCCAAGAGCCAAAGAAGTAGAAAAGCTAAGGAGAGTTTAGTAACAAACTGCCCCTTAGCTGTAACAAATTCCCTGTAGCTTTGGTTTCTTGGGGTTTATTTCTTTAATGACATGATATGAGGGTGGCTCAGTGGTTAGCACTGACGCCTCACAGTAAGAAGGTCACTGGTTCAAGTCCCACTGGACCAGTTGGCATTTCTGTGTGGAGTTTGCATGTGGGTTTTCTCTGGTGCTCTGGATTTGTCCCTCAGTCCAAAACATGCAGTATTGGTGAACTGGGTAATACTTGGCTCAGTTCTGGGTTTTGGCTGGAATGGCATTTGCAGCAAAAAATGACATACATAGCTGTCTTTCAAATGAGCTATTAAACCAAGGTCTTGACTGGTCCTTAAAAATCCAATGGCACTTGTCGTAAAGAGTAGGGGTGTAACCCGGGTGTCTTGGCCAAATTCCCTGCTTCGGCCCTGTACTCATCATGGCCTCCCAATCATCCCCACTGTCTCTTTACTCCACTAATAGCTGGTGTGTGGCTGTGGATGCTGCACACTGGTGTGGAGAGACCTCCTTTAGAATTGTGCTTTGGGTTCATGGCTATACTCGATTAAATGCGCTTTATAAATACACATTACTTACTGCCAGAGTAGATGGTTGTTTGTTCTGCTGTGGCAACTACTGATAAATCAGGGACTAAGCTGAAGGACTGTGAGTGAGTGACATGTTGATATGGATGGTCAAGTGTCTGTTTTTTGGTTTAAGACTCAAGCCGATCACACCGAACATCAGATAAAACACCAATTTGACAAGATTCATCAGTTTCTACGAGATGAAGAAAAGGCTACAATCACTGCACTGAGGGAAGAAGAAGAACAGAAGCAGCAGATGATGAAGGAAAAGCTGGAGGAGATGAACACTCACATCTCAGCTCTTTCACACACAATCAAAGACATGGAGGAGATGCTGAAAGCCAGTGACGCCTACTTCCTGAAGGAGTTTCCAGGCTCAATGGAAAGGTGAGTGATCTGCTGGTGTCTCTCTGCTTCTGAAGCCAAAGCCACTGCAGTTCTGACTCCTGAATGTTCTTCCAGAGTCCAGATCTCACAGCCGGATCCACAGACGCCTTCTGGAGCTTTGATTCATGTGTCTCAGTACTTGGGGAACCTGCAGTACAGAGTCTGGAGGAAGATGCAGGATGTCGTCCACTACAGTAAGAGTCCACACTACATCTGTCATATAAGGTTGGGTGATTTAATCAAAGTGATGTGCATTTTGTCAGTAAAACCGGTTGCATGCGTTTAGATCAGGAATGCCCAAACTCTGTCCTGGAGGGCCGGTGTCCTGCATAGTTTAGCTCCAACTTCTTTCAACACACCTGCCTGGAAGTTTCTAGTATACCTAGAAAGAGCTTGACTAGCTGGTTCAGGTGTGTTAAGTGAAGTTTGTTTACAAACTAAATTCGAGAGGATCACATGCTTATGATTTACCACGGCTGGCCGCACATTATCTAATCACAATCTCCCAATCATATGATTCCCCTTCTACTATAAATAACCACAGGTCCAGTCCAAAGCTATCTTCATATGGAAGAAAACCCTCCTTTCCTCCCCCTTCTCCTCCTTTTCTAAGATCGGGTGGCACGGCGGCCCAGTGGCTAGCACTGTCACCCCACAGCAAGAACACCGCTAGTCCTGGTCCTCGCCAGGCTAGTGGGCGTTTCTGTGTGGAGTTTGCATATTCTCCCCGTGTCTGCATGGGTTTCCTCCGGTTTCCTCCCACCATCCAAAGATATACATAATACATTACAGATTAAACAATTCAGGCTCTGGTCTAACTCCCTTCCTCCTCGGGTGTTTCCCTTAGCTGCTGCAGCGGGGAGTTTGAGAGCTACCTAAGCTCAAGCTCCCCTCTCGCTCTACGAATGGGAGGGAGCCCTGGGCTCAAGGATAAACATTGGTGGGGTCCTACTGCCCCCTAGCGTTCGTTTTAAAGATAAAAGGCAGCCAGACGTACCTCTGGCTACATATTTCGCTCTCACCAGAAATGTATTCGGGTCTACGTATTCACAATGAGCCTGTGTTGGTTTCTTTTGTACCAGTGAAAGTTTAGTTAGTGGCTTCTGCTATTAATATATCAGACATTGGATTGCGGGCGCCACGGTGGCATAGTGAGTAGCACGTTTGCCTCACAGCAAGAAGATCGCTGGTTCGAGCCTCGGCTGGGTCAGTTGGCATTTCTGTGTGGAGTTTGCATGTTCTCCCCGTGGTTGCTTGGGTTTCCTCTGGGTAGGCTAAATTGTCTGAGGTGTGTGAGTGTGGATGGATGTTTCCCAGAGATGGGTTGCTGCTGGAAGGGCATCCGCTGCGTAAAACAAATGTTGGATAAGTTGGCGGTTCATTCCGCTGTAGCGACCCCAGATTAATAAAGGGAATAAGCCGAAAATAAAATAAATGAATGAATGACATTTGGATTGCAGGCAACTTTAATGTGTGGCCATCTTGTCCAGGTATCACTGGACGAAGGGATAGTAATACCTCAATGTGACCACAAGGCTAATTAAAGCAATATTAACCTTCTCAACCGCGTTATTTACTTGTTTATTTAATTTTTGGCCCTTTGTTTTTGTCTTACCTGCTTTCTGGAACTGTTCTTCGTTGAACCCAAATCCCATCATCGCAAATCCCATCACCTACTACTGTATAACCTTCAACGTGAAGCTGCTTTGGCACAATCTACATTGTAAAAGCGCTATACAAATAAAGGTGAACTGAATTGAATTGAACATTCATAATAAAATACTAAGCCAGGCATAAACTGCTTTCCATGCGATTAGTATTGGAAAATCCCATGGAAGCCAAAGCTCACAATCAATTCCAACCTTTCTTTGTACTTCTTCTGTTGTTAAATATTGGATAGTAATATCTCAACAGGACTTTCAGCCTTTAAAAAGCAATAATAATAATAATAATAATAATAATAATAATAAATAAAATACTAAGCTAGACATACACTTTATGATTCCATGCGATTTCACCAACTCACACGGATACCATGCAATGTAAACCCAAAACTCTCAATCCCAACCTTTGTTTGTGCTGCTTCTGTTATTAGAAATGCTGGACTTTGAGTTAATGTGTTCGATATCAACATCACGCAGGTCAATTACCATCCTGATCATGATAAGATTAAGTGTGAATAGCAATAAAAGGAACCACTGATTGTCTTTCCACAGCTCCTGTGATTCTGGATCCAAACACTGCTCATCCACGTCTCGTAATGTCTGATGATCTGAGCACTGTGAGTTACAGCTGGGATGAACAACCGATTCCCGATAATCCGGAAAGATTCGACATCTACGAGTGTGTTTTGGGTTCAGAGGGGTTTAAATCCGGAAGCTGCAGCTGGGATGTGGAGATTAGAGGAAGTGAATGCTGGAGTCTTGGAGTAACTACAGCATCAAACCGGAGGAAGGGTCGTGATTTCTGTAACGCCGATGTTTGGAGGGTGACCTACGATCCGTATAATCAGCTCGGGGCTGGTTCTTCTGTCGAGCAGGATCTTGAGCGTGTAAGAGTGTATTTAGATTATGATAGTGGAACGGTGTCTTTCTCTGATCCTATAAAAAACAGGCATCTACACACATTCACAACCACCTTCACTGACACCGTCTTTCCATTCTTCTGTAATCTCGATGAAGTTAACTCTCTAAGGGTTTTACCAGTTAAACTGTAACTACCCTTATTTATCAGGGTAAATGAACAGCCAACGATTCCAGTAGATGCTATTCCAGCTGCAACCTAGTACTGGGAAACACCCATACACTCTTGCATTTACACACTCGTACACTACAGACAGTTTAGTTCATTCAGTTCACCTATATTGCAAGTCTTTGGACTGCTGGGGAAACCGGAGGAAACCCACGCCAACACGGGGAGAACGTGCAAACTCCACACAGAAATGCCTACTGACATACACACATTCACAACCACCTTCACTGACACCGTCTTTCCATTCTTCTGTAATCTTGATGAAGTTAACTCTCTAAGGCAGGGGTCACCAAACTTGTTCCTGGAGGTCCGGTGTCCTGCAGATTTTAGCTCCAACCCTAATCAAACACACCTGAACAAGCTAATCAAGCTCTCACTAGGTATACTTGAAACATCCAGGCAGGTGTTTTGAGACAAGTTGGAGCTAAAGACTGCAGGACACCGGACCTCCAGGACCCAAATTGGTGATACCTGATCTATAGCATGGGGTGGACAAACTGCTTATGCACAGCTTATCTCCAACACTAATCAAACACACCTGAACATGCTAATCGGTGTCTACAAGATCACTGTTTGATTAGAGTTGGAGCTAAACTCTCCAGGATAGAGTTTGCCCACCCCTGCTCCAAGGGCTTTACCGGTTAAACTGTAATAACGCAAAAGAAATCACTGAAATGTCACTTCATTCTGTTAATTACTGAAATAACCTTCCTGTTGACTTGTGTACTTCTTCAGAATGTGCTACCGATAAGTCTGTCTGTCATTTTTCTTCTAAAATAAACAGGGGTAGTGCATATTGTCAGCTCCAAGTGTCTTTCAGAATGAACTACCACCTTAATGGTGTAGCAATGGGTAGCACATCTCGTCAGCTTCAGATATCTATCCGAACTAACACTCTCTTAAACACAACATAGGCTCATTCTGAAAACGTAGCCCTATTTACATTTCTGGAGATGGCGAATTATGTAGCCAGAGGAACGTATGGCTGCATTTCGTCTTTAAAACGAACGCTACAGGGTGATATGATGCCATTTCTTTTCGCGCTGACGGCTTGCCTTACCAGTTTGTCTAGTCGCTCATCGCATATGGCAGACCTGATCGTAACAATGGATTTAAGTCCGGCGAAAAACGGTTCCAGAAAGCAAAAACAAAAAATAATACAAACAAGTAAATAACAGGGTGAGAATGTGGTAAAATCTGAAAACGTGGTAAAAATCAGGGGGATTGGTCAGTCAGTCTGTTGACAGTGGCTTCTGGTGGATTTCCTCAAGAACAGCTGGCCGAATGGGGTAACACTTTATTTCGATGGTCCATTTGAGTATTAGTAGACTGTCTGCTTAATATCTGTTGATACTGACATTCAACACGCTTAACTGACTAAAAGATACTTTGCAAGTACATGTCAGTCTACTTATAATCTAATGAGAATTAGTTGTCCTGTAGATGCAATGTAACTTAAATTCAACAAATGGACCATCAAAATACTCTTGCAAGAGTGAATGACCCTTGCAAGAGTAACTTGAGATCTGAAAAAGCGTACACAGCGGCCTCAAAACAAAAACCGCAAAAAAAACCATAACTCCTGGGACGTATTTGGCATCCTGCAGAAATGTGTATATAGGGGTACATAATCAGAATGAACCTGGGCTGATTAAACCATTTAGACAAAAATGGATAGATCTTCAGCTCAAAATGTCTATCAGAGTGATCTACCACCTTCAACTATTTTTTTTATTTATTTTCTTTATCGTGATAGTTCATTCTGGTTGACATTTTTAGATAAAAACATGACAGATTCAGCTACCGGTAGCACATTCTAAGGAGATTGCACAGCTAATCGGAACGTTTTTAACAAAACAACAAAATTGTTTAGAGTTTTTCTGCTATGTTAAAATTTTGTACATTTTTCAGAAATGACCCAACATTTGAAAAAAGGTTAATAATTTTCTATTTTCATGAAGGGTGTACACTTTTAGGGTACAACAATTGTCCTTCGGGTTAATTTTGACCCATTTTTACACCCCTAAAACTATTGAAACACCCCTAAACACACACACACACAATAAGAATCTGCTATTTTAACTCTGCAAAAAACTTTTTACACTCATGCAGGTACTTTTTAGCTCGATAAAATACACCATTTACTGTAGTCAGAATCAAGTGTTATCCACTGATGAAATGCTGCACACTGATGAGGGATACATTTGAGGATTGGATTTAAATGTATCTGCTTTAATTTAGAGGTTTGGTAAGGTACACAGGATTATAAGCCAACACAAGGATACAAATGTAAACATGATATGAATGATCTAACATATGTAAATGTGGAGAAAAAAATAACCACATATTGCACAAAATTTCTCATTGTATAATTAATCAACATGTCCTACTTTTCACCACTTTTAAAGATGTGATTACTAGCTTGTCGTATTCAAGTATCTTGCTGTTGGAAAGAATTAAAAATGCACAGTGCAAGTGTTGTGATTTCTGTTTCTGCTATTTAAGCTTTTTGAGCATGCAATCCTACTCTGTACATTAATACACTGGAACACAAAGACAAGGGATAACACAGGAACAACAAAACGCCGTAAAGCATTCACCCTATTTAGAAATATGTTCGGATATGTGGTTATAGTAATGCCAGTGGTTTAAAAAATACAATAAAATAAACTGCTATTTTTGCAATATTTTGAAATAGGTTGTATATGTGAAATACAAATCTTGTATATCGTATAGGTAATTTGCTATCCCAGGTAAAGTATATATAGGTATCTGCTACCCCAGCTGGCACACAACAACATTAATATTAGATTAGATTTACAGTAGGTTGTGATGTCAGGTGACCAAAAATCAATGTCTAGCCAGCATCTAAGGACAACGTTAATTTGATGTTGATGTTTGGTTGATTTTAAGTTGTGTTAGAAAGTGGCCGAAATCCAACGCCGAGCCAACGTCATGTTGACATGTTGATTGTTTATTCATCAGGTATGGCAACTACAATTCAACTTTAATTCTAAAAAAACGTCATAGTGAGTGGTAACGTCCACACAACGTCAAGCTGTAACAACATTAGGCATTGATATTTGGTTGCACTGGAAAGTGAACAAAATCCAAAGTCTGTCCAATGTATGACATTGACGTCGGTTATGGCGTTAACCCAATTTTCATTCCCACCCAAAATGCACTGTCCCATGACATTGAGGTACAAAGTCAATCTGTGTGCCTGCTGGGATAAGTCAGATTTCTATATGGTGACAGACAGTGGTGTAAAGTAACTAATTACAAATACTCAGACTACTGTAATTGAGTAGTTTTTCTCAGGAATTGTAATTTACAGAGCTGTTTTAAAAATGTGTACTTTTAATTCCCCTTGAGCACATGTTTAGTGCAGTATCTGTGCTTTTACCCCACTACTTTCCTTCATCCTGCAGTCCCTACTGTATTTCTGTCTTGTCTATGGTCATTGTCTACAGTAGAAAGATCAGTCCTGTGATTCCTGTCCAATTAAATCACACATAGAAAGTAAATTACATCATACTGAACAACCTCAAGACATGGGTGCTTTATAAATGCAGGAAAGCTTTAGGAAACATTAAAAATGTCCAAGAAGATGTTCAAAATCTGCACACGCAATGATCCAGAGACTGTTTATAGACTGCATGTCACTGAAAATGATGGATGTCGACTGTATGATGACTGAAATCACCAAACAGCCTTAAACTATCACTAAATGGAACAAATGAAGAATGGAAGGAAGGGCCAAATTAAAGGAAGGACCGAACAAGAAATTGAAGGAAGGATCGAAGAACCAAA
The DNA here is from genome assembly GCA_903798035.1 of Danio albolineatus. NCBI lineage: Eukaryota > Metazoa > Chordata > Actinopteri > Cypriniformes > Danionidae > Danio > Danio albolineatus. The sequence continues at coordinate 1,814,742 of CAIGQQ010030434.1, read as the reverse complement.
TAAATGAAGATTTCAAGGAAGGACTGAACAAACTATGGAAGGAACGAACGAACGGATGAACAAAGGACCTAATGAAGGAAGGAACAAAAATATGAAAGAAAGAATGAGCGAACAAATGAAGGAGGAAAGAAGGAAGGACCATACAAATGAGGGAAGAATTCAAGGAAGGACTGAACAAACTAAGGAAGGAAGGAACAAACGAATGAATGAACAAAAGGACCTAATGTAGGAAGGAACAAAAATATGAAAGAAAGAATGAGCGAAAGAAGGAAGGACCAAACGAATGAGGGAAGAATTCAAGGAAGGACTGAACAAACTAAGGAAGGAACGAACGAATGAATGAACAAAGGAACTAATGTAGGAAGGAACAAAAATATGAAAGAGAATGAGCGAACAAATGAAGGGAGGAAAAAAGGAAGGACCAAACGAATGAGGGAAAAATTTAAGGAAGGACTCAACAAACTAAGGAAGAAAGGAATGAACAAATAATTGAATGAACAAAAGGACCTAATGTAGGAAGGAACAAAAATATGAATGGACGAATGAGTGAACAGAGGAAGGAGGGAACAAACGAATGAATGAAGGAAGGAGAGAACAAACAAATAATTGAAGGAAGGTTGGAAGGAACGAATGAAAATAGGAAGATCCCTAAATACACGACATGTTGTTTGTGCAGGGATGTGTAAACGTAACATTCTGTAAACGCATCAACTTTTCTACAGTGTAATACTCGCTACTCACTACTCTTGAGTACTTTTGAAAGGTCTACTGTTTACTCATAATTTGAGTAATATTTACTACAGATACTTTTACTCTACTTGCACTACATTTTTGGGCAAGTAATGGTACTTTTACTGGAGTATCATTTTTCAGTACTCCTTCCACTACTGGTGACAGTGTTTCATGTCACAAACAACTAAAGCTGCATGCATTCTTAAAGACACCAGTGTCTTAACTTACTCTTGTCTGATAATTTCAACACGCATTCAATTACAAAAAGAAGTTTAGGTAAAAAAAAAATAGAATATTGTTAGTGTGTAATTTCAAAGGAATTTAGTACACTTCAGCATTTCTGCTTAATTACAGAACTTTGTTCATCACTATTGCTCAGTTATGGCTTATTGGTCATTTAATTATATCATTATATCAAAATGTCAGTGAGCAACGATTCCATAAACACAGGTATAGATTTCTAACAGATTAAGAATGTCTGTAATGTCTTGGTAGTTTGTGTTTTCTATGTGTTAAGGTAAGTTTACTGCTTTTTCCTTTTATTTAGCATATTAGTATTTTATTATGCGTGGTTTAGGATCACATTGTTATGAATATTAGGACAATTTAAAATAGTTTAAAAACACATGAAACATTAAATCTGTCTCTCTTTTTGGCTTTTTATATGCTTTGTTGAAAGGACAGTGGATAGATTACAGGTACATCAAAAGTAATGAAGCCCAAGTCACAATCACCGCAGCTGCTATAATGTATGCTTTAAAACAAGGCTATCTGTACACACAAGACATTTAGTTTTTAATGAATGACTGATCTGAAAGATTGTGTTGTCTTGTCTTTGTTGTGTCTCCCTCTGCTGGATATCTTTAGTGCAGCAGGTTGTATTTCGGTCGCCATTTTGTATTAGAAAAAAAATCAACCTCTTTATGGATTTACACAAACTTTGACATTATTTTTACAATATTTATTTAAATGTGTAATAGTTAGCAGTGCTAGGTTGTTGCAGTCTGGGTTGGCGTTGTATATTACTGTGCAGAAACCTTGTAATAAACAGCAGCACATGTTCTGTTATTTTAGACTTATTTCTCTGTATATTGTGTTATGTTCGATGTTTGTTTTTGTGTGTGTGTGTGTGTATTTACTATTCTCATACTCTCCGTTTCCTACTCCACCTTCAGATTCTTATTGGTCCTATGCTATCTGTCAATCGTCATTATGACTGTGCCAGTTCCACCAATCCCTGGACGCAATGTGTGATTTAAAGCTTCAACAGACCAGTGTGTGGTGTGCGCTCTGCCTCGGCGTACCTTTGTGCTCCACACAATCTTGTGTTCATGCCTAGGCTGTGTAGTGATTTACCTCAGTTTTACTGTGGTAATTCGAGTTTACATGTTAAACTTTGTTGGCTTTAAGTAAAATGATTTGATGGTTGTTGTGCGATCCTAAACTGAATCTATGACCCTCTTGGTAGGTTTGTTTTAGTTTAGATTGAGTGCTTTGCTTTGCCACCTGTGTAGTTTTGAGTTGTGTAGTTAAATTAGTTTAGATCGAGTGTCGTATACACTGAAGATGTCGGGTTTATTTTTCATTATTTATTTTATGTTGCCTAGTTTAGACTTTAGATTTGAGGATTGTTTTGTTTTGTTAATTTCTTTGATTTGGCTTGCACTCATTCTTTTCGTTTAAAGATAATATTGTAAATGTTTATTCCCCCCCCCCCCCCATTTATTATTGTTACTTATTGTTTAATCCATGAAGTAAAAAGCTTAAATTGAGACTTGATTCCTGCCTCATCCTTGATCTGCCGCACTCATTACATCTGTCTCACCTAAATGTTACAGCATCCCACTTAAACATCTTAAACTCATAACAATTGTTTCTTATTCATTATATTATTATTTCAAACTACTAAAATGTCAATTAAAGTCACTTTGTTAAACTGTAGAGTTACATTTTCAACATCTAAACTAAACAGTGAAAACTGTTTATTTATTTTGCGGTTAGATGCAACTGACAAAAGTTATCAAATGAATTTTAATTAGTCAAATCAGTCAGACAAAAAGATATTAGCCAATACATTTTACAGCCAGTGCTCCATAATTGTATCTTCTGAAGGAATTTGATTAATTTAATTAAATAAATTTAATTAATCTCTAGATTATATTAAAAAAAATTCCATGGATTGGAAAACTTTCTTGGATGAATTGATAGCTTATCAAAACAGCACAAAATTAAAAATATTTAATGCATGACAAAAAAATAAATAAATAAATATATTTTTTAATTGTCTGCCCTTTTGTGTTTCTTACAGTTTATTTATTGACCCATCCTTATTCTATAAAAAGTGCAGGTTCTGTAAGTTCAAGCAGTAGTTGGTATTTTTAGCTCATTTTAGGTATTTACTGAACAGATTTGATAGAGGATGTGCACTACAGGTTTGATTACTGATAGCTTTTGCTCATCTGGTAGTCTTAAACAGAAGATATGAACTGTTTAGAAAGTTATCATTACGCATATAATCATGTTTCTTAACAGCAATCAAAGAAAAACAAATTCTTCAATTGCAGAAGGCATGAGAGTACAATATTGCTGAAGCTCTCAGGAAATATATTCACATGCCAGAAATACAATTATATATTAGTTAAAGTATTAATGTTATTGAGCACGGATTAAAACAGCTCTGTTCTATTTATATGTATTGCTCCGAGCAACCATCTGATCCCTGAACATAATTAAATGAAATATAATTTTGACCAACACTGTTGTGTGTTTGTACGTAATAAGATAACAGGCATGCAGGGGGCGCAGGTACTGTAGGCTATTGTTACATCACTCAAGCTTTCACTTTCGGTTTAAATTTCGAGGAAGTTGGAGTGATCAAATGGCGTTCAGTTCGGGTATGATTTAAAACGCTGATTTATTGCAAATTGCAAATATATCTAACAAGCTTTATTTGCAAGGATATTAATGTGTATTGATTTAATTGCATCTTTTGTCTTTTTCGCGTTATCATTGTCTTAAAAGAGACATCTTAAGTGCTTTTGCTGGCATCTTACATGAGTGTATGTAGACTGAAAGGCCTGCGCATTTCTGCTAACCTTTTTATTCATTTGTATTTTATTATAGTTTTATATAGATTTTAATGAAATTAATTAATCACATGGTATTTACAAATAACACAGTGCTTTACAGCAAACATTTTCGGATTAATTTCTTATTTCAATTTCTCTTTTCCACCCTCAGTCCGATTACTTCCTTGAATTTAAATTCAGGGCAGAAATGACACACAGCTACTTTATGAATATATTTTTTATAAATCCTGTTTTACATATATACTAGCCTACTAAGGTTGTCGTTTAGTACATCATAATGTTCAACAATTTTATAACACATTAGTGTAAGCTTAAAGACATGGCTACACCCTAAATCCAATTTCCTTGTTTTTGTCGTCGTTGTACGTTTACTTTATAAATTATTTATTTATTTTTAACAATCACAGTAATAAGCAAAATGCGGGATTAAAATCTATTTTAACCTAATACAATTATGCTGAACATCTTGCACAACATTAAATATGCTTTTGTTTTGATCGATTACAAAAGAAGAGAAAGAAATTGATAAAAAAAAGAATATATGTTTGATGAATAACAGAGATTCCATTGATGTTTTTGTTTGTTATATCATTGTGTGGGTGTGTGGGTTTACCACATTAAATAAATAGCCGTTCTTTTAAAAGTTTTATTAAAAGTTCTGAACGTTAACGTTAACAAGCTAAACCAACAGATACTTTGAGTTAAACTATGCCAGTAGTATCTGACTGCAGACATTCATAAGCAAGCTGAGACATGCCATCTCAGACACAAAACACTCAAGCTAGTGACGTCACTGAGAGGTGGGGTTATGTGTGGTAGCACTACATCACTACTATAATTATCCAAAAAAGTTGTTTAAATACCATATTGCCTGTCTGTTAATAACACTGATGTGTGCTGTGTTGAGAGGAGCTGGTTTACAACAAGGAAAAATGAACAAAACGTTTAGATCCTGAGGTAGATTAGGGTAGATTAATATGGAGGAAATAATTAAATTAAAATATTCACAAAAAACTGCTGAAAAATAATGCTGTTGGACTGCATAATGCTGTCAATTTTTAACACTATGTCAATCTATTGAAAATTACTGAAGATAAACTTTTACACTGGGTGATGTTTTGTGGCATATTTGACATCAGGAAATGCTGTACAAATGTATTAAAAATACACTTAATCTTACATATTTGTCATTATTAAACTTTTTTTTTACCTAATCCATGGGTGGAACAATTATTAGATATTGATAGAGTAATATTATATAAACTATATACATGCTATATTTTGTCACAACTATATCACTCATATGTAATATAGTGCTGAAATGAAAAGGTGTTACAATGAACATTATTGGATATGAGGTAATTGTTGCTTTATTTATTTATTTTTAGGAAGTTATAGGGACCAAAGTCCACGGGGTGACCGTCCCAACAGTAAGTCAATAAAATATACATGCTTTTTGAAATATACACAGTGCTTGAAGCAAGGCAAATGTGGTAAAAATTATTAATTTTTTTAAAAATTGTTTTGCTTATTGTTATTAGTTATTTAATCAATTTATTTACAGTTATTCATTGATTCACAGTATTACACACATATTGTATATTTGATAATATGATGTATGTGTCTTGTGTGTTTCAGTGGGGGATCTGAGGATTGTTCTGCTGGGGAACAATCCTTCAGAAAACAACAAAGTGGGAAATTTAATCTTAGATAAATACATATTTGGAAAGAAAACACCACATCCTGATGTAGAGAGGTTCAGCGAAACAGTGAAAGGGAGAACTATTACTGTCATTAGCACAACTCACTTGCTCAAAGCAAAGCTCTCACCAGAAAACATACCAGAGAAAGTGTCTGAAGTGTCTAATCCAGAACCTCACGTGATAATACTGGTGCTACAGCACTGTAAGTTCAGCCAGAAGAAAAGAGAAAGGATACCGTCAGTGTTAAACTGCTTTGGTAATCAGATGATAAATCGCACATTAGTGCTGACTACTGATGATGAGACACACAGCACCAAACAGAAACCTGAAAATGAGTTCATTCAACAAATAATTGAAGAATGTGGAGGACGACATATTCAGTTTCGAAACACTCAACACTCTCACATACTTCAAAAGCTGGATGAAATAGTCACTCTTGAATTTAAGAAGACACAACAGGGATTATTAACGGATCAAGAAGACAATGGTGAGTCAATTGCCACTAATAATTATCAATATTCTCTAAGACAAATTTAAATTGTATTACATTCTGGGTGACTAACGAAATGCTAGTTTTGAAAATAATTTAAAAACTGTTGACTTGTTAAGAACTGAAACATTTTTTCATAATTGAGAACCAAGTATTCTTTTCAGTGAGAGAGTAGAACATTTATACAGTAATGGTGGTACACTGCAGGGTATACATGCAAGTATAGAGTCAGCATTGCTTTAATCCGATTATAAATATAAATCATTCACCTAGCCAGCAGACACAAGTTAGGCTTAATTGGGTTGGGCCTGATCTGTCTAACTGGGGACCAGTGAGTTTTATTCATTAAGTTCTAGATGTGTCAGTTGTTTTCATGTTGGCCCCACATGGGTTTGTCCAGATTAAATGAACACTACTCAGAATGCATACTATAGTGTGTTTTATGCAGCGCTGAACCTGTGCAATTAATTTTACAACAGTCTTTTACTTTACAACAGTCTTTTAAAATAATGTAATAATTTCAAAATCTATCACAATTGTCCAAGTACCCCAATATCACTGATTTATAGTGTTTTTTTTTTTTTTTTTTTAGAGAGCAAGAGAAATAAAATACTTTAAAACAGTTTATTGGCCAGTAATGAATCTCTGTTCTCAAATAATGTTCTGAATGAACGGTAAGTGATAAAGTAAAAATGTTTTCTGAATCTCTTTGTTTTCAGCATCAAGTGCAGTTGTTGGTCCTGAAATGAAGACACTGATGATTGTGCTGTGTGGATATGACACAAAACTGAAAACCTCCATGTCAGATCTTTTACTGGGGAAAAAAACACCCATATCAACTCAACAAGAATTCAGATCAGAGTGTGTGAAGACAGACTTGGATCTTCATGGTCGTCTGATCAGTCTGCTGGAGCTTCCAGCTCTCAGTCGGCTCTCAGAGGAGGAAGTGATGCGTCAGACTCTCCGCTGTGTGTCTCTCTGTCATCCTGGAGTTCATGCTTTCCTCCTCATTCTCCCTAGTGCTCCACTGACTGATGAGGACAAAGCAGAAATGAAGGAGATCCATAAGATATTTGGCTCCAGAGGGAATTTCATATTGCTATTCGCCTCATATAGCAGTGAAGAACGTGCAAAAGATTTCGTTAAATCCAACACAGAATCTCAGAGATTGATCAGCCTCTATGGGGATCAGTACAGAGTGATGGGGCTAAAGGAAGCTGAAAACTCAAAACAGATCCCAGAACTGCTGGATTATATAGATAACATGCAGACCCAACCATATTCACCTCAGATGTATGTAAAAGCTCAAGAGAACAGAAGCAGACAGGAACTAGAGGAGCAACATAAGAAACAACTGAAGAAATTGGAGACTGAAAATGAAGAGTTTAAACAAATGAATCAGCCAGAAGGTGAGAAAATAGTACATTTAAATCACTATTTTCAAATGAGTTTTGTTTTTCATTTTGATGTTGGAAAAAAGGTGGCACGGTGGCTCATTGGTTAGCACTGTCGCCTCACAGCAAGAAGGTCACTGGTTCGAGTCCCGTCTTTGCATGCTCTCCGCATGTTTGCGTGGGTTTCCTCAGGGTGCTCCGGTTTCCCCCACAGTACAAACACTATAGAGGAATTGATTAACTAAATTGGCCGTAGTGTACAAGTGTGTGTGAATGAGAGTGAGAATGAGGGTGTTTCACAGTACTGAGTTGTGGCTGGAAGGGCATCCGTTGTGTAAAATGCTGGAATAGTTGGTGGTTCATTTCACTGTGGTGATCTCTGATAAATACGGCCCCGTTTACACTAATCATACACATCCACATTGGAATGTGAAAATAAGTGATACCTTTTTTTTCATATTGAATTCATTTCACAAAACTTAAAATATATACAAACTGGACAGGTTAATTCAGTTAAAACTAATTTTGAGAATATCAAGAAGCAACAATACTGGCCAAATTGATCGTTTAACTGCCAGTAACCCAGGTATTTCTGATTAGGACATTCCTTGTTGATGTAATTAAATTTATCTGTTGTAACTTGCTTCTGAACAAGTTTTGCAACACTGCATTTGTTTTGAAATGCAGTTGTGTACCAGGAGCTTAAACTGGAGTATATGAATACTGTCATAAACAGCAAGCAGCACATGTATAAATAAAAGATCACTGTCACTTATCATTTAGTTTGGTTTTTTTTGTTGTTTTTTTGGTGATGTTGTGAATGCTTTGCACATTGCAGTGTAAACACTATGGCCCAATCCCAGTTCTACCCCTTAGCCCTTCCCCATACACCTATCCCTCGTTTTGTGCGTTCATGTGAAGGGGTAGGGTGTCCCAATTCTCCTTAGCTTGAAGGTGTAGGGCTAAGGGGAGGGGCTAGATACCCCTTAAAACAGATTTTCCAGGACCACACTCCAAACCAAGGAGTATAAAAAGTTCCTAGTATACACCATCTACAACAGCAGCATGGCTGCACATGCAAGACAGGAGATGCACAGATTAGTATTTTTGTAACAAAAAAAGCATATGAATAGGCCTGTTATGATATCTGTTTTTTGTTGTACGATATATTGCACCAAAATATATCACGATAAACGATATTATTGTCATTTTAAGACCATTTTAGGCCACTCATTATATAATGCCAGAATGGCAATATAATAGCATCTTAACGCATGTACACTCTTCAAAAGAACACATAATATTTTGTTCTTAAGAATATTTTAATTAAGTCATTTTAATAATTTAATGATTAGGCATTGGAATCAGAATGTTAAAATGCATATACAAAGCAAATAATAATAAATGTTAGCAAAAAAAAATGCAAGGTGAAAAAGTAACAGAGGCTGCGATATCTGCTACCAGATCGATTTTCAGTTGTCAGGCACCCACATCAAGGCATTTTAACCACACTGACACTGACACCTCCAATAAAGATAGAGAGGTTGTGCAATCAGCTAAAATATTGCAAGCATGGGTTTTTACGTATGGGCGATATATATTGCATCACCAAAAATTGAGGTCATGTGCATGTATTGTGCGATAAGTAGATATATTGATTATTGTGACAGGCCTACATATGAATCAATTCATAACGGTGTTTGTGTTTTACTTTCATGCTTAAAAAAACTATTTAAAAAAAAAGAAGCTAAATTTTGCCATCCATATGGAATTCATATTAATTACTCCTATAGAGTAGTTCCACAACATACTTACACATTCAGTCACTTGATGACACTGGAATACCCTGTCAGAAAAGTCTAGTGTCTGGGAAAGAGCTTTTACAGTGTCTGCTATAATGTTAATGTTGTTTTCCTGTGTTTACATAGATAAATATGGCCACGGTGTAAATGCACAGTACAGTTACGATCTTATTGCCACATTATATCGTTATGATAACATAATATACGCCTTCAGTGATTTCCTGAAGATAAACACCAAACAATAACACAACTAGAGTAACTACAACAGTCACGATTGTCTGATCTCATATGAAGCAAGAGAACGCGATGACATGATGATGTGTGCAGGTGCTGTAGTGCTGTCCCATTTTTTAGGGGTATATTTTGAAGTTCTTCCCTTTCACACACAAGGGCCAAGGGGAAGGGGTAGGAAAATAGAGTTGGGGTTGAGCCTAAGACATTTAAAATGTTGAGGAGTACTCTCACTGGCTACTGAGGTGACAGAAACCTGTGCAACGTATTTGATGACATCTGTAAAATGAAATAATAAATCTAAAAAATTTCTTATCAAAAAAAAAAAAAACTGACTGACTGACTTCCATATTAAGATTTTATATATTTGACATGTTTACTATTATTGCTTTATTATTTGAGACCCAGAGTAACTTTGGTAAAACGTGAAGAAGTGGTCAGAGAATGAAGTTACTAAATAAATTAATGTAATGTAATCCTGCTGCCAGGGTTCTGTCCAGAACCAGAAAATTAGAGCACATCACACCTGTCCTCAGGTCTTTACAGTTACATCAAGAATAGATTTTAAAGTATTATAACTTGTCTATAAATCTCTAAATGGCCTAGGACGTTACAGATATGCTGACTGAATACTAGCCTAACAGATCACTCAGATCATTAGGATCATATAAACTAGAAACTCCAAGAGTTCAGTCAAAGCAGGGTGTAAAATCTCTTTCTTTAAATACCAGTTCGTTTGGGTTGCTGAAGGCTACGGGTTGCGTGTAAAGACAACAGTCTTACTCCAGAGAAAGGTCCAAATCTTCCTTTATTAATTGGCATCAGCTTGATTGCGTGTGTGTGGTTCTAAAATT
>CAIGQQ010030434.1:1740226-1775695 GCA_903798035.1 Danio albolineatus | reverse complement strand
TTTTTTTTTTTAGCGTTTTTTTAAAAGCATGATGGTAAAACATGAATGCAGTTATGAATATATTCAAACATATGTTTGTTTGTCGTAAAAATTCGTAATAACGACAAAAAATACTAATTTGTGGATCTCCTTACTTCTGGGTTCAGCAATCCTGCCGCTGTGCCAGCTGCCATTCATTCATTTTCTTGTCGGCTTAGTCCCTTTATTAATCCGGGGTCGCCACAGCGGAATCAACCGCCAACTTATCCAGCATATTTTTACGCAGTGGATGCCCTTCCAGCCGTAACCCATCCCTGGGAAACATCCACACACACACATTCACACTCATACACTATACGGACAATTTAGCCTACCCAATTCACCTATGCCACATGTCTTTGGACTGTGGGGGAAACCGGAGCACCCGGAAGAAACCCACGCAACCACAGGGAGAACATGCAAACTCCACACAGAAATGCCAACTGACCCAGCCGGGGCTCGAACCAGCGACCTTCTTGCTGTGAGGCGACAGCACATAGAATGTTTTAACTATGTATGTAACTGAAGGAAGGCATGAAAATGTTATGTCCCATTTTCACATCTCTGACTTGCCAGCTGAACAGCAGCCATTTGTGGTTCCTTGGTGATAAGCCTGATATGCCATCCTGCATTTGCACCTCATATATCCTACTTGAAGTAGTGGCTGCACATACAGACTGAGATGTTATTAGCAATATAGTCCATTGGAACAAATTTATTTTAAACATTGACACTAATGGGTCTGTAGCAAAGTATGCTAGGAACTAAAATATCTTTAAATTTAGTGTTTGAGTTTACATTACTTTTCTATATGTACAATGAATCTCATTTGATTAAAAGATTGATTGGGTCAAACATTTGAGGCCATCTTACTATAGATTACTCACCTCAGGGTTAAAGGAGGCAGATTGATGGTCTTTTTACAGCATGAGTGATTAGTATGCAGTTTATTTCTTATATTTTTGTTAGACTGTATAAAATAGAGGGCACCACGGTGGCGTAGTGAGAAGCACGTTCGCCTCACAGCAAGAAGGTCGCTGGTTCGATCCCCGGCTAGGCCAGTTGACATTTCTGTGTGGAGTTTGCATGTTCTCCCCGTGGTTGTGTGGGTTTCCTCCGGGTGCTCCGGTTTCCCCCACAGTCCAAAGACATGTGGTACAGGTGAATTGGGTAAGCTAAAATTGTCCGTAGTGTATGTGTGTGAATGACAATGTATGAATGTGTTTCCCAGAGATGGGTTGTGGCTGGAAGGGCATCCTCTGCGTAAAACAAATGCTGGATAAGTTGGCGGTTCAATCCGCTGTGGCGACCCCGGATTAATAAAGGGACTAAGCCGAAAAGAAAATGAATGAATGAATGTATGAAATAGGCTAAGGTTGACACAGTGGCGCAGTGAGTAGCACGATTGCCTCATAGCGAGAAGGTTGCTGGTTCGAGCCTTGGCTGAGTCAGTTGGCATTTCTGTGTATAGTTTGCATGTTCTCCCCATGTTGACGTGGGTTTCCTCCGGTTTTCCCACAGTCCAAACACATGCGCTAGAGGTGAATTAAATAAACAACATTGGCCGTTGTGTATGAGTGTGTGTTTCAATGCGAGAGTGTATGGGTGTTTCCTAGTACTGGGTTGTGACTGGAAGGGCATCTGCTGCGTTAAATATATGCTGGAATAGATGGCGGTTCAATCCGCTGTAGCAGCCTCTTATAAGTGAAGTTTATTTATAAACTAATTTCGAGAGGGTAACGTGCTTATGATTGACCACAGCTGGTCCCACATTAGCTTACAGATTATTCACCATTCAGATAAATCCGAACATACTATAATTAACCAGAGTTTCTTACCTGTGTACCTCACTGCAAGAACGTCACTGGTTTGAGTCCTGGCTGGGCCAGTTGGAGTTTCTGTGCGGAGTTTACATGTTCTCCCCTTGCTCACTTGGGGTTCCCCGGTTTTCTCCTACAGTCCAAAGACGTGCTATAAGCGAATTGACTGAACTAAAATGGCACTGTAGAGCTCTTAGTCTGGCTCTTATTTATGCCTTTCAGTCAGTGGTTTATCTCTCCACAGCAAACCCAATAATCTATCATAGGTCTTAACTTTACCAGGGAATTTTTAAGGACCTACCTGAGCTCAAACTCCCCTCTCGCCCTTTAAAACGAGAGGGAGCCCCAGGCTCAAGGATCTTCTGAGCTCAGGGCTGTCTCCTGGAACAGCATGCCCAACACGCCTTGTTATCAATCGTCAGCCAACTCTTGAAATAAGGGTCTGAGCCAAAGAAAATGTATGAATGAATATGCCATTAATAAACCTGACTTAACTAAATAAGCCTGGCTTTTTTTCTAATCTTGTTCCATGGAACAGTCCATAACCATATAAATATACAGACATGCATCTTTCCCAGTTCACATTCGAGTAATGGATAGTGACAATGCCCATAGTCTTTTAATGTATATTTCATACAGCCTTAAAATATAACAAATGAAAATATACACACCAATACCTCAGAATATCTCTTTGGTTGAAGAGTCTAATGCTATTATGTTTATACTATGTTTCAATTTTTTATAATGCATGTGAAGCTGCTTTGACACAATCTACATTGTAAAAGCGCTATACAAATAAAGATGAATTGAATTGAATTGAATATTATGAAATAATGTCCTTGGTTTAATGTTTGCAGTTGTTCGGTGCAAAGTCCTAGGAAGAAAACAAACACGGCACAAAATGTGCTTTACTTCCAAAAAAAGATTCACATACAAGACCAGACTTTTCATGGTGAGTGTCAAGTTTACATATCGCTTGTTTGGTTAAACTAACTTAGGTATGAATATAAGATACAAAACGTTACTGAAGACAAACTCATTAAATACAAGAAAATGTAAGAATTAGTCACTTAATTTGCAGGTAAATGCCTTGCATTGTTTAATAAATGATCCAAAATTCACTTACTTGGATAAAACAATACAGAATCAAACACAGCCGTTAGCTTTTCAGATATTTTTTGATACCAGCAGTTGGGTTTGTTTATATTTGCACCAAACTTTCACAGAAAAGTGTGTATTTTGGAGTGGTGGGATTATCTGCATTAGTTGTACAATAGCTGGAAGCAGTGTTCGAACTATATTTTGACCTTTGATGGAGCCCACTTTTTTCACTCGGGGGTCGTTTTAAGTTTGAGAGTCCTTTGTCACACATGTGCCAAAGAAATATATTTATATTTGTAACTAATTTGACAAAATAGACTACATGAACAAAACACCTCGACAGTTTTGGTTTAGTTTCTTTTTTCATCAATATCTTTCTTTGACCTTGGAAATGATCTTTTAAGGGATTTATTTTTAGGGTGCTTTCACATATGTAGTTCGGTTCATTTGGTCCGGACCAAGGACAACAAATGATACATTGTAGCATTTTTCTGCCGTTTTGGGTCTTTTTCACACCACACTAGCTACGTTTCCATCCAGCTATTTGTATTCGCATTTTGGATATGTGCAAAAAAACGGGTTGATGGAAACGCCTTGATGTGCATAAATTTTGCAAATGCGCATAAAAAATGTATGCGCATAACTGAGTAGAATAAACTTTTTATTCGATAAGAAAAGAAGCGCATAAACTGCGATGGAAACACTTTTACCGCATAAATTCTAGTATACATATTTTAAAAAAAGGTCATGTGATTTTGTTTAAAGAGATCATGTGATGATAAAAATGTGTGTGAATGGACAAATTAGCAGGCTGAGCACATCGTAAAAAATCTGAAATGTCGTTTTGGTCATTCAAGTGCAGCGCCTCACCGTTTCAGTAGTTTTGTTTTTATATTAATGACCTCCAGAAACAAGAGCGTCTGTGTTCCGCGTCTGACACCTTCAAACACCACCGCGCGTTCACTGCGTGTCAGGATTGCCTCCTGAGACACAAGTCAAAAATTTATTAAGGCAAGTTTATTTATATAGCACATTTCATACACAGTGGCAATTCAAAGTGCTTTACAAAAACAGAAATAAAATTGAATTATAAGAAAATAAAAACAAATAATAAAAAACTGATCAAAACAGCTTAAAATGTGTTAAAACAAGTTATAAAAGAATGAAAAAGAGAGGAAAGACACAATAGTGCAATCTGTCGGACGTAGCACAGTGCTCATTCAGTTAAGGCACAGCTAAACAGATGTGTTTTCAGTCTTAATTTGAGTGTACCTAATGTTGGAGCACATCTGATCATTTCTGGAAGCTGATTCCAGCAGCGAGGGGCGTAGTTGCTGAAAGCAGATTCACCCTGCTCTGACTGAACTCTTGGAATTTCTAGTTTATATGATCCTAAAGATCTGAGTGATCTGTTAGGCTTGTATTCAGTCAGCATATCTGTAATGTATTGAGCTCCTAGGCCATTTAGGGATTTATAGACCAGTAGTAATTCTTTAAACTCTATTCTGAATGTAACTGGACCCAGTGTAGAGACCTGAGGACAGATGTGATGTGCTCTGATTTCCTGGTTCTGGTCAGAATCCTGGCTGCAGCGTTCTGGATGAGCTGCAACTGTCTGACTGTCTTTTTGGGAAGGCCAGTGAGGAGCCCATTACAGTAATCCACCCTGCTGCTGATAAAAGCATGAACAAGTTTCTCTAAGTCTTCACTGGAAACAAAGCATCTAATTCCTGCAATGTTTTTGAGATGATAGTATGCTGATTTACTGACTGCTTAGACATGACTGTTGAAACTGAGATCTGACTCCAGAGTCACACCAAGATTCTTGACCTTATTTTTTGTTGTATGACCCTTAGAGCCAAGGTACGCATTGACCTTGAGAACCTCATCTCTGTTCCCAAATGCAATGACTTCAGTTTTCTCTTTGTTTAACTGAAGAAAGTTTTGGCACATCCTATTGTTAATTTCATCAATGCACTGGCAGAGGGTGTCAATGGGGCTGTAGTCATTAGGCAGTAAGGCGATGTAAATCCTGATAGATACAGATACTGAAACCGCACGTCAAAATAACACATCGGCAATATTTTTTAAGACCCCATAAAACTTCACAAGTTATGTTTTCAGGGGAGCCCATGCCTTATTTAGCTCCTCTGTAGTTCACACCGTGGCTGGAAGCTTCATTTTAAATTCAGCTTAATCCAAATCAACAAGTCAAGGATGAGTGCTGATGGAATTGAAATATTTATGTGAAATCTCCCTTTGAATAAAATTACTGTTCTTAAATTTGGGTTTGGTGCCACAGCACCGGCGAAACCTGTATAAGACGGGCCGAGAGAAAAGGAGATGGAGGAAAAAAGGAGGATAGACAGAGTAGACTGTGAGGAAAAAATAAATAATTTGGGGTTCGGTTCTCCAGACACGCTGCCACTCGATCCTCCACCAGCTGAGAGATGCGTCAACGTGTTGGGAGCCCTGTAAAGGAATCTATCCACCCGTCCGTCTTCTGGTTTCCGCCGGCGGATCTCCTGGCTGGCTGGCAGCATTTCCGGTCTCCTGCTCTGCTCTAGCTTCGGTGGAGGACGCAGGCTTTGGCATCATGGCGGATCGCGGCGATGTGGGAGCCCCACGTCCCCTGCACCTTCCCATGCTGGGAGCCGGCAGCAGGCAGATCCTTTCCTCGCCAGCCTCAGGCCGCCCCAGCACTCTGGGCAGACGAACGGGTTTCTCCCCCACTCGCGTTAACTCCCGAACACTCGCCCCCCTATCAGCGGTGAGATATACTGGACAATGTGTCCAGGAAGGAGGCGGAGAACCGACAAAGTTTTAAATGATTTCAATAAACAAATAAAACAAACGAAAGGCAGCACCTCACGGAGACTGCCGTCAAACTTAAAGCGAAAGTAAAACAATATGTCCGGGCCCGGTCCTCTCTCGTCATCCTATGCCATCGTTCCTCCTCTTATAGTCCAGGGCTCCTTCCATGGGACTCGAGGCAGCTGTGCGCCACAGGTGTTTTTCATGCGTGGCTGGCCTCGCTTTGTTCCCACAGCTCTACTATAAAGTACATATTGTTTTTTGCAACAATAGTGAATGAAAATGTCATTTCAGCCAATATTTTTGCTTAAATAGGTATGATCATGCTTTGTAAATATGTGCTAGTCATCTGAGACTGGTGGTGTTGCCTTTCATCACTTTATTCTCCTCTTGACAGAAAGAATGGTGTGTCTGAACATCTCTCTCCTTCTGCTGCTCGTCTTCTGTTCATCGAGTGCTGGGAAAATTTTCTGGACTCATCTAGGAACGCGCTGTATTGAAGACTGCAAAGCCTCCTGGGGCGAGTACAAGTGCAAGAGCATTGATAAAGATGGACAGTTTCAGACAATGTACTGTTCGCCTCAGACAAATGTAGACTACTGGGAAAGGCAGTGTTTAGGGGACTCTAGGTGCAGGAAGCGTGGTTATGACTACTATTGGTGCCAATATCTTTCACTTGCGTGGGGATACTGTGGGCTGGTGACGGACGACAAGCATTATGGGTCTCGAACAGGTGCAATGTGTTACAGCTACTGTGAACAAAGTGGTAAAGACTACTATTGGTGCAAGGTTGAAGAGGGGTGGGATTATTGTTCGCCTTCTGAAAACACGGACTACAAGAACAGACAGTGTAAAGAAGACAGCCCATGCGGAAAGCACAATCACAAATACAACTGGTGTGAAGTGGAGGGTGGCTGGGGTTACTGTGGGCTCGTGGAGCCAAAGCTGTTCACCCACTGGACTTATAAAAATGATGTTTGCATTGATGAATGTCGGTATTACGAGAGTAAAGATTACTACTGGTGCCACACTGCTAAAAATCCGGATGGCTATGACTGGGACTACTGCTCTCCAGAGGTGAATGTAACCTATAAAGGCAAGCCCTGTCACTCAGATCACTCCTGTGGCTTACATGGCAATAGTTACAACTGGTGCTGGACCTCAGACACAGAATATGATTACTGTGGGCCCATTGAAGATGCAGAGTGCTCCTATGTCACTGATACACACCTCAGCAGGAGAACCCCTGAAAGCAACCTTCAGGAAGTTGTGAAATGCACAAGGGTGGACAAAGGAAACAAAATAATAACTGACTTCACTGCTGAGCCAGCCCCTGGCGACATCACTGATGGTAGTCAATCGAGACACGAGGTGGAAAACCTAATCAGACAATGGCACAATGGGTATCTGGTGGACGAGGCCCGCTCTAATCTGATACGTTCGCCTGCTGTTCATGTTGACTCGCAGAGTCCCATAAATCGCAATTATCAGAAATACTACAGCCTGCAGGTCCTGCTAAATCAGCCAAAGACCCCTGGTCAAAGTACCATCTTGTCCCAGGTCCTCGTGCCTCAGGGAGTGCCAGCCCGTTACATTCGCAGAGCCTTTCTGGAGAGCCTCAGGATGCGAGCTCGGATTACTATTGAAGTTTCAACATTGAATCATAGTTAGATCCATGAGTTGGATTCACATATATAATACAATATGTTAGACAGGGGACAGTAACACTTTTAGATTTCTGCTGTAATACAGAAATACAGAAAACCAATTCTAGAGAGTTGAATCAATGAATGCCATTATAAATTAGATATTAATAAAAGTTTTTCTCAAAATGATTTTTCGTTTTTTGACTGATTTTGCAAGATGGTGCTCTGCTTTTATGTCATTTGTTCA
This sequence comes from Danio albolineatus, assembly GCA_903798035.1. Lineage (NCBI taxonomy): Eukaryota > Metazoa > Chordata > Actinopteri > Cypriniformes > Danionidae > Danio > Danio albolineatus. Next base: position 1,768,049 of record CAIGQQ010030434.1, on the reverse strand, counting down.
GCTTGTCCTTCAGAATCGGCGATTTCTACAATATTCATGTTTACAATGTCACTAAGTGCCCTAAAAAGGCTGGATGTACATGAAAGATAAATAGAGAAGGATCTTTCTCTCAAATATACAGTCTTATCATTTAAGAGAGTGTGTGTACTGAGTGAAGTTTATTTATAAACTAATTTCGAGAGGATCACGTGCGTATGGTTGCATTATTCAATTTATGATTCACAAATCAGATTCCTAAGGCACTATAAATACCCTAAGCTCCATATAACAGCCATCTCCGTTTTGAAGAATCCTCCTTTCTACCCCTACTCCTCCTCCTTACCTAGATGGGTGGCACGGTGGCCTAGTGGTTAGCACTCACAGCAAGAACGTCACTGGTTCTATTCTTTAATAAGCCAACCGACGTTTCTGTGCGGAGTTTACACGTTCTTCCTGTGCCCACGTGGGTTTCCCCCGGGTTCCTCGGTTTCATCCCACCGTCTGAAAACTTAAAACTTAAGTTAATTGACTAATCCAAATCGGCACTATAGACATGCTCCTAGTAAGTAGTTATCTCTTAAGAGCAATCGCTATCTGTTCATTAGCTACTTTAGAAGGGGAGTTCTTGAGGGAGCCCCGGGCTCGAGGATGTTGTGAGTAGCAAGAAGGTTGCTGGTTCGAGCCTCAGCTGAGTCAGTTGGCATTTCTGTGTAGTTTGAATGTTCTCCCTGTGTTGCTGCAATATTCCTCCGGTTTCTTCACAGTCTAAACACATGCGTTAGAGGTGAATTGAATAAACAACATTGGCTGTAGTGTATGAGTGTGTGTTTGAATGCGAGAGTGTATAGGTGTTTCCCAGTACCGGGTTGTGACTGGAAGGGCATCTGCGGTCACACTTTATTTTGATGGTCCGTTTGTTGAATTTAAGTTACATTGCATCTACATGCCAACTGATTCTCATTAGATTATAAGTAGACTGTTAGATTGGGGTTATGTTTAGTGTAAGTTGACATGTACTTGCAAAGTTTCTTATAGTCAGTTAAATGTTTGTTGAAGGACTGTTAAATGTCAGCATCAACAGATATTAAGCAGACAGTCTACTAATACTCAAATGGGCCATCAAAATAAAGTGTAACCGCATCTGCTGTGTTAAATATATGCTGGAATAGATGGTGGTCCATTCCGCTGTAGCGACCCCTTATTAGTGAAGTTTATTTATAAACTAATTTCGAGAGGGTCACGTGCTTATGATTGACCACGGCTGGTGCTGCATTAGCTTAAAGATTATTCACCATTCAGATAAATCCGAACATACTATAATTAACCAGAGTTTCTTACCTGAGTCTTGAAGAAACCCCCATCCACCTCTACTCCTCCCCTCTTTCCTAGATTATCCAGGATAGGGCCACATGGGTGTTGCCTCACAGCAAAGAAGGTCACTGGTTTGAGTCCTGGCTGGGCCAGTTTCTGTGCGGAGTTTCCATGTTCTCCTCTTGCTCACGTGGGGTTCCCCGGTTTCCTCCCACAGTCCAAAGATGCGCGACAAGTGAATTGACTGAACCAAAATGGCACAGTAGAGCTCTTAGTCTGGCTCTTATTTATGCCTTTCAGTCATTGGTTTATCTCTCCACAGCAAACCCAATAATCTATCATAGGTCTTAACTATACCAGGGAATTTTTCAGGACCTACCTGAGCTCAAACGGCCCAGTGGCTAGCACTGTCGCCCCACAGCAAGAACACTGCCAGCCCTTGTCCTCGCCAGGCTAGTGGGTGTTTCTGAACGGGAAGGGAGGGAGCGGGAGGGAACGAACGGGAGGGAGCCCTGGGCTCAAGGATCGCTTGAGCTCAGGGCTCTCTCCCGGGACAGCATGCCAAACAAGCTTATATCAAATCATCAGCTAAGTGTGAACTCTTGAAATAAATATTCCTTTAATAAACCTGACTTAACTAAATAAGCCTGGCTTTTTTTCTAATCCTAATCCATGGAACAGTCCATAACCATATAAATATACAGACATGTATCTTTCCCAGTTCACATTCGAGTAATGGATAGTGACAATGCTTATAGTCTTTTAATGTATATTTCATACAGCCTTATAAAATATAACAAATGAAAATATACACACCAATACCTCAGAATATCTCTTTGGTTGAAGAGTCTAATGCTATTATGAAATAATGTCCTTGGTTTAATGTTTGCAGTTGTTCGGTCCAAAGTCCTAGGAAGAAAACAAACACGGCACAAAATGTGCTTTACTTCCAAAAAAAGATTCACATACAAGACCAGGCTTTTCATGGTGAGTATCAAGTTTACATATCGCTTGTTTGGTTAAACTAACTTAGATATGAATATAAGATACAAAGAGTTACTGAAGACAAACTCATTAAATACAAGAAAATGTAAGAATTAGTCGCTTAATTTGCAGGTAAATGCCTTGCATTGTTTAATAAATGATCCAAAATTCACTTACTTGGATAAAACAATACAGAATCAAACACAGCCGTTAGCTTTTCAGATATTTTTTGATACCAGCAGTTGGGTTTGTTTATATTTGCACCAAACTTTCACAGAAAAGTGTGTATTTTGGAGTGGTGGGATTATCTGCATTAGTTGTACAATAGCTGGAAGCAGTGTTCGAACTATATTGAGGCCTTTGATGGAGCCCACTTTTTTCTCTTGGGGGTCGTTTTAAGTTTGAGAGTCGTTTGCCACACATGTGCCAAAGAAATATATTTATATTTGTAACTAATTTGACAAAATAGACTACATGAACAAAACACCTCGACAGTTTTGGTTTAGTTTCTTTTTTCATCAATATCTTTCTTTGACCTTGGAAATGATCTTTTAAGGGATTTATTTTTAGGGTGCTTTCGCATATGTAGTTCAGTTCATTTGGTCCGGACCAAGGACAACAAATGATACATTGTAACATTTTTCTGTCGTTTTGGGTCTTTTTCACACCACACTAGCTACGTTTCCATCCAGCTATTTTTTTCGCATTTTATATGTGCAAAAAAAAAAACGGTTGATGGAAACACCAAGATGCACATAAATTTTGAAAATGCACGTAAAAAATGTTTGTGCATAACTGAGTAAGATAAACTTTTTATTTGATAAGAAAAGTTGCGCATAAGCTGCAATGCACTTTTACTGCATAAATTCCAGTATGCGCATTAAATAAAGGTCATGTGATTTTGTTTAAAGAGATTATGTGATGATAAAAATGTGTGTAAATGAACAAACCAGCAGGCTGAGCACATCGTAAAACATCTGAAATGTTGTTTTGGTCAATCTAAAGCGCCTCACCGTTTCAGTAGTTGTGTTATTATATTATTAAAGACCTCCAGAATCAAGCGTCTGTGTTCCGCGTCTGACACCTTCAAACGCCACCACATGTTCACTGCGCAGGGGCGCCGCTAAGGGGGGGAAAGTTAGGACGATTCTAAGGGCCCATGCACTCTAGGGGCCCCCAGAGATCTGCTTTATAATTATTACCAGTACTATAATGTAATATAAATTATTAATGTATCTTTAAATTACAAATAAAACAATTTATTAGAAAAAAACGGCTTATATCGGCCTCTCGTGTCTGTCACTGTCAAATTGCACCCCCCTCCTTTCACTCTATGGTTCAGTCCGTCAGTAGCGGGAAGAGAGTTGATGCTTTGATGAGTGCGAGCGATCGTCAGGTAAACTGTCAAAGCAGCGAGTCCTCGAGTCGAGGTTAACAAAGATTAAATCCGGTCATCAAAAACGAAAAGAGAGGCTACAAAAAGCAGAGAGAGAGAAAGGGACGGCAGTTGCTATCACAGTTTTTTGAAAAGAAAGGTAATGTTATGTCTATTCACAGAGCTTTCTTTTTGCGGTAATGATAGCGCCGCTAGTTTAATGTACTTTGCTAATGATGAGCTCTTTATATATACGCCCTCACCCGCTCTTCCCTACGAAGTTCCCCAAACTCATCTCCCAGTTGAAGGAGCAGGTAACTGAGATCCTGCCTTTAAAAACAGCATGTGCATTGCAGTCTGCGTTTAAGTATTAATTTCACTATGATATTAACTTAATTGTTGACGTGGCCACTATTAAATGACTGCTATTTTTCCACAATGTTGATTATGTAGAATTATATTAGTTATAACAGCAAAGCAAACATAAAACTGAAAGACAAAACTTTAAATATATCAAGTTAGGTTTCCTTGAAAGATAATGATCTCATTCATTCATTCATTCATTTTCTTTTCGGTTTAGTCCCTTTATTAATCCGGGGTCGCCACAGCGGAATCAACCGCCAACTTATCCAGCATTTGTTTTACGCAGCGGATGCCCTTCCAGCCACAACCCATCTCTGGGAAACACATCCATACATTGTCATTCACACACATACACTACGGACAATTTAGCTTACCCAATTCACCTGTACCGCATCTCTTTGGACTGTGGGGGAAACCGGAGCACCCGGAGGAAACACACGCAACCACGGGGAGAACATGCAAACTCCACACAGAAATGCCAACTGGCCCAGCCGGGGATCGAACCAGCGACCTTCTTGCTGTGAGGCGAATGTGCTAACCACTCGGCCACCGTGGCGCCCAAGATAATGATCTATTTAATTTTTTTTGCCCAGTGGACCATTTCTAGTAATATAACTGATTAGTCAAACTCATACCATATCAGCAGAATAGTGTAAAACAATATCTCAATGTCCATGCAGACAAGTTTTGAATGAATTATGTATGTTTTAAATATGTCATAGCCAGGATGCTCCTCAAGCCGGTCTTCTGAGCCTAGATTGTTAAAGTAGAGCCCATAGTTAATGGTGTAATTTAAATGTAATAAATCTGCTGAATTCTGTCTGTATTACTTTACTGCATGTACTCAGTTACACAAGCACGTGTGTAAACACACACACACACACACACACACACAAACACACACACACACACACACACACTCACACATACAGATATACACACATACAGATATTAGCCCCCCTTTTAATTTTTTTTTCTTTTTTAATTATTTCCCAAATGATGTTTAACAGAGCAAATTTTCACAGTATGTCTGATAATATTTTTTCTTCTGGAGAAAGTCTTATTTGTTGTATTTTGGCTAGAATAAAAACAGTTTTTAATTAAAAAAAAAAACATTTTAAGGTCAATATTATTAGCCCCTTATTAAGCCCCTTTTTTCTCGATAGTCTACAGAACAAACCACTGTTATAAAATAACTTGTCTAATTACCCTAACCTGCCTAGTTAACCTAATTAACCCAGTTAAGCCTTTAAATGTCACTTTAAGCTGTATAGAAGTGTCTTGAAAAATATCCAGTGTTATATTATTTACTGTCATCATGACAAAGATAAAAGAAATCAGTGATTAGAAATGAGTTATAATAATTATTATGTTTAGAAATGTGTTGAAAAATCTTCACTCCGTTGAACAGTAATTGGGGAAAAATAAACAGGGCTAATAATTCTGACTTCAACTGTATGTATATATGCACATAAAAAATGTAAGATTTTCAGTGAATATTTTATTACTGTTCCTTTTTTTGTACTACGTTTACATTTGAACAATAAATCATCTGCTAGCTACAGTCATGGCCGTTCTCTTACTAAATACTGATAATTGGTGGACAAAATCAATAATAAAATGCATAGGTCAGTATAACTACATCGCGGACAAAGAGTTTGGATAGCTAGCTTGGTAGTAGGGGGCCCATCCTCATATTTTTTCATGGGGCCCAAAATTGCTAGCGGTGCCCCTGTCACTGCGTGTCAGGATTGCCTGTCAAAAATTTATTAAGGCAAGGCAAGTTTATTTATATAGCACATTTCATACACAGTGGCAATTCAAAGTGCTTTACATAAACAGAAATAAAATTGAAGTATAAAAAATATAAACAAATAATTAAAAAACAGATAAAACAGATTAAAATGTGTTGAAACAAGTTATAAAAAAATGAAAAAGAAAGACACAATAGTGCGATCTGTCGGACGTAGCACAGTGCTCATTCAGTAAAGGCACAGCTAAACAGATGTGTTTTCAGTCTTGATTTGAATGTGCCTAATGTTGGAGCACATCTGATCATTTCTGGAAGCTGATTCCAGCAGCGAGGGGCGTAATAGCTGAAAGCAGATTCACCCTGCTTTGACTGAACCTTGGAATTTCTAATTTATATGATCCTAATGATCTGAGTGATCTGTTAGGCTTGTATTCAGTGAGCATATCTGTAATGTATTGAGCTCCTAGGCCATTTAGTGGTTTATAGACAAGTAGTAATGCTTTAAAATCTATTCTGAATGTAACTGAGCCAGTGTAGAGACCTGAGGACAGGTGTGATGTGCTCTGATTTCCTGGTTCTGGTCAGAATCCTGGCAGCAGCGTTCTGGATGAGCTGCAACTGTCTGACTGTCTTTTTGGGAAGGCCAGTGAGGAGCCCATTACAGTAATCCACCCTGCTGCTGATAAAAGCATGAACAAGTTTCTCTAAGTCTTCACTGGAAACAAAACATCTAATTCTTGCAATGTTTTTGAGATGATAGTATGCTGATTTGGTTACTGCTTTGACATGACTGTTGAAACTCAGATCTGACTCCAGAGTCACACCAAGATTCTTGACCTTATTTTTTGTTGTATGACCCTTAGAGCCGAGGTACGCATTCACCTTGAGAACCTCATCTCTGTTCCCAAACGCAATGACTTCAGTTTTCTCTTTGTTTAACTGAAGAAAGTTTTGGCACATCCAATTGTTAATTTCATCAATGCATTGGCAGAGGGTGTCAATGGGGCTGTAGTCATTAGGCAGTAAGGCGATGTAAATCCTGATAGATACAGATACTGAAACCGCACGTCAAAATAACACATCGCCAATATTTTTTGAGACCCCATAAAACTTCACAAGTCATGTTTTCAGGGGAGCCCATGCCTTATTTAGCTCCTCTGTAGTTCACACCGTGGCTGGAAGCTTCATTTTAAATTCAGCTTAATCCAAATCAACAAGTCGAGGATGAGTGCTGACAGAATTGAAATATTTATGTGAAATCTCCCTTTGAATACAATTACTGTTCTTAAATTTGGGTTTGGTGCCACAGCACCGGCGAAACCTGTATAAGACGGGCCGAGAGAAAAGGAGATGGAGGAAAAAAGGAGGATAGACAGAGTAGACTGTGAGGAAAAAATAAATAATTTGGGGTTCGGTTCTCCAGACACGCTGCCACTCGATCCTCCACCAGCTGAGAGATGCGTCGACGTGTTGGGAGCCCTGTAAAGGAGTCTATCCACCCGTCCGTCTTCTGGTTTCCGGCGGCGGATCTCCTGGCTGGCTGGCAGCATTTCCGGTCTCCTGCTCTGCTCTAGCTTCGGTGGAGGACACAGGCTTTGGCATCATGGCGGATCGCGGCGACTCCCCCCCGGCTCTCTGGGATGGCTCCCTTCAGCTCTTTCCCTTCCGGTGGGGAGCCCCACGTCCCCTGCACCTTCCCATGCTGGGAGCCGGCAGCAGGCAGATCCTTTCCTCGCCAGCCTCAGGCCGCCCCAGCACTCTGGGCAGACGAACGGGTTTCTCCCCCACTCACGTTAACTCCCGAACACTCGCCCCCCTATCAGCGGTGAGATATACTGGACAATGTGTCCAGGAAGGAGGCGGAGAACCGACAAAGTTTTAAATGATTTCAATAAACAAATAAAACAAACGGACAGCAGCACCTCACGGAGACTGCCGTCAAACTTAAAGCGAAAGTAAAACAATATGTCCGGGGCTCGGTCCTCCCTCGTCATCATATGCCATCGTTCCTCCTCTTATAGTCCAGAGCTCCTTCCATGGGACTCGAGGCAGCTGTGCGCCACAGGTGTTTTTCATCTGTGGCTGGCCTCGCTTTGTTCCCACGGCTCTCGGCCACGCCCCCTCGCCACAATTGGCTATAAAGTACATGTTGTTTTTTGCAACAATAGTGAATGAAAATGTCATTTCAGCCAATATTTTTGCTTAAATAGGTATGATCATGTTTGTAAATATGTGCTAGTCATCTGAGACTGGTGGTGTTGCCTTTCATCCCTTCATTCTCCTCTTGACAGAAAGAATGGAGCGTCTGAACATCTCTCTCCTTCTGCTGCTCGTCTTCTGTTCATCGAGTGCTGAGAAAATTTTCTGGACTCATCTAGGAACGCGCTGTATTGATGACTGCAAGGCCTACTGGGGCGAGTACAAGTGCAAGAGCATTGATAAAGATGGACACTCCCAGACAATGTACTGTTCGCCTAAGACAAATCTAGACTACTGGGAAAGGCAGTGTTTAGGGGACTCTAGGTGCAGAAAGCGTGGTTATGACTACTATTGGTGCCAATATCTTTCACTTGCGTGGGGATACTGTGGGCTGGTGACGGACGACAAGCATTATGGGTCTCGAACAGGTGCAATGTGTTACAGCTACTGTGAACAAAGTGGTAAAGACTACTATTGGTGCAAGGTTGAAGAGGGGTGGGATTATTGTTCGCCTTCTGAAAACACGGACTACAAGAACAGACTGTGTAAAGAAGACAGCCCATGCGGAAAGCACAATCACAAATACAACTGGTGTGAAGTGGAGGGTGGCTGGGGTTACTGTGGGCTCGTGGAGCCAAAGCTGTTCACCCACTGGACTTATAAAAATGATGTTTGCATTGATGAATGTCGGTATTACGAGAGTAAAGATTACTACTGGTGCCACACTGCTGAAATTGGGAATGGCCCTGACTGGGACTACTGCTCTCCAGAGGTGAATGTAACCTATAAAGGCAAGCCCTGTCACTCAGATCACTCCTGTGGCTTACATGGCAATAGTTACAACTGGTGCTGGACCTCAGACACAGAATATGATTACTGTGGGCCCATTGAAGAAGCAGAGTGCTCCTATGTCACTGATACACACCTCAGCAGGAGAACCCCTGAAAACAACCTTCAGGAAGTTGTGAAATGCACAAGGGTGGACAAAGGAAACAAAATAATAACTGACTTCACTGCTGAGCCAGCCCCTGGCGACATCACTGATGGTAGTCAATCGAGACACGAGGTGGAAAACCTAATCAGACAATGGCACAATGGGTATCTGGTGGACGAGGCCCGCTCTAATCTGATACGTTCGCCTGCTGTTCATGTTGACTCGCAGAGTCCCATAAATCGCAATAATCAGAAATACTACAGCCTGCAGGTCCTGCTGAATCAACCAAAGACCCCTGGTCAAAGCACCATCTTGTCTCAGGTCCTCGTGCCTCAGGGAGTCCCAGCCCGTTACATTCGCAGAGCCTTTCTGGAGAGCCTCAGGATGCGAGCTCGGATTACTATTGAAGTTTCAACATTGAATTATGGCTAGATCCATGAGTTGCTGCTGTACAGAACAAATACAGAAAACCAATTCTAGAGAGTTGAATCAATGAATGCCATTATAAATTAGATACTAATAAAAGTTTTTTCTCAAAAATGATTTTCAGTTCTCACTGATTTTGCAAGATGGTGCTCTGCTTTTATGTCATTTATTCAGCTTGTCCTTCATAATTGGCGATTTCTACAATATTCATGTTTACAATGTCACTAAGTTCCCTAAAAAGGCTGGATGTCGATGAAAGATAAATAGAGAAGGATCTTTCTCTCAAACATACAGTCTTATCCTTTAAGAGACTGTGTGTACTGAGTGAAGTTTATTTATAAACTATTTTCGAGAGTATCACGTGCTTATGGTTGCATTATTCAATTTATGATTTACCAATCAGACGATTCCTAAAGCTGGATTTATACTTTCGCCTGGCGCCGCATCGTGCGCCTTTGCTGAGTGCGCGCGCACCTCGCAAAACAGACGAGGCTTTTATACTCGCCGCGTTTGCCATTGTGATATTTTTTTAAATGACAGGGGACGCTGAAATGAAACTGACCATAAAGTCAGACAGATAAACAGAGAAGTAGAAAGTTTCAGGAACTACGTCATATCATTAACATTATTGATGTTTATTAAACTAGTTTTTATTATTATTCATTCATTCATTTTCTTTTCGGCTTAGTCCCTTTTTTATTATTATTTTTATCAATTATTTTAATGATTACAAAGATTTTTGTAACCATTCAAGATTTTTTTTAATCAGACTTTGATGCATCACTTGCTTTTGTTCATATCTCGGACAGTTTTATCTATTAAAGTGTATTAAAATATTAATGACAACAGAAGATGGGTTGCTCAACAAATATATATTTTTATTATGGCAAGAATAAAAGCAAAAAGTACACTTACTAAATAATACAGATGTTTTTATTATTATTATTATTTATTTAGCCCGCTCCACAATTCACACATTACTGTCTGGCTAGTTTCTGTCCTCTACTTATGCTAAAAAGGCAATAATAATCCAACATTCCTGACCATTATCACCATAAAGCCTAGAAAAACAGCATCATGTTGTAAACCGATTGGTTCAAATATTTCTGTCTAGTTATCAAAGAAATAATTTGTTACTTCATTATAGTTTTGTTACTATTAAATTTTTTAAGTTCATTTGTAATATATACATCAGTGTTAAACCTATGACTGGTGGAAAAACATATTCTGTAATTGTGTACATGTGTCTCCATTGGCCTCTTTTGGCTTTCCGGTTTTTCCAAACCTTTCAACTTAAACTTTCCTCCTTTCTCGTTACTGTTGCAATTTCTAGCCAATAATTATTGATCATCTGGTTATCTCTGAGATCACTGATCATAAAGATATCTTTACAGTCGTACCTGTTTCAGACAAAATCTCTTTAAAGTATTTCATATACAACTCAAATCAGACGCGGCGCCGCGCGTACTGTTTGCTCGAGTCTCAAAAAAATCCTATGCGCTCCACCAGCCGAAATCATGTCGCGCGCACCCAAAGCGAACATCCGGAAACTCCGCGATGACGTCATATTTGCCGCACGCACTCAAGCGAACTAGCGGACGCGTCGAGTATAAACTAGGCTTAAGCCTTTATAAATACCCTAAGCTCCATATCACAGCCGTCTTCGTTTTGAAGAATCCCCCCTTCCACCCCTACTCCTCCTCCTTTCCTAGATGGGTGGCACAGTGGCCCAGTGGTTAGCACTGTTGCCTCACAGCAAGAACATCACTGGTTCTAGTCCTTTTCAAGCCAGCCGATGTATCTGTGCAGAGTTTATATGTTCTTCCCACGTGGGTTTCCCCCAGGTTCCCCGGTTTCCTCCCACTGTCCCAAAACATGCAACTTAAGTTAATTGACTAATCCAAATCAGCACCATAGACATGCTCCTAGTAAGTAGTTATCTCTTAAGAGCAATCACTATCTGCTCATTATCTACTACAGCATGGGAGTTCTCCAGATCTACCTGTGCTCAAACTCTCCTCTCGCCTTGCAAACTGGAGGGAGCCCTGGGCTCGAGGATCTTATGAGCTAAGGGCTCTCTCCCTGGACAGCATGCCAAACAGGCTTTATAATCAATCATCAGCTAAGTGTGAACTCTTGAAACAACAAAATGTTTTCCATTGCAGCCAAAATAATTAAATTTGCTTTCATCACTAAAGTGAACTCTGGACTGGTTCTTTGTCCACACGATATGGTTAATTCAGTATTTTGATTCATTCTGCTTGTTATGATCACGAGTGATCTGCAAGAGAACCCTCCCTGTCATTCACCCGAACTACTCAACTCAACTCAGTTTATTTCTATAGCACTTTCAACAAACCACAACGGGTACCAAAGTGCTGTACATATAAAACACCTGCAAACATACACAGAACTAAAATACATAAACTCACAACACATGATTAAAAGCTAAAGAAAGTAAGTGAGTTTTCAGTGCCCTTTGAAAAGACTCAAAAGTTGGAGCTGTTCTTACAGAGAGTGGAAGATCGAAACTGTGCATATTATTATTCCTTTAAAAAATATTACTACAGGCGCCACTGCACACACACACACACCCACCGTGTTGAGGGTACAGTGAGACTCCGCCCACTGCTGCGATTAAAAATGTGCAAATTACAGAGAGCGCAGCACAATCTTAACTAATTCAAACTTAAAGAATGATCGACTCATTCTGCTGTAATACAGCTTTAAAAAACATCATTGCAATTTGAAGGAGAACATCGATGTTCTGAAGAAGCAAAAGTTGAACTGAAACGCAATTATGAAATATAAAGTATGTTTATTGACTCCTTTTTAAGACCAAACTTGGATGAAAATATAAATAATTAGGATGCACTTTGCTCTTAAACAAAGACAAAGGTTGCACGGAATGAGATGTTTATTTTCTTTCTCTCTTAGGCAGACATTCCTCTGTAGAGATTTTGTTTAACTAAAAGCCTATTGTAATTTTTGTTTTTTCAGTGCTGATAAACATAGCCTAAATCAGTGGTTCTCAACTGGTTTGGCAACGGGACCCACATTTTTACATGGTCATCAAGCCGCGACCCAAATTTTTAGGAACTGTAATATAATTTTAGGAATTATAATTAATACAAATTGTATTTTTTTGTTAACATACACAAGTAGTGAAAGAAAAATCATGAGAAAATCAGCAAGACTTACAAATAAACTATATTTTATTGCTGACATTCAACAAAATGTATCAAATTATAGAAATATTACAAAGTAAAAACGACAAACACTGTAAACAGCGGTTAGGGTAAGTAAAGGTTGTTACCATAAACAAAACTGAACTGTTAATAAAACATGAACACTGATCCTGTTGAACAGAACAAACCAGCAAATTGTAAAATGATTAAAACATCCAAAACCATTTTTACATCTAATATGACAGCAATTATAATCATCTGTTTCACTTAACAGTAATTTGGGAAGATAATGAGATAACTGAGGATGTGCTTTACTGATGTGATAAGAGTTTCAAAGTCAGGAGTGATGGTAGACAGTGCTACCTGAAGATCCTGCTCTATGTACAAACTGTTCCTTTGCTTGGACTCAAGCTGCACCAAGGAAGAGAAGCCACTTTCACAGATACGTAGTTCTGAATGGGATGGGTTTGATCGCACTCTCAGATCGCGAAAACTGGGAGAGGCTTACATCACTGAATTTCTTTTTCAGCGTCTTATCACATGACAGCTCCACCAGCTGAGTCTCTATGTTGCTCGGCAACGTGACGATTTCCACGTTGATTGCAAAGGGATCTGTTGTCGTGCGTGCATTTCAAAATAAAAGTCCGGTATACGCAAAACAAGTTAAAGATTAAACTCTTGTTGTTTTTTTGACCACACACTCCGCGACCCACTGAAAACGTTCCTGCGACCCACCAGTTGAGAAACACAGTTTTCCCAATCCGTTTGTAAAAAAAAATTAAAAAAAAAGCTCTGTTTGCACGATTAATATTGTCATATCCAAATACTTTATAAATAATATTTTAAAATAATAAAAGTATAATAAACTCTGTTGTTTTGTTTTTTTTAGAAAATATCTTAATTCCTTTTTTCAGAAAGGCCTTTATAAAATTAAAGTTCAAAATGGTTTAAAACGGTTTAATTCATTTATATTGTACTGTATATTCCTAAATCGTAGCTTTTGTTTGTTTTATATTGGTTTATTTAATGTTTTTATTATATCCGATATTTGTATATCTTTAAATGATTTCAATATAGCTTAGGCTATTTTATCCAGATCTATGAAATTGTGTTGAGCCTTAAAACTGGAATTTGTAAAGTTTTATGTTTTTTATGTCCAAAATATATAAAGAAAGAAACCCAGCCTCTCGAGGCATCGACGGAGCAGAATCCAGCATACATGCATTACAGGAAAACCCTCAATCCTACCCCCCTTCACCTTTCAGGTTTCCCCCCATGAATCTTCCCAACAGCCAACAAATTCGCAAACCGGCCTTCTCATTAAAGGCATCCAAAAAAGGTCCGGGCTTGAGTCTGGCAGGAAGTCTGGAAATACAAATAAACACCACTGCAGCCCTTGAAGGACTACAACAGCATATTCAGACGCTGAGTATATGACAAAGTTATATGACCTGATAGTGGAAAGAGTGCTCCTTTGTTCTGTTTCCCGCCGTTTCTTAATGTTCATTAGTTCCACCTGTGTCTCGCCCCTGTTAGTCATCAGTTCCATTATGTCATATGTATTTATATCTCTGTGTTTAGTTTAGTTCATGGTCTGGTATGCTAAGTGATGTCTGTCTACACCCCATATCGCTCCAGTGTTTCCTATGTCTTCCAACTGAGTGTTTATAAAGAAATCTACGTGTTTGATAAATCCTGTGATCCTTTGCCTTCCTGACAGAGCACAGACGTGAAGATTATGTTGTGGAGCAATTAAAATGTCCCCCGTCAATGCAATTAGGGAAGAAATGCCTCTTAAATTTAGGAAGATAAAATTGATGACATACTGGGTAAATCTTCAACAACCAGTTAGTAGCCAGCTTACTCATAAAGTAGTAGAAGATTGCTGGGAATACTCGGATGAAGGACGAGATAGCTTTGGATGGAAGAGTAAAAAGTTGACTAAGGTATGGACAAAATGACCTTCTGTCCCAACACTGGCTGACTCCCTGATGTCCCGCTGTGGAAAGCTCCTGAATCACTCAAAGATTTAAGCTTACTAAGTAAACCTAGAGGGGAATATAGTGGGAAAGAAGCAAATGAATCTAAAGAACCTAGTGAAGCCCAGTTGTTCATTTATTTGTTATTGTAGCTCCCTGGTTCAATAAAGGATTGACTCTTTCACTGGTGTTTTCCCATGATTTATTTGAGTGCAACATTCACTCCACCGACACCGTACACCGTCACATACACCACACACCCACACCGTAAGAGCTTTGTACACAAAATGAAACAAAATGTGAGCAAACGTGAAAACCGTATACAAGCAGACACAAGACAAACTCAATACAAACATATTAAACATGAAGCTTCAATACCTTGTTCTCCAATCGAACCAGAAGCTAAACCTTTAGGCCGTAGTGGACCGCACAGCTGGGACGCCGTGATCATGTGCGATTATAGGAGAATTTCTGATGCATATAGAGGAACTTTTATTATGTAATCACTATATGATCAGCCACTGTTAAAATATAGATTACTATTAAAATATACTGTTGAAATACATAGATTCAAGTGATGCAGAGGACACACAGACATGCAGGGCCTTATAACTGAAGCACAGCAGGTCATGCGCCCAAGTAAGAACATGCAGACAGAGTGTATGCAGTACATTTAGGTAAATGTATGTATTGTCCAAGACTAAAACAACCCTCACTAAGGAGAATAATTTAGAAAGTATGGAAACAACATGATCATATGCAAACACATGTTATATGACGTTCAAGATATGTAAAAACATACAGCCATTAATTAAAAAGCTAGGAGCCTATTGGAGCCGGGGATAGGCTGATGTTACATCATATCTCATGATACCTATGGATAAGAAACTGTATATAAACAGTGGGATTTTGAACATTAGGAGGAGAGAGCTTGATCGACCATCTCTGCTGTAACAATAAACTGCTTCAACTTGACAACGTCGAAGACCTCAGATTCTTTTTTGAAACTTAGATGTTTGTTGCAACTTTCCACTACATAATTTGGTGCCTTCAAAACGTGGGGCTGGACTGAGGAAGGTCGAAGGAAGGTGTCAATGGGCAGATCTTTGGCAGACACTCACGCAGAGACCAAAAAGGGCGCAGATTAAAAAAGGTGGTTCTCTGATGAGTGTGCTCTGAGGTGGACCGGACGTTTTGACTCAATTACAAACATATCTGACTTTAAATTCGGTGCATGAGACATTTCAATCTGGTTTTAAAGCATTACACAGTACTGAATCTGCACTTTTAAGAGTATCAAGCGACATTTTTACAGAAACTGATTCTGGGAAATCTCTGCCGTTAGTCTTATTAGATTTAAGTTTGCGTTTGACCTGATTGACTACAAGGTCCTGTTGACACGTCTAGAGACAGCTGTGGGCCACAGTTTTAGAGTGGTTTCGTTCTTATCTGACCAGTAGATGTTTTAGTGTGCGCACTGGCCATCAATCCTCATCCAGTATTCCTCTCAGCTGTGGGGTTCCACAGGGATCAATCCTTGGGCCTGTATTGTTCACCCTGTATATGCTCCCTCTGGCTTCCATTTTCAATAAATATAAAGTTTCCTTCCATCTATATGCGGATGACACTCAGATGTATTTTCCTCTAAAACAAAAATGGCTTACAACCACTCCTGGCTTGCTTAGAGGAACTTAAAAATTGGCTCTCAAGCAATTTTTTTTATTTAAACGAAAATAAAACTGAAGTAATTGTATTTGGGCACAAAGAAAATTCTCCCTTAAATGTCAGTATGGGATCTTTAGCCCCACATTTTACCCAGTGTGCAAGAAATCTTGGTGTTATGTTTGATGAAAACCTCAAATTTGACAAACAGATCAGTGCTGTAGTGAAATCCTGCTTTCACCACCTCAGACAGCTGTCTAAAGTCAAGCCACTTTTATCCCAGAGAAATTTTCAAACATTGATTCATGCCTTCATAACAACTCGTCTGGATTACTGTAACTCTCTCTATTTTGGTATTTCTCAGTCTTCTCTCTCTCGCCTGCAGCTGCTAGACTACTCTCTGGCACCCGCAAGCATGAGTCGGTAACCCCGATTTTATCTGCACTTCACTGGTTACCTATTAAATACAGAATCGATTTTAAAATTGTATTATTTGTTTACAAAGCCGTCAATAATCTTGCTCCTCACTACCTCACAGATCTGCTTTGCCCGTATACCCCCTCTCGAACCTTGAGATCCCATGATCTCAATCTACTCACCGTCCCCAGAACACGCCTTAAAAACAAGCAGATCGAGCGTTTGCTGTTGCTGGTCCTAAACTCTGGAACAGCCTACCAATTCACATTAGACTTTGCCCCTCCACTTCTATGTTTAAGTCTGTTTTAAAGACCTCTCTATTCTCTCTCGCTGTTAATACTCCTTGATCACTGTTTTATTGATTTTTATTTGTTAAATGTTTCTTATATTCTGCTTTCTTCTCTGTCTTTAGTACTCCTATGTACAGCACTTTGGTCAACCTCGGTTGTTTTTAAATGTGCTTTATAAATGAATAAATATTGTATTGTATTGTATTGTATTTCACTGTACTTACGCGGTACTTTGCGGGTCGTAAAAGAAATCGTTACCGCAAATTGATACATTAAATTAAGGGGCACAGGGATGGACTTTGAGAGGTCCTATAGTCTTTTCGCCTGCTGGACATTCCTGAAGGCACTGGGAAATGGAATAAGGTGTTTGGAGAAACACAAGGAGCAAACTGTTACATGAATGAAAAGCAGTGAGCCAGGCACTGCATACAGAGAACTGCGGAGACTTGACCCATCAATGGATTTTCAAGAGACATTTAAAGAAGGAGAAACAAGAAACAGCAGCTGCGTTATGTACCACCTGCAGGCAAGAGAGAGAAGACTGAGAAATATCAAAATAGAGAGAGTTACAGTAATCCAGACGTGTTGTTAGGAAGGCATGAATCCCTGTTTGAAAGAGGTAATGATTTCCACTTATCATGCAACACAGTGAGGAAGTCATTGAGTCACCTAAAGAATGTGAAAGTAAAAACAACACAAAGCAATTATCTGATGAGTAAGATCAGTCCTGGAGGTCCGGTTTCCCTACAGGGTTTAGCTCCAACTTGTCTCAAAACACTTGCCTGGATGTTTCAAGTATACCTAGTGCAGGGGTGCTCAGCCCTGTTCCTGGAGAGCCACCCTCCTGCAGATTTCAGTTGCAACCCTGATCAAATACACCTGCCTGTAATTGTAAATGTTATAAAGTGCTGTTCAGGTCCTAATTAATTGGTTCAGGTGTGTTTGATCAGGGTTGCAACTGAAATCTGCAGGAGGGTGGCTCTCCAGGAACCACCAGGAACCAAGCAAATTTCATTATTTTACGCACATGAAGCACTGTTTAAACATTTCTCTGGGATAAAAATGGTTTTCTGAGGTGGTAAAAGCAGGATTTGACAACAGTACTGATCTGTTTGTCAAATTTAAAGTTTTCATCAAACATAACACAGAGATTTCTTGCACACTGGGTAATATGTGGGGCCAAAGATCACACACTGACATTTAAGAGAGAAGTCCATGCGTGAGGGTACTTTTATGCTGCTCCGACCAAATACAGCACAAAATATTAATTAACAACAAACATAAGTCCATTTCTGTCTTTGGACTTAAAAATAAATGATTTTACAATCAAAATGCAAGACAGAACAATGAATAAATCGATAAAAATAAGAATAATGATAATTGAAACTATATATTAGCTGAGAATTTAAATTAACTGTTATTATCCGTGTTCATCCATAATCATTTTAATCAATAATTAGTCTAACATATGTTTCGTTTTCATTGCACTGAAAGCCACGCACAACTCTCACCACTACAGCGTGAGATCATTTCTGCTGCGAGCGCTTGGAGGTCTGCTTGCGAGCCGAGCGAGCACCGCTTCCAATATGTGCACGTCTCCATTGGAAATAGTCTACTTGCGTGCGGAAAAGACGTGATATGTGAACGGCCTGCTGCTATAGTTATTCCATTAATCCATGCGTGCATATTAGCTTGGAACCTTAAACTAGCACATAGTTGGCAGTTTAGTTTCAGCAGTTTTCTGTGCAACAGAAACGCGGCTTTGAGAAGTCTTTACGATTAACCCAGCTAACAAAATTATGTTGTGAGAACGTTCTCCTAACGTTTCTGTAACGTTCCAAAAATGTGGAAATGTCCAGTTTGCTTAATGTTGCAGGAACGTTTTTTAATGGTTAGCATAACATTCTTACCACGTTCTCGAAACCCAGACTACCACCAAAATATATTGTTCTAAGAACGTTTATTGGGAATGTTCTTAGAACGTCAAAATGTCCAGTTTGCTTAATGTTGCATGAACGTTTTTTAATGGTTAGCAAAACGGTCTTACAACGTTTTTAAAAACTAAATTACCACCAAAATATAATGTTCTAAGAACGTTTATTTAGAACATTCATAGAACGTTGAAATGTCCAGTTTGCTTAATGTTACTGGAACGTTTTTAAAGGTTAGCATAACGTACTTACAACATTCTAAAAACCTACATTTCAGTTAAAATATCTCGTTCTAAAAACGTTTATTTGTAAAATTCCAAGAATGTCCAGTTTGCTTAATGTTGCTAACTTTATTTTACAGTCAGAAAAACGTTCCTGCAATGTCATTTTTACATTTATTTGGAACACTCCAAAAATATTAATATGGCCACTTTCTTTAATGTTAATTTAAGGTTAGAATATTTTTTGTGACATTCCCTGAACTTGACCACTGTTCTAATAGCATGTAACAATAATGTACATTACAAAAAAAATGCCTGCTCAAATCTGGAATTTAAATGCTTAGGGTTAGGGTCTTTTGTCCACGGTGTACCATACAGGCTTTCTTTGCTACTTCAATCTAATGCTGCAAAATAAGCTTTGTACTTTTTTGTACAAATAATAATAGGTGATGATACATATTTCCTATTGAGAATACACTCGTTTTAACATCAAAATTAGAAATTCAAGTTGTTTTTTATAATCGTATTAATATGGTGTGGGCATGACAGCCTTGCTTTTCCTGTTTGTACTTTCATTTAAAAAATAACATCCGTACCAAAGTAATGACACACTAGCATGTAAAAATCTCTTAAATTACTTGTAGAACTTGTAATCTTAACCTTAAACCGTAAACCTTAGAATCTGTAATCACGTAAAGTGTGTAATTATTTTAACAGTTTTATATGCTTTAATGCGGCTGGAAGGGCATCTGCTGCATAAAACATGCTAAAGTAGCTGGCAGTTCATTCTGCCGTGGCACCCCCCCTGAAAATTCAGGGACTAAGCCAAAGGAAAATGAATAAATGAATGAGTTTGCTTTATTAGGCTGCATATGTTTGTGTTTATTTAAAATACAATTCAAATCTCAAAACTGTTTTTGTAACATATAACAAAACTAAATTACTTGAATTGTAACAAATGTAAGAACAATTTAAACTAAGTCTATGCCCACGGAGCTTTGAAACATCAGGCTGTGTTCTGTCCATCCAGTGTTGCCATGGCCATCTTTTTTTTTTTCCGGAAAAAAATCGAAGAAGAAAAATGTCTGAGTCAGAGTTTTATTGCAACGTTGGCATTCCTACACAAGTTCACATTTCTGATTCGAGTGCAGTCCAACACAACTACATTCAGACTGAACTGAAGAAATGAGACGTGAAGCTGAACTGAACACATAGGAGAGAGAAAAAGAGCGTGGGAAAAGTCAGACAAAGTTAGTGAGAGAGCAAGAGTGAGTCAGTGTAAGTGAGAGAAAGAAGCCTGATTTATGTTTTGGCCTGGCACCGCGTTGCGGACCTGGGTAATATGTGGGGCCAAAGATCCCACACTGATATTTGAGAGAGAATTTTCCTTGTGCCCAAATACAATTACTTCAGTTTTATTTTCGTTTAAATTTAAAGCTCCTCTAAGCAAGCCAGGAGTGGTTGTAAGCCATCTTTTTGCTTAGAGGAAAATACATCTGGGTGTCATCCGCATATAGATGGAAGGAAACTTTATATTTATTGAAAATGGAAGCCAGAGGGAGCAAATACAGGGTAAACAAAACAGGCCTGAGGGTTGATCCCTGTGGAACCCCACAGCTGAGAGGAATACTGGATGAGGATTGATGGCCAGTGCGCACACTAAAACATCTACTGGTCAGATAAGAACGGAACCACTCTAAGGCCCCGTTTACACTAGTGCGTTTTCGTTTTGAAACACATAAGTTTTGCTATGGTTACGCTACACGTCCACACTACACCGGAGTTTTCGAGATGCGAAAACGGAGCGTTTTGGAAACGCTGGAGAGGCCGTGTTCATTCTAAAACGCTGCAGCTGCGTCTCAGTGTGGACGTGGGAAAACGGAGACTTTTGAAAACAGAGGCGTGGCTGCTGAGATCTGATACGTGATTGGGGCTTTGGGTCATTGCGTATCCTTCCCTTATTCGTCAAGCGCACATGACTATAACGTCACCGGCAGACGGCTGACCAGCCTTCACTGTAAACACTGTGTTTTCGATAGCCATGGATGTTTTATATTCATTTGTTACTTTAAGTATCAGCTCGACCTCGTCGTCTGTCCACAAAAAGACCTCTCTTGCTTTCTTTGCCATCGCGTTCATCGTTTAACCAGCGTTTGTTGACTAACAATAACCAAATGCCGAGCGAGACACATGCTTCCTGTTTATACTTGAACGCTCATGCCCAGAGTGCGCGAATGGTCACGTGATATACGTTTCTGGTGGTGTAATGTGGACGGACATCTGTAGAGAGACGCTTGGGTAAAACGCTAGTGTGGACGCGGATCGTTTTCGTGCTAAAACGCCGTTTTAAAACGAAAACGCACTAGTGTAAACGGGGCCTAAGTTAATCGACTAATCCAGTGGTTCTCAAACTTTTTTCACCAAGTACCACCTCAGAAAAAAATTGTCTCTCGAAGTACCACCACAATAACCAGTATTGAAATACAGCAGCATAGGAGGCCTAATTGAGCAGCGACAGCGCTGCACAGTTCATAAACGAGACAAATCAATTCCTTTTATTAAGAATATGTATTATTGTCAGCCACTTTACACATTATAAATAATTTGAACATTAAAGGTGCTTGCAGAGTAAAAAATAACTTTACCATTTAAATTAAAATGTGCTTTTAAAAGTGGTTTAAAAATGACACTGTTCTTAAGGAATAAAAAGAAAACTGATGTACTTGTAAATTATTAATGTATTAATCTATTCATCAAAACCTGCAAATGTTGCTTGGACCTGATGAATATAGGTTATATGTCATATACGTATATACATACATTTTTTATACCTTTTGAGATATATTGCATGTACATATGACATATCTTAGATATCTAAACATTAACTTGTATTTTGATACGATTTGGAATTACATATTTAAATCAGAAATTAGATCTGCTTACTGCTCATCATTTACAGCAGGCCTGTGTGTGTCAGAAAAGCCAGTGATTAATGCATAAATTCCATCATCTGTTGATATTCTTGATTCTGATTGGCTGGAGGGCAACGCTCAGGTAGTTCCAGTCAGTTTTTATCACAGTTCAAAATAAATGCGCTTCTCCCAAATGTTTATAGTTACTTTAGCAACTCGCATGTGAAACCGGGCTGTTAATGGCAGACGGGAAATCTGCAAAATTAGAAAAGTACTCATCTGACTGAGAATGTCTTATTCGTCCACCCATGATCAGACTGATGAAATCGCATAATAATATTAGCATGTTCTTTACACATGCTCTCTATCTCTCTGTCTGCCTGCGCGTCGTGCATTAACGCACGGCAAGCCGTTGATTATCCCTTACATACACATATACAGTGCTTGACCAATTCATACGTGCAGTATCCCTGAGTTTGCAGACAGTAACTGAAATCCCAACACAACAGGACTGGTCTGCTGAAGGGCTTCTCTAGCGCGTGTGTATCTCCTCTGCACAACCCTCCGCAAGCACGCACGCCTCTCTAGCGCGTGTGTATCTTCCTCCGCGCCAAGCAGACTGATTTTTTTAACATCTGAGGACGCGATGCACTAAAGTAAACATTCTAAGCACTCTGGTGTACTTGTACGCTTCAGGGAACAGCCAATGCTCTCTGATCACGGTGTTATCGTATGTGTTAAAGGGTTTAAAAAGTTTATTCTTTTATTATTCATCGATTCTTCCGCGTACCACTAGAAGAAAGCCGGCGTACCACTAGTGGTACGCGTACCACAGTTTGAGAACCACTGGACTAATCCAAACAGACACCATAGACATGCTTCTAGTAAGTAGCTATCTCCTAAAAACAATCACTATCTGTCCTTCAGCCACTCCAGCAGGGGAGTTCTCGAGATCTACCCGAGCTCAAACTCTCCTCTCGCCTTGCAATGGGAGGGAGCCCCGGGCTCGAGGATCTTATGAGCTTAGGGCTCTCTCCCGGGACAGCATGCCAATCAAGCTTTATAATCAATCATCAGCTAAGTGTGAACTCTTCAAATGGATCATGAATTGGCTAATGCAGGATCAGCTGTGTTCAACCATAAGCACACGCTCCTCTCAAAACTAGTTCATATATAAACTTCACTGAAGTGAGAAAAGTTCAATCACGCAATAACAGTTGCTGAAGATAAAACAACAATTAAGAGGTGTTTTAATTCTGATTCTTATTTAATAATCAACATTGTGAGCATACAACTTTGACAGTACAGTCTGTAACCGGTAACACCCACGGGTCGTCCGATCCCAGCGGCCACCCAAAACCTGGTCCATAGTATACAGTTAATAACACCACAGTACAGTTACTAACCCAGTTCTCAACCGTGATATTCAAACACATAACGGCCCTCAAGCCACATGTGCAAACCACATCTGAAGTGCTTCATTCAAACTCCTGCCAGACGCTCTACTTTCCTTTTTTTTTTGAGGTCATGCGGTTTACGAGAGAGCGAGAGCTTACAAATGTGATGTGTCATGATGCACGTTTTATCCTAAGATTTAAAGCCAACTGGTGTAAAGTACTTTCTGTGTGTGTGAGTGAGTGTGTTGCAGTCACAACTGT
The DNA here is from genome assembly GCA_903798035.1 of Danio albolineatus. NCBI lineage: Eukaryota > Metazoa > Chordata > Actinopteri > Cypriniformes > Danionidae > Danio > Danio albolineatus. The sequence goes on along the minus strand of CAIGQQ010030434.1, from coordinate 1,744,467 downwards.
TTGTATTCAGCTGTATTCAGTGTTCCTCTTTTCGGCAAAGAACTTACTAAACACACACAATACGTTCGGTCACACTTTATTTTGATGGTCCGTTTGTTGAATTTAAGTTACATTGCAACTAATTCTTATTATATTATGAGTAGACTGGTAGGTTGGGGTTAGGGGTAGAGTTAATGTATTTGACATGTACAAGTTTCTTATAGTCAGTTAAATGTCTGTTGAAGGAGCAGCATCAACAGATATTAAGTAGACAGTCTACTGATGCTCAAATGGGCCATCGAAATAAAGTGTTACCTACATTTTAAAGAATTAAGAATTCCTTGGAATAACCACTAACCCTTCTTCATAGTGTCTTCTTTGTTCAACAGAAGAAAAGAGTTGTGAATTACATACCTCTTCGGTGTCCAAGTTTTTCCAGGCCGCGTCACATCCCTTTCCATCCCCCTTATCTCCGTTTGATTCGCTGGATACAAAGAGCTGATGTCTGATCGTTTCTAATTGGACACACACATCTTAATAAACATGAGTATGGTTATTTAAGACTAAAGGAATAGGCTGTAGGAAACATTTCCAGGACCCCCACGGCATCTTTAATATCCAGCGGGAAACTCCATTTGCTGTCTGGATTCGAGATATCCTCAGGTTTGACTTTTGTATTTATGTTCTACGTTCAGTTTTATTAAAGCCAACCAACAGTTTTATTGACAGACTGGGAATCTTGGTTTTATCAGAAGCATAGCGTATAGAGGTTTTGATTAGACAGAACACGTGTTTTATGAAGGGTAACAAACGTTTGTGTTGAAATGTTGACGACCCTGCTGGAAAAAAAACAGCTTAGCTTGGCTGGTTTTAGCTGGTTTTGGAGTGGTTTTGGCCATTTCCAGGCTGCCAGGCTGCCAAAACTAGCTTTGTCCAGCTTAAAACAGGCTGGTCAAGCTGGTTTTAGTTGGTTTTAGCTGATTATTTTCCAGCCTGATCAGCTAAGACCAGACTGCAAATAGCTGGAAACCAGCCTGGAAATGGCCAAAACCCCTCTAAAGCCAGGCTGGTCAACCAGCTAAAACCAGCCTGTTCTACGTTCAGTTTTATTAAAGCTAACCAACAGTTTTATGGACAGGCTGGGAATCTTGGTTTTATCAGAAGCATAGCGTATAGAGCTTGGGATTAGACAGAACACGTGTTTTATGAAGGGTAACAAACGTTTGTGTTGAAATGTTGACCACCCTGCTGGAAAAACACAGCTTAAACCAGCCTAGGCTGGTTTCAGCTGGTCGACCAGCCTGGTTTTTGAGCGGTTTTAATAATAATAATACATTTTATTTAAAGCGCCTTTCAAGAAACCCAAAGTCACTGTACAACATCATATAAACAATTTAAAAAGTATATATATAAAATACAGAAGATGATAAAACACAAAGACATGAAACGGAGTGTAGTAAGCAGTTATAAAGAGTAAGTTATTTTGAACAGATGAGTTTTGAGTGTGGATTTAAACAGGGAGAGAGGCGATGTTGCGGATGTCAGAAGGAAGAGAATTGCAGAGTTTGGGAGCCGAGCGACTGAAAGCCCCATTGTGCTGAGACAGGGAACAGAGAGGTGAATGGAGGAGGAGGATCTAAGGGAGCAGGAGTGAGTGGTGATATGGAGAAGATCAGAAAGGTAAGGAGGTGCGAGGTTATGGATGGCCTTGAATGTATGGAGGAGGATTTTATATCCGACTCTGGGTTTGATTGAGAGCCAGTGCAGATCTTGTAAAATGGATGAGATATGGTGAAAAGAAGGAGTTTTGGTGATGATGCGGGCAGCTGAGTTCTGGACCAGTTGTAGCTTGTGGAGGGATTTCTGTGGGAGACCATAAAGGAGAGAATTGCAGTAATCAATGCGAGAAGTGACGAGGCTGTGTACGAGGATAGAGGTGGAGTGAGCAGTGAGAGAAGAGCGGAGACGGTTTACAGTATATTACGGAGCCAAAACTCCTCTTGAACCAGCCATTTTTGGCCATTTCCAGGCTGCCAAAACCAGCTTTAAACCAGGCTGGTCAAGCTGGTTTTAGTTGGTTTTAGCTGATTATTTTCCAGCCTGACCAGCTATGACCAGGCTGGAAATAGCTGGAAACCAGCCTGGAAATGGCCAAAACCTGGCCTCTACAACCAGGCTGGTTTAAGCTGTTTTTTTCAGCAGGGGAGAAAATGTTTGAAAATGTGTATTTGCAGAATATATAGGCAATCCCTTACGAAGAATTACTGCAGGTTTTTAAAGAATACTGCAGTTTTTTAAAGGATTACTGCAGTTTTAGTCAACTTCTAAAAGTGCAGTTTTTTGGACACGATAAAACTGCGTTATTTAAGTATAATGCAGTATTACTACAATACAAGTGAAGTCAGGGCCGTCCACAGGGGGGTGGCCCATATAGCTATAGCCACTGCCCCTTTGAACTCATTGACTGAGTTGCCCCTCTCATTCTGCACCCCATCCAACGCGTCCATGCCTCCGCCCCTGGCTAAACAAAGAGTGATTTCGATAATCCACTTCATGTTTTACCGCTCACTCCGTAGCCTGCAGCCTCAATCAGTTGCATGTGTCAATGGCGTCAGATGTCGAGTCACTTCATGTTAAAACTCCTGCTGGAGAGCGCACAACCGAGAAGTGTGAAGACTTTTTATACTCGACGCGCTCACCCGAAACACGAGCATTTCTCATGTGAGATGGCCAACTGTGCAGGCGAATATCAAACAATGTTCATTCAGTCTCCAGTACCGATGGCAGAACCGTTAATGTCAGTTCAAAGGTGGGTTGTTAATATTCGACGTGAGAATTTTACAGTAACAGAAAAAACAAGAGTGTAGCTGACATCTCCAGTCTAGCAACCTGATCGCGGCTCGAGTGCCCCCTGGATGCAGACATGTAAAGAAAGGAGGTTTTATGGCAAATAATAGTTTATTTTCATTGCCTTTAAAGTGCAAAAAACCTGAACATTAATATACATAAACATTTCTTAAGCTACTTTCTAATTGCAATTTTTTATTCAGAATAAAGACCTTTATTTTATTCACTGTACACATTAACTATTATTCACTGTATATAATTAGAAATTAAATTGTCAAAAAATGTAACATTTTGAACAAATATTTTATTTAACAGAAACAATAACATTGAAGGGCGCCACGGTGGCGTAGTGAGTAGCACGTTCGCCTCACGGCAAGAAGGTCGCTGGTTTGAGCCTCGGCTGGGTCAGATGGCATTTCTGTTTTAGTTTGCATGTTCTCCCTGTGGTTGCGTGGGTTTCCTCCGGGTGCTCCGGTTTCCCCCACAAGTCCAAAGACATGTGGTATAGGTGAATTGGGTAGGCTAAATTGTCCATAGTGTATGAGTGTGAATGAGTGTGTATGGATGTTTCCCAGAGATGGGTTGCAGCTGGAAGGGCATCCGCTGCGTAAAACAAATGCTGGATGAGTTGGCGGTTCATTCCGCTGTGGTGAGCCCAGATTAATAAAGGGACTAAGCCGACAGGAAAATGAATGAATAACATTGAATCAGTTGTTTTCTCAGCACGGTGCCTCTTCTGTTATTCGTGCTATAGAGAGGTATTTGGGATCCATTCCAAACCATTGCTCATGGTTTGTGCATCTTCTGTTCCGTTTGGGTGCAGGAAGGACGACAAACATTACACATTTCAGAGTAATGGGCTGTCTGGAAAGGGAAAGCAAACAAATGTTTGCACTCCCACTCTCAGCCTTGCAAGAGCTGGAGCTAATAACTAGCAGATGACGGCATGGATTGTCTGATGGATGTCCGCTCCAGGGGCGCCATAGTGGCGTAGTGAGTAGCACGTTTGCCTCACAGGGATCGTGCCTGTCGCTGGTTCGAGCCTCAGCTGGTTCAGTTGGCATTTCTGTGTGGAGTTTGCATGTTCTCCCTGTGGTTGCGTGGGTTTCCTCCAGGTGCTCCGGTTTCCCCCACAGTCCAAAGACATGTGGTATAGGGGAATTGGGTAAGCTAAATTGTCCATAGTGTATGAGTGTGAATGTCACTCGCATGCACGAGCACTGATTTCAGGCATTTGTCGGCGACTTCTCAAAACCTGTCGGCGAGTCAAAATCGGGGATAAAATCATGCAGTCTGAACTGGACATAAGACAGCTCTTCTCAGATCATAAAGTTCAAAGACCATTCTTGTAGTCTCGCCTCATGGAACTCCACAACAGTTCTCAGGGTTTTCTATTACGGAGAGACTTAGTCATC
>CAIGQQ010030434.1:1711417-1740216 GCA_903798035.1 Danio albolineatus | reverse complement strand
GATTCCTCTTTGCCTGAATCGCCTTAACAAACCTGCTGATGTGAGTAAAATTAAGTCCTTAATTACGAATATTTAACAGATTTCCCCCCTGTATATATTATTTTCTGAATAATTGATATTGAATAGTGAATTCGTAGGAGTTTTACATTTAATAATAAGTCATTTATGAGAATATATTAAGTTATAACTTTTACATTGGGATTAGGGTTGGGTGATGTCGACCAATTTGGCGTTGTATGATGTCTAACGTGAAACATCACGATGGACGATGGCATCGTCGTCATAGGCGGCGGTGAATTAATTATTTATTAATAATTAATTAATTCATTTCGAATTAATTATTTGTAGCCTACCGAATGGAATGGAAGCGTCAGCCAATCAGATCGCTTTATGCAAATACACCTCACAGACAGTAGTCGATTGCAAACTAATTTCATTGGCTGACACTGCTATGACAACCACATCAACTTCAGACACACCCTCTGTCAAGTGTTGAAGCCCCGTGTGAATCGGACGTAACTACACGTCGCAACGACGCATAGCGCAAGCTTTGTGATTGGTCGGCTTGATAGTGCTGGTGAGAGCCGTGCCCGATGGAGCAATTGTTAACAAGTGTTGAGTCCCGTGAAGGAGCTCCAGATGGAAACTGTTGTTTTGTGTTTACCTTAAGATTAAAGTTGTTGCACGTCCGCCGGTTCCTGTCTCAAAATTAGGGAGTTTGAGCTACTTGTACATTACAGTAGCGTTCAGAATAAACAAAACACCAGCAAAGAAACTCGACAAAGAGGAACAAAACCTACTGTTAGCTAGCGTTCTGGAAGTGTAATTTAAGAGCAACACAAACAACACGCAGATCATAAAGTTCAAAGACCATTCTCGTAGTCTCGCCTCATGGAATTCCACAACAGTTCTCAGGGTTTTCTATTACGGAGAGACTTAGTCATCCTTACATGGGTGAAGAGCAAATGCAAGTACTGTATGTGCACATAACAGCAAATGTCTTTGGTCGATAAAATGTCTCAGTGTTGTTCTGTTTGAAAAGTGTATTCTGAAATCTGTTGTTTGTGTGTTTGATATTGAACAGAAGATCTCAAATCTGAGCAGCAGATTCCTCTTTGCCTGAATCGCCTTAACAAACCTGCTGATGTGAGTATAATTAAGTCCTTAATTACGAATATTTTACAGTTTTTTCCCCCTGTATATATTATTTTCTGAATAATTGATATTGAATAGTGAATTCTTGACAGTGAAAGACAGACGGCCCTATGAATGATGACATAACTGCATGCCACGTCTACTGTGGGTCTTTTCAAATGCGTGTGTCATGCATCACACACCAAGATTAATTCTGATTGGATATTTTCCAAAAACGTCCCTCAATCGCATTCTCGTCATGTTCTTATTGGTCAACGAAAATCTCAGTATATTTTTATTATAGTTGTCGTCATCGTCACTTCATTTCTATTTCGTTTTCGTCGGTAGAAACTTGTTCGTTACGAAAATTATGACCGTTATGACAACGAAATTAACACTATTAATGTCAAGCCCTGTTTATATCTTTAGTAAACACTAAGGGTGCTTTCACACTAGCACTTTTGGTCTGCACCCGGGTTCGTTTGACATCATAGTATGGTACGTTTAGCTAGTGTGAACACGTCTTCTGAACTCGGGTGCGCACACGGGAACAGTACCCGAGTACGCCTGAAAGAGGTGGTCTGGGGTACGGTTCATGTGTACTCTGCTACGGTTCACTTGTAGTATGAAAGCAATCGTACCAAAAGCCGGAAGTGGACCGCCAACTGTACAACAAACTTTAGTTTTCATAACGTTCATTCATGTGTGTATGTCTGTGTATGTCACCTACCTTGATGACAATCAGGACTGACCCAGTACAAACAGTGTCTGCTCGTCTCCTCCAAAAACAGCTTCTGCAGACATCGCGTGATGTTCTGAACGTGTATATTATTTTTGCGGCAGATAGACGTGAGCCGTTTTCTGTATGTCCAAAACCAAGAAAGGTTCAGTAAAAGCAAAACGAACGCGATGTGCAGAGTGTGGACGTCTTTCCATTTTGGCTTTCTTGTCCGTCACCTGGCAACAGCCGTACACAAAACAGCTGCTTGATGACGCAAGCGTACCGGGCTTCAGAAGGAAAACAGACAGTGTGAACACAAACCAACAGAGAAAGTGGCAAGGGGGGACAATCGAACTTGGGTACGGTCCAAGTAGCGACAAAACGCTAACCCAGATAGTCATGCAGTGTGAACAGGCATGTACTGGCCATCGGGACAACCGCTGGGCCGCGTCTTTAGTGGGCCGGTGTGCATGTTGTTTTTAAATTATTTCTCGTTGTAATTCTATCCTAAAAATTGTTGTGTAGTCTGATCCCAGGCTTTTGTGTCTAACTGGCTGCAGGAAGCGGACAGGAACTGCGAGACTGACTGTGCTTTTTAAGTTTACGATCAGCACACTTGACGATTGGCAAAGGCTCTGAGCGTTGACCAATCAGAATCAAGTTCAGGTTTAAGGGCGGTTGCTGAGGCGACACAGAGCCGTAACATAGTAAACATGATAAAACATAATATATCAAAATGTAAAGGAGAGGCTGAGAAGTTAAGGGAGAAAAAAAGACAAGCACTTGAGGCAGAAGCCACCAAATGTGTTCAAATAAATGAGCTATTTTCTGGACGGCTGGCAAAGGAACAAATTGAACCAAGTGTGAAAGCACCCTAAAATATACATACCAGCATCACATCAGCAACTATGTGGTTGTCTCACCAACAAAAAGTGATTTTAATTTACTTGAACACATTTACTTAAAAGAAATATGATCTGGCTATGTATGAATGTGCTATTCACCTCGGGGTTAAAGAAGGCTGAATGAAAGTTGTTATTATAGCATGTTGCCTTAATTTACTTCATTCTCCTCTTGACAGAAAGAATGAAGCGTCTGAACATCTCTCTCCTGCTGCTGCTCGTCTTCTGTTCACCGAGTGCTGGGAAAACCTTCTGGACTTACCTAGGAACGCGCTGTATTGAAGACTGCACGGTCTACTGGGGCGAGTACAAGTGCAAGACTATTGATAAAGATGGACAGTCCAAGATAATGTACTGTTCGCCTAAAGCAAACGTAGACTACTGGGGCAGGCAGTGCAGCGAGTGTAAGAAGCATGGATATGACTACTATTGGTGCGAAATTGATTTGTTTCAGTGGGGATACTGTGGGTTGGTAAGTGCTGACAATCAATATTATGGGTCTCTAACAGGCGCCCCCTGTTCCGGTGATTGTGAAAAAAGTGGTAAAGGCTACTATCGGTGTAAAGTTCAACAGGGATTTGATTACTGTTCCCCTGCTGAAAACACAGATTCCAGGAACAGACAGTGTAAAGAAGACAGCCCATGCGGAAAGCACAATAATGACTACAAGTGGTGTGCAGTGGAGGGTGGCTGGGGTCATTGTGGGCATGTGGAGCCAAAGCTGTTCCACCACTTGACTCATAAAACTGATGTTTGTATTGACGAATGTCGGTATTCTATGAGTAAAGGGTATTACTGGTGCCACACTGTCAATAGCTGGGAATACTGCTCTCCAGAGGTGGATGTAACTATTAAAGGGATTCCCTGTCACAAAGACCACTCCTGTGGCTTACATGGCAAAAGTTACCACTGGTGCTGGACCTCAGAGACAAAACGTGAGTACTGTGGGCCCGTTGAAGCTGCAGAGTGCTCCTACGTCACTGATACACACCTCAGCAGCAGAACCCCTGAAAACAACCTCAAGGAAGTTGTGACATGCAAAACGGCAAAGAGCGTGACGACCACTCTTTCGGCTGAGCCAGCTTCTCGTACCATTGCTGACGGAGGTCGGTTGAAACATGAGGTGGAATCCTTAATCAATCAATGGCACAATGGGTATCTGGTGGATGAGGTCCGCTCTAATCTGATACATTCTCCCACTGTTCGTATTGATATAAAGAGTCCCGTAAACCTCAAAAATCGACGCTACTACAACCTACAGGTCCTGCTGAATAGGCCATGGGGGGTTCGCGGCGGCGGCACCCTCTTGTCCCAGGTCCTCGTGCCTCAGGGAGTGCCAGCCCGTTACATTCGCAGAGCCTTTCTGGAGAGCCTCAGGTTGAGAGCTCGGATTTATATTGATGTTTCAAATAATTGGGTTTAGATCCATGAGTTGTTCTTTCAGCTTTAGGCCCAATCCCAATTCTACCCCTCGTTTTGCGAGTTCACGTGAAGGGGTAGGGGCGTCCCAGTTCTCTTTAGCTTAAAGGCGTAGGGCAGGGCTGACCAACCCTGCTCCTGGAGATCTACCTTCCTGCTGAGTTCAGCTCCTACCCTGATCAAACACACCTGAACCAATTGATTAGGACCTGAACAGCACTAGATAATTACAGGTAGGTGTGTTTGATAGGGGTTACAACTTAAATCTGCAGGACGGTCGATCTCCAGGAGCAGGGTTGAGCACCCCTAACGTAGGGCTAAGATTTTTCAGAGCCACACTCGAAACCAAGGGGTAAGAAAATAGAATACACCAGCCACAACGGCAGTTTATCTGCACCCGGAAGTGAGGAGATCCACAAGTTAGTATTTTTTATCACTATTACGAATTTTTACAACAAACAAGCATGTTTTAATACACTCATAACCGCGTTCGTGTTTTACCGTCATGCTTTTAAAATAAAAACGGCTAAATTTGGCTATCTACAATCCAAAATAACAGCTCATGTACAGCAGTCCCACAACATTCTGTCGCTCGATGACACTCGAATACCCTGTCAGAACAGTCTAGTGGCTGGGAATGAGCTTTTCCAGTGTCTGCTGTAATGTTAATGTTGTTTATGGTGTGTTTACATAGATGAATATGGCCACTGTGTAAATACACAGTACAGTTACGATCTTATCGCCATGTTAGATCGTTATAATAACATAATATACGCCTTCAGTGATTTCCTGAAGATAAACACCAAACAATAACACAAGGAAAAACTACAGCAGTCGTGATCGTCTGATCTCATATGAAGCAAGAGATCGTGATGACATGATGATGTGTGCAGGTGCTGTAGCGGTGTCCCGTTTCTTAGGGGTAAGTTTTAAAGCCCTTCCCCTTCACACTCGATTTTAAGGGCCAAAGGGAAGGAGAAGGGGTAGGGGTACAAAAAAGAATTGGGATTGGGCCTTAATCTTCCCTGCTGATGGAATGACTTTGCTTACGTTCATTTTTTTAGTATAACAGTATTAGAGTAACAGTAGTAGTTGTAGTAACTAGTCTACAATGACATTTTTCATGCACTATGCATCATTGCGACGTGTAGTTACATTTTTTGAGAGGTGCGTGACGGCTATGCCACCGTGCCGAACCCTATGCGTGCGCATGACGCAGAAGTATAAGTCAGCCTTAATGGACACACACAACAATTCCTAGCATTGCAGGGACTCAAACCTGCAACCTTTGTAATAGAGCTAACTCTTGGGTTCATAAAGCTAACTCATTCAACACTAAGTGCCCTTGTGAAAAAAAGTCAGTTGTTGTATTACATATATATAATATTTTCAATTGTACATTGCAAGCACACAAGTTGCAAAAATTCTACTGAATTTAAATATTTAAAAGGTGTACTGCTTTTATTTATTTTTGACAATGCAAAGTTTTAAAGAGCACCTATTTTACCTCTTTTTCAAGATTTAAGATAAGTCTTTTGTGTCTCCAGAATGTGTCTGTAAATTTTCATCTCAAAACACCCATCAGATTGTTTAATCTACCTTTCAGAACGTTGAAATTTACTGCTCTGAACACAATTCAGCTGTTTTTGTGGGCTGTGCCTTTAATGCTAGTTCCCGCCTACCGTTCCCACTTGCCTGTCAGAGTGTGCCTCAATCTCCACCTTGGCGGCGTCAGATAAACAGCACAGTTACAGACATGCAGGAAGCTGATCTAACGTAACGTTTGTGAGAAATATTACAGTAAGAACTTTCCCAATGATTATTTGATGTATTTGTTGTGAAGTTGCATCGATGAGTCACGCACAATGTCGTTACAAAGTTCACGCACACACAGACACACAGCACGAACGTTTAACTTTGCCATGTTTTTGCACTGCAAATGTGACCCTGTGTTATGTTAATGTACAAAATAAACCTGATTTAACGTCTACAAAGCGGGATTGAAGCGTCTTCTTTTATAATTGTACTGACACTATGCGGCTGTGGTGATGAATTACAGCAATTTTACTGTCTTTATTAAAAACATGCACTGTTTTAAAAATGTTTTACCACATGTTTTCACATTTGATGGCAATTGATGATTACAGCGAGCTGTTGTAAAAAAAAATAAAAAAATAAATGAAGAGAGAACACAGTCCAGGAGACTCGAAACAAGCAGAAGAATTTCTTTGTTGAGACGTGTTGGTTAATCTGCGGTCATACAGTGCCTTGTATGCTGCGTTCACACCAGGCGCGGTAGAAGCGTCAAGCGCGAGTGATTTACATGTCAATGCAAAAACACAAATAGACATCCTGCGGTGCGAATGACGCGATATGTGCGAATGGCTCAACGCGATAACCAATCAGGTTAGGACGTTAAACACTGACTACATTTACATGAACATCATGGACTACATGGACATCATAGTTCAGTCCTCATCTTCAGTCAAAAATTTGGTGGTGAGTTTTGATAGCAGCCTGTCATTTGAAGGCCAGATTTCAAGCAACTGTAAAACTGCTTTTTTTCATTTAAAAAATGTTGCCAAACTTCGACATATGCTGTCAATGTCTGATGCGGAAAAGCTCATTCATGCTTTCATGGCGTCTCGATTAGATTATTGTATTGCATTACTAGGCGGCTGCCCTGTTGGCCTGATTAACAAACTTCAGCTAGTTCAAAATGCAGCTGCTAGAGTGCTTTCTAGAACAAAGAGATATGATCATATTACTCCAGTTCTTTCAGCATTGCATTGGCTCCCTATTAAATATCGTATACATTTTTAAATTTTACTGACTACCTACAAAGCCCCGAACGGCTTGGCTCCCCAGCGCGAATGACGCGATATGTGCGAATGGCTTAGCGCAATAACCAATCAAGAGCTTGCTCTTGTGGGGGCTTAATTATGACATAGCGCCTATTGTTGGTGTCCCAGGGGAAAATCCTTCTGCCTACACTGACAACAGTTCATCCAGGTATAGTTTCTGGAGGAGTTTATGAGCTCACAGAGCTGGGTGCACCTATGAAAGGATCTAGTGGACTCTGACACGGCTCCAAACGAATAGACACTGTTTTTCAGCCTTCTTAAAGCACATAAACAGTTATTTTCTCAATAAAATCCATGTTAGCCAATTAGCAATGAAGCTACAGTTACCGGGCAGACAGAAGCCCTGCCCATCACGCGAATCCGCGTCTTGTGATTTGACGCGCGAATGAAGCGAGTAAACTCAAAATGTTCACACGTCTATTTACGCACAAATATCGCGATTTATCCGCGTCTGGTGTAAACACAGGATAAGAAGTCCGCAAGAGCCTACAGCATACCTGCCAACATTTGGCTTATTTGGATACAAATAACAAAATAAACATACAAATGAGCACAAAGCAATATCCATGGCTCCTGTAATAATTTACAATTTTAGTGCCGTTGTGATTTTACTTGATGAGTGATGTCATTTTTCCCACCGTGTCTGACAATAAAATCAATACGACACACCTTGTAGAAAGCGTGGGCATTGTCAAGGTGGCTTCAAGACACAAACTTGAATTCTTCCGTCCAGCTGTTGGTAAACTTACATGTATATATTTATTTCTTTGCCGAAGCACAACCTGACTCTTTTTCCTTCCATCATGTGTACTACTACTGATGCAGCTGCTTGTTGCTACTGCCACCGTTCAAGTCCCGCATCTACATCCTGCGCAGAAATCAACAGCGCACCTGAGTTACAACGTATGTTGCCAGATTGAGGTAAAATATGTTACAAGCTTTGAATATTGCGTCAATTGTGTGAGGTGATGAACTTCATTCAAGATCTGGCAACTTGTCAAACGTGAACAAAAGTGCTTTTCTTGAAACTGCATTGGGACGTACAAATTACGAGAGTTTCCCGGGAGAAATAACAAACCGGGATGGTGACGGGAGATAGATGTGAAATACGGGAGACTCCCGGGAAAAACGGGAGTGTTGGCAGGTATGGCCTACAGGAGTCTCTTACAGTCTGTAACGCCTGCACGTTAGTCTGAAAGCAAGTCTAAAATGAGTCTATAATATGTTTTTAGGAGGAGGGGAGTGGCTAGGTGGAGATAGCTAAACAAAGCATGTAAATGAAGTGTTGTTGTCAGTGTCAATAAAGCACTGGAGTCAGAACCCGTCCTGCTGCTTGACCAGCTTGCACCCAAAGACAAAGGAAGAGTTGTTGGTACCAGCTGTGTTCAATCATAAGCACGTGATCCTCTCGAAATTAGTTTATAAATAAACCACACGTAGTGACTGCAGGTTGAAGGAAAGTAATGGAGTAAAAGTACCGGTACTGCACTAAACATGTACTCAAGGTAAAAGTCCACAGTTATAAAACTACTTCGTAAAGTACAATCCCTGTGGAAAAACTACTCAGTTAGGCTACGTTCACACTGCGAGGCTTCTCAAATCTGACTTTTTCTCAGATCAGATTTTTTTGCGTAGCTGTTCACACTGCTGTTATAAATATGGCCCATATCAGATTGGCAATGTGAACAGATCATGGTCCCAAACTGACCCGCATGTGCAAAAGTGCAGTTACGGACAGCACAGAATGTCTAATTATCCACACAATGTGTATACTGAAGCACGTTGTCATGCTTAATGTAATTATTGCCCCTTTCACAGACAACCGTGGTGTATTTGATGACCTGTAAAGGGTTGTTCTGCTAATGTGTATCTGAAACCTAAAATAAGTCTCTTGTGATTAAAAACACTGATCATTTGTGATTTATGACAGCAGCGGTGCGCGTCTATCTGACCACCGCTGTAGTGAACTCATCAAGGGTTAATGAGCTGCAGACTGAACTGTGAAGACGGAGCCGTTTATCTCTGTTTGCAGAGTTATTTCATTTGACGTTGTTATAAACAGGCATGTGCAGAAAGGTGGGTTGGGTGCTTGAGCACCTGCACTTTATTCTCTCAGAGAGAAAGTTCGCCCTTAAAATGAAAGTGCCCCCACCTTTGAGCACGGATCCCCTATCTGCAACATTCCCGACACAGCTTTGTGATCAACCCGTGCCCCAATGGTTAACCAGATTGGTTAACAAGCTTCAGTTTTGCCTTCACAATCTTTTTCAAAATGAACAACCAACTTTCTGTGGTAAAATAATCGCCCTGTGTGCCGATCAACTGCTGCTGAGGAGTAGATGACATCTGCAGCACAGAAAGCAGTGTTGGGTAAGTTACTTTAAAAAAGTAATTAATTACTAATTACTTAATCAATATTGTATTTAAAATACTTTTCTAATTACTGTGTCTGAAAAGTAACTTAATTACTCAATAAGTAACTTAACTAAATACTTCTTGAAATCCCTATAAACCTTGAGTGGACAAATAATAAAAATTTAACTCTGTAAATAATAAATACTTAGATAAAACATATGAGTCAAACATGAAATAGTTTAGCCTTTTAGTTTTCTGAATCATCTTTATTATATTCTATTTTTAAAAAAAATCTATAATAATTACATGCATAATAATTTTTAGTATGCAATGTAACCTTCTTTAATATTATTCTGAATATCTATCGATCAGGCAGAATCAGGCAATCTTTACAAAAAAAGCATGATTTTTGGCGGTATTAGAATGAAAGCCCGTGCGGTATGATCGGAAGTGGACAAAAGGCTTCAGATTTATACGGCATGTTTTTGAACTGGATTGTGTCTCTCTTGTTTACCTGTGATCCGATCGAGCAAAAGGTGTCTTATTACTCTGTAAACAGAGCAGCATCAGTCATGTTAAATTCACCGACTCCCTCTGTCACATCTGCGTAGTCATCCTAGCCTTTCTCATAGTAATCTTCATAAACCAGCGCATGTAAGGTGCGCGATAGCCTTGAAAAAGCCGCGCGCTACAGCACGCAGGCGCGCAATGAGGAAAAATAAATTGATTAATACTGTAATGTTCTTGTCTGGGAATATTTTCTTTTTGTAAAACAGCCACTCGCTTCAGCTGAGTCCGACATCCTCCGCTTTATGACTAGCAGCAAACTGCCGCGCGGCGCTATCACATGCATCTGCACTACGATGATTTTAAAGCGCCAGAGTTTACTTTTACCTTTAGAACATAAATTAATAAAATTGTGTAAGATTATTCAGCGAGTTTAATTATTTTACAATGTAAGGCAGGTTCATTATAAGTCACTGTAATTAAAATACCTAAAAATGAACAGTAATTAGTTACTTTACTTTTTCAGTGGAAAAGTAATTTAATTACAGTAATGCGTTACTTAGTAATGCGTTACACCCAACACTGACAGAAGGATGACGCATGTCGCTCAAAGATTATGTAAAATTCACATGAAATCCGACATAACCGTTCACACCGCGGTCGCATCGCAGAATATCAGATCTGTGTCTGATTTAAGACTACATATGAAAGTGGTACAAATCTGAAACGAAAAGATCAGACTCCATGCGGATTGAGCCGTTCACACTGACAAGACCCGAGTCACATGTGGGCAAAAATATCAGATTCGGGCCACATTAGCCTGCAGTGTGAACGTAGCCTTACAGTCATTTGAGTATTTGTAGTTTGTTACTTTACACCACTGGAAATTGATATCCACTGACATCCAGAGCAGGAACACAAAGACTTTGCATGGTTGCAGGTTTCCAACATTGTTCAAGATATATTCTTTTGTGATCAGAAAGAAACTCAAACTGGTTTGGAACAAGAGGAGTTTGAGTAAATCAGGAGCGAGTTTGTGTTTTTGTCTGAAATGTCACTTTAAATACAATTATTTTTCTTTAACGTTTGAGTGAAAGTGTTCGATTTTTAAAGTACAGAATGAAATGAGTGAGGGCAATTTCAGCCAACATTTTTATACACATGAGCGTGATCATGCTTTATAAAATTGTGCTAATCATTTTAGGGTCAAAGGAGGAAGAGTAATGGTGTTATTAAGTGGGGTTTATTTAGAAACTAATTTCGAGAGGATCACGTGCTTATGATTGAACACAGCTGGTACCACATCAGCTCTGCATATTGCACCAATCAGACGAATCCTTACACACTATAAATTACCAGAGCTTTCCACTCCTGTCCTCTTCGTCTTGAAGAATCCCCCCTTCCACCCCAACTCCTCCTCTTCTCCTATAGGGCGGCACGGTGCTCCAGTGGTTAGCACTGTTGCCTCACAGCAAGAACACCGCTGGTTTGGCCTCTCCCCGAGCCAGTCTGCATTTCTGTGTGGAGTTTGCATGTTCTCCCCATGTTCGCGTGGGTTTTCCCCGGGTTCTCCCACCGTCCAAATAACATACTACATAAGTAAATCGACTACTTTTTAAATAGCATCTTAAGGCAACTCTAGTCAGATATATCTCAGCACGTTCACAAGCGGGAAGAGTTCTCGAGACCTACCTGAGCTCAAACGCTCCTCTCGCCCTTTAAACGGGAGGGAGCCCCAGGCTCAAGGATATTCTGAGCTCAGGGCTCTCTCCCGGGACAACATGCCAAATACGCTTTATTATCAATCATCAGCTAATGCCGAGTTCAGACTGCAGGATTTTCAAAGTAGTCGTGTCACAGATGTGTTCATACTGCATGACTATCTGGGGTAGTGTTCTGTCGCTGCTTTGTTTACTCTGCAAGATGGATCGGCGACAGGGAGTTTCACACTGCATGACTTCAAGATAGGAAGAATCGCCGACAACTTTGTCCAAACTACGTCTCACACCCGAAAAACACGTCGTATTTCTTTTGTTATTAACTACATAACAAGAAAAGAAGCCTTTAATGGGGTAGAAAATGGACATATTTGCTCACCTGGCTTTGAAGGGAATTAGCAATTCTCCTCAACTTTTCACCGGGTTGGGTTGTGATATTGCTCACATGACACGTCAAACAGACACTGGGGCTCCTGCCAAATTTACTCTAATTTCCCCCTATTTCTTGTGTCCGAATAAACTGAAAATGAGCTTTTAACTTCTCCCTCAACCTCCTGCTGGCCTGCAGGAACCCACACTAGTGAATGCTGCACTCTCATTGGCTGTAGGCGATCGCTGATGTTATTTTCAGTCAGAACACATTTCACACGGCATGATTTGAATCGCCAACAGCTCCAAATATTCAGCCCGCCAAATATCTCGGCAACTCATCTGCGATTCTCTCAGATCGCATCTTTTATAGTTTATATTGTGTGATTGTCACTCGCGTGAACGAGCACCGATTTACCTGTGATTTCAGCCATTTGTCGGCGATTTCTCAAAACCTGTTGGCGAGTCAAAATCAGGGCTAAAATCATGCAGTCTGCACTCGGCATAAGTGTGAACTCTTGAAAGCATGTTGCTTTTCATCACTTCATTCTCCTCTTGACAGAAAGAATGGAGAGTCTGAACATCTCTCTTCTTCTGCTGCTCGTCTTCTGTTCACCGAGTGCTGGGCAAACTTTCTGGACTCATCTAGAAACGCGCTGTGTTGAAGACTGCATTGACTATTGGGGCGAATACAAGTGCAAGACTATTGATAAAGATGGACAATCTCAAACAATGTACTGTTCGCCTGAAGAAAACCTGTGGGACTAAGCAGTGCATAGGTGCAGGAAGCGTGGATATGACTACTACTTGTGTGATACTAGTTTGATTCATCTGGGATAATGTGGGATGATAACGAATGACAAGCATTATGGATCTCAAACATGTGCAATGTGTTACAGCCACTGTAAACAAAGAGGTCAAAACTACTATTGGTGCAGTATTGAACAGGAATGGGATTACTGTCCGCCTTCTGAAAAGACAGTTACATGAACACACAGTGTAAAGAAGACAGCCCATGTGGAAAGCATGATAATGACTACAAGTGGTGTTCAGTGGAGGGTGGCTGGGGTTACTGTGGGCTCGTGGAGCCAAAGATGTTCACTCACCGATCTTATAAAAATGATGTTTGCATTGACGAATGTTTGTATTACGAGAGTAAAGATTACTACTGGTGCCACACTGCAAAGAATGTGAATGAAACTGGGACTACTGCTCTCCACATGTGAATGTAGCCTATAAAGGCAAGCCCTCTCACTCAGATCCCTCCTGTGGCTTTCATGAGCTGGTGCTGGACCGCAGACACTGAATATAATTACTGTGGGCCCACTGATGATGCAGAGTGCTCCTACATAGACTAAACACATCTCAGAAGCAGAGCCAATGAAAACATCCTCCAGAAAATTGTAATGTGGACAAAGCTTGGGAATAGAAACAAAACTGACTTTACTGATGACATCAAGGATAACAGACAATTCAGACATGAGGTGGAAAACTCAGGTGGACTCATACAATGGATATCTGGTGGACAAGGCCTGATCTGACCTGAAACGCTCTCCTACAGTCCATATATGGCCCGTTTCCACTGAGTGGTACAGTACCCTTTTGATGAGCGTGATGTACGACAGAAAGTTTCAGTCGACGTCATTCTCGCTGGAGGAAATGTCAAAGTAAAGTCGTACAGGTCGCTCACATATCATATGAAAAGCACTCCTCACAAAACAGAGGCTTTATACACATAAGTACTGGTGTTATAAATGTTTATTACTGACCTCTCTATGACATACCTGTCAACATTGGGATGTGAAAATAAGGGATATAAAAAAAATAAAAATAAAAAATAGGTCAGATAATTTACATTAATAAACAAATAGATTTATCAAATCTCTTTAACCTTTTCTTCACTCTATAACTCACACATTCTGATTAAAGAGCAACGAATGAATCTTATTTATTATGATTTTTCATTTGATTACAATAAATAACAGAGGTGTCACTTTAAAATACATTATAATAACGTTATAATAAAAGCATTCGATTGCTTTCCTAACTTTTTATGCTCATTTAGGACAAGTTGTGTTTAGGAAAAAAAAAAACACCAAGATCAACATCTTTAGATGTTATTATTATTAATTATGTGTATATGTCTGTTCAAACACGCACCCAAAAACGAGACTCCGCTTCAAATCACATGTACAGAATGCGTTTGGGAAACAGCGTCTATTTATTGCTATGGAGCGCGCGGATTTCATATGAAGGGCGACGGCACCTGTAATGAAAAGGAAAGGGAATCCCGCCGTTTTAATATTTATTTCAAAGTGTTTCATGCCTAAATAAACCGAAAGCACAGAACTGACTCACATTTAGGAGCAATGGGCGGCCCCTGGTGGTTCGGAGGTATGGGTTGCATATAGGGAGGATCGGCTCTTTAATGTTTATTGCCACCCTTCAGATAAAGACTGAAAATACGGGAGAAATACGGGAAAACACCTTTACGGGATGATAGCGGGATAGAACTGTAAAATACAGGAGAATCCCGGGAAAAACGGGAGGGTTGACAGGTATGCTCTATGAACATGATCTGATTACAACTGCAGATCACTTTAGCTTAGAACTGTAGCCTACTGTAACGTCTGCAATTATATCAAATAAGTAAATAAATGCAGCATATATGAACACATACAGCCCCACACAGTCTTTGATATGTTACCAATCACAGAAAAACTACACACAGCAGACATTTAGTCCTTTTTAAGGTTCAAAAACAACAGGAAATATAGCCCACAGTCAGTGCGCACCTCTCATCTGTGTCTAATATGGCTGAGCGAAACTGCAAAATTTTGTATCGATCCGATACCAAGTAAATACAGGGCCAGTATCGCCGATACCGATACTTTTACATTAAAAAGCATGCACTTGAACCTAAATGTACTTTTCTGTCGGGGAGAACAGTGTGTGATGATTTATGAGTTAAGTGCTCTCAAAGCAGCTATAATTAATCATTTCTGAACAATTTTAAACCAAATAAAAACATTTTATTATCATAACTATCTGGATTTGCAAACGCAAACTTATTATTAGAGAACAATGATTTTTTTTAGACTTTGCTTCAGTCTGGGGTTTGTTTTTAAGTGTTTTTTCCTACAAACACACTACAGCAAAAGATAACTGACTTAAAATCCTCTTTTAGCTGGTGAAAAACCTACTGTTCTAATCATACATTCATTCATTCATTTTCTTTTCGGCTTAGTCCCTTTATTAATCCGGGGTCGCCACAGCAGATTGAACCGCCAACTTATCCAGCATTTGTTTTACGCAGCGGATGCCCTTCCAGCCACAACCCATCTCTAGAAAACACATCCATACATTCTCATTCACACACATACACTATGGACAATTTAGCTTACCCAATTCACCTGTACCGCATGTCTTTGGACTGTGGGGGAAACCGGAGCACCCGGAGGAAACCCACGCAACCACGGGGAGAACATGCAAACTCCACACAGAAATGCCAACTGGCCCAGCCGGGGATCGAACCAGCGACCTTCTTGCTGTAAGGCGAACGTGCTACTCACTACGCCACCGTGGCGCCTGTTCTAATCATGTATATTTTAAAATTCCAAAATAATTCTTCTGGATAGCAGGTGTTAATTTGCTGAATATATTGGCTGTATTTAATAAGCCTGATGATGAAAGTATTCATTTTGCTTTTTTTCCAAATTGGCATCAACTAATACAGAATGTCCTATATAATTGAAATATTAATTTCCCCACTGTAGCTAGCTACCTACATATTCATTGCCTCTCCGAAATGACTCGGCCAGTGACCTCTGTCTCAGGGCTGGCACTGCTGTGGGTCTGTCTGGAGGATTTGCCTCCTCTTCTCTCCTTCATTGCAGCTCGGCGTTCTCTTTTTCGTTTTGTTTTATGCATTTGTGTAGATTTGTGGTGTTGTCGAAATATCTAATAGACTTTCTACAAACATCGCAGTTTGCAATATTTTCGTTCACTGCAGCAAAATAACTCCAAACAGCGCTCCTCTTTCTTTCCATCATCTCAAAACAGCAAAAAGTGCTCGCGCTTCGGCGCTGCTGAGTCACTTGATGAAAGGACGACTAGAGCAGAGAGGAACAACAGTGCTTACGAGATAAAAAAAGAGTGGGGCATTTAGAGACATGTCCGCTATTTTATGAAACAGGAGCAATGTACTTTAGCATAAATTAAATAAAAGTATCGATCTCGGAAGGCTACTATCAATCCGATATCAATACCAACGTTGGTATCGATACTATTGATATTAGGATCGATCCGCCCACCCCTAGTGTCTAATCTTCACCAGCACATGTAGCCTCTGTTAGAGAGTAACTCCATTATTCCGAGTTCATAGTAGTCCGAAAGGCAGGGGCGCCCCCAAGGGGTGGCCACCCCAATATGACATTGCTGTTCTTTTAAATATTGATTAAATACAATTTAAATGTAAATGTACAATATTTCAATCAATCAATAAAATGAAGCCACTAAAATACTGTGGATTGATTGGTGCCACTATCATTGCTGATTCACTGCCACCTTTAATAGACAGGAATGGCAATTTAATATTTACCTTAAGGTGCATCAATGGAAGAAGCTGTATTAATAATATTGTGGCTCAAAAGGGAATATGGATACATGGAACTATCAGGCTCTGTATAGTGAGTGTGTATGTATATAGTGATGACCTTTGTTCAGTTTGTTCATTTGTGTTTTAATAAGTATATCATTAATCTTCATTAATTATAGACATGGTGTATACTGTATGCTACGGAAGTCCTAAGAGGCCATGCATTCAAATATTTTTCTCTCTTGTTATGTCGTAATCACGACTAATTTTCTCATAATCACGACATAACAAAATTGTTTTCTCGCAATAACGACAATGTCGTGATCACGACTTATTTTTTTGTTTTTATTTATTTATGTATTTATTATTGTTATAATAATAATAACAATAATAAATTATTAGTTAAATTAATTATATATTATTAATAATAATAATAATATCTGGCCAATGTCTGTTCAGGGAGAGAGTAGCCCAGCTGTAGACGCGCATTCGTGTAACATGTTAAAGGCGTCCAGAACAGCCATAATATTATGAGCGCAAATGCCCGCGATTAATGTACATTCATGATTATATTCATGTGTGTGATTATATATTATTTACAATAATATTCTCTCAACTGAGACCATTTTAAAACAACTCTATACTATGTGGCGCAAAATAAGTTGCTGCATGTATGAGTTAAATGATGAAGAACGATGAAGATCCTGCTTTTGCTTTAATCCTTTTCGCAAGTTATTTACAATTACTTTAAAACTGCGCCATATAGAGTTGAAATTGGTTCCAAGAAAAATACTGTAATATTTTGTACACAGCAGAAGTGCGGGTGTATTGATCAGACACACATTAAACAATGGTGTTAAAATTAAAACAAGCAAATTAAATTTATTTCCAAGCAAAAAAAAAAAAAAAAAACATTTTGACCACATTGGCAGATTATTTTGCTCGTTTCAAGGTTTTAATTTTGAAATTATTTCTTAAAACACAATTTGCTCGTCTAGAAATTGCTTCTTGATTTAACAATTTAGACATTTGAACAAATAAATAGGCTAAATCTAGTGTTTTTTAGTGCAACATTTTAAAAATATCTCCTTGAGCCTTAAAGATATAAAACAGAAATTCAGAGGTTTAGAACGGAAGAGACAACTTTAGTGTTTGGGAAACCATTTATATAACACAAGATTCTTATTATTGAGTATTATTAATATTATTATTCAGTATTATTAAAATCATTTAGTCCACAAGTGAGCATTATTACCATTATTTACAATAATATTCCCTCAACTGTTACCATTTTAAAGCAACTCTATATGGCGCAAAATAAATAGGTTGCTGCATGTATGAGTTAAATGATGAAGATCCTGCTATTGCTTTAATCCTTTCCGCAAGTTATTTACAATTACTTTAAAGCTGCGCCATATAGAGTTGCTTTAAAATGGTAACAGTTGAGGGGATATTATTGTAAATAATGGTATATAATCATATACATGAATATAATCATGAATGTACATTAATCGCGGGCGTTTGTGCTCATGTTATGGCTGTTCTGGACGCCTTTAACATGTTACACGAATGCGCGTCTACAGCTGGGCTATTCTCTTCCTGGCCAGACATTGGCCAGATATTATTATTATTATTAATAATATATAATTGATATAAATAATAATTTATTATTGTTATTATTAATAATAATAATAACAATAATAAATACATAAATAAATAAAAACAAAAAATAAGTCGTGATCACGACATAAGAGAGAAAAAATATTTTAATGCATGGCCTCTTAGGACTTCCGTACTACGCTGTACAATAAAAGTATGTGGAAAATAGCTGAAAAGTTATTTCTATACTGTACATGAAAAGTGTTTTTAAACTAAATATAGATTTTATTTGGTTTGCAAATGTACTTGCTAAACTATTTCAAGGAATAAATTGCAATATTTCAAGAGTATTTCCCAGAGATGGGTTGTGGCTGGAAGGGCATCCGCTGCGTAAAACAAATGCCGGATAAGTTGGCGGTTCATTCCGCTGTGGCGACCCCGGATTAATAAAGGGACTAAGCCGAAAAGAAAATGAATGAATGAATTTCAAGAGTAATTAATGAAATTAATTAAAACCACATTATTTCGTTTACCAAAAACAAAAATATAACGTTACACTGAATTTATTATTATTATTTGTGTGTGTGTGTGTGTGTGTGTGTGTGTGTGTGTGTGTGTGTCTGTGGGTAGCCGCCTTTCCACCGCACACAACACATTTGGACATGACTGTCGGAATACGCCCTCTTGTGGCAGTCACACAGAATTTTCAGTGTTGTCGTGCACCATGATGATTCTCGTGGTGTCCGAAATAAAGTGCAAAAAGGGGCCTTTATTCTCCGTGCGTATGGTTGGATGAATACTAGAAGCTCATAGGGCCAGACGGAATCTGCGGACTTTTTTGCTATTTCTGCGCAGAATATTGTTAAAAATCTGCGGATTTATGCGGAATGATTTTAGGATTATCATAACTAAAATCTTAATATGTGAAATAAAAAGTAATACCTTTTTAACTTGTATTTAATGTTTGCAATGCGAATCCAATTAGTTCCACTTTATTTGGTAAACAAAGCAAGTCTCTCATATAAAATCTCTACTAAAACATAGAAAATATTACATTACAAACTGTATTGTAAATAAATCATATGAATATTTTCATATTAGTCAATATTATTACTGAAATTAAAATAAAAACTGAATACAAATAAATTTACACACATTTAAACAAGTAAATAAACAGAATCAATGATGCGCTAAAAATCTGCAGAATTCTGCGCGCGCAGATTCCGTGTGAATTTTGGAGGGAATGTGGAGACAGCATTAAAAATGATATTTTGTATTCCTCATTTATGAATAGAAATGGGTTTTTTTTCTGATTAAAAAATAACGAAAATCTCCTATTCATCTCTCGCGCACGGACCTGCTTGGACAACACTGGAATACATCACATCCGGTCGGCCGGTCGCAGACGGTCTAGTCGCGGGAGTTCAAATATTTGAATTGATCCACAGCTTAAATCGGATCCGAATTTTACGGAGATTTTCGGAACTTCGCGCAGCTCCCGGACTAATCTCCATCGGAAATGAATGATTTGGTCTGTCGCTTGTCGTATACAGTGGAAAGGCGGCTTGTGTGTGTGTGTGCCACCCCAAGATTTGGTGCAAATGATGTGGACTTGACAGTTTGGACTCCAGTTCGTCTCTGCAAAAGGACAGAGGTGAGCTAAAGATATAGGGATATACACTTTTAAAAAAGGGTTCTTCAGTGGTTCTTTACGGTATTTGAGGTGCTATTTAGCACTTTTACTGTGTAAAGAACCTTTAAAGCACCATAAAGGTTTTTTAGTGGTTCTTTGGGGGGTTTAAAGTGCTATATAGCACCACTACTACGCACTTGTTCTTCCGCGCGCAGATTTTTAGCCCATCATTGATTCTGTTTATTTACTGGTGTAAATGTGTTTTTAAATAATCTCAGTAATATAATTGACAAATATGAAAATGTTCATATGATTTATTTACAACACAGTTTGTAAAGTACTATTTTCTGTCTTTTAGAATAGATTTTATATGAGAGACTTGCTTTGTTTACCAAATAAAGTGGATCTAGTTGGATTCACATTGTAAACTTTAAATAAATGCTTAAATTAATGTTATATGAAATAAAAAGGTATTACTTTTTATTTCATATGTTAGGGTTTTAGTTACAATACTCCCAAAATCATTCCGCATAAATCTGAAGATTTTTAACAAAATTTTGCGCAGAAATAGCAAAAAAATGTCCGCAGATTCTGTCTGGCCCTACTTATGGCTAATTCTCATAACTCTTATGCCAGCTTTATTTGCGGAAAGGGTAAAGTAACATTAAGAGCACCTTAAAATATAGATGCTATATAGCACCGTTTGACAAAAGTACTATATAGCACCTATTTTTTAAGGTGCTATATATAGAGCCAAAGAGCCAGTTTTGGTGTTATTTAGCACCTTTTTGTAGAGTGTATGTTAAAATCTATTCCAATAAAGAAAAATACTGTAATATTTCGTACACAGCAGAAGTGCGGATGTATAGTGTATTGATCAGACACACCGAAAATAATGGGTGTTAAAATTAAAACAAGCAAAATTAACTTATTTCCAAGCAAAATCAATGTTTTTACCACATTGGCAGATTATTTAGCTTGCTTTTTGACTTTTTTGACTTTTGACTTTTTGACTAATTTTGACTTTTTTTTTTCTCGTCTAGAAATTGCTGCTTGATTTAACAATTTAGATATTAAAACAAATAATTGAATCTAGTAAAAAAAAACATGTCTTTTTTTGAGCAACATTCTTCAAATTATCTCCTTAAACTTTAAAGATATAAAACAAAAATTCAGAGGTTTAGAACAGAAGTGACAACTTTAGTTTTTTAGGAAACCATTCATTTATATAACACAAGATTCATATTATTCAGTTTTATTAATATTATTTAGTCCACAAGTGAGCATTTAAAGTTCAGAGCAAATGATGGATTCATACACACAGATCTGGGTTTCTCAAATGACTCCAGTTCGTCTCTGCAAAAGGACGCATCGATGAGCTAAAGATGTAGGGCTATATGTTCAAATCTGTTCCAATGTTTTGCACACAGCAGAAGTGTGAGTGTATAGTGTATGGATCAGACACACAGAAAACAATGGTGTTAAAATTAAAACAAGCAAAATAAACTTATTTCAAAGCAAAAACCAGATTTGACCACATTGGCAGATTATTTTGCTTGTTTTAATTTTGACATTACTTTAGTTACAACACTATGTTTTGCTCGTCTAGAAATTGCTTCTTGATTCAGGAATTTAGATATTAAAACAAATAAATGAATCTAGTAAAAAACGTCTTTTTTAGTGCACCATTCTTCAAAATATCTCCTTGAGCTTTAAAGATATAAAACAGAAATTTTGAGGTTTAAAATGTAAGAGACAACTTTAGTTTTTGGGAAACAATCCATTTATATAACACAAGATTCTTCTTCTTCTTATTATTATTATTATTCAGTATTATTAATATTATTTAGTCCACAAGTGAGCATTTAAAGTTCAGAGCAAATGATGGATTCATACACACACAGATCTGGGTTTCTCAAATGACTCCAGTTCATCTCTGCAAAAGGACGCATCGATGAGCTAAAGATGTAGGGCTATATGTTTAAATCTGTTCCAATAAAAATACTGTAATATTTTGTACACAGCAGAAGTGCGGGTGTATTGATCAGACACACAAAAAAAAACAATGGTGTTAAAATTAAAACAAGCAAAATAAACTTATTTCCAAGCAAAATCAGTATTTTGACCACATTGGCAGATTATTTTGCTCGTTTCAAGAGGGTTTAAATTTTGACATTATTTCTTACAACACTATTTTTTTGCTCGTCTAGAAATTGCTTCTTGATTTAACAATTTAGATATTAAAACAAATAAATGAATCTAGTAAAAAATAAAAATAAAGTCTTTTTTGTGCAACATTCTTCAAAATATCTCCTTGAGCTTTAAAGATATAAAACAGAAACTCTGAGATTCAGAACAGTGACAACTTTAGCTTTTGGAAAACCATCCATTTATATAACACAAGATTATTATTCAGTTTTATTAATATTATTTAATACACAAGTGAGCATTTAAAGTTCAGAGCAAATAATTGATTCATAAACACAGAGATCTGGGTTTCTCAAAGGACGCATCGGTGAGCTAAAGATGTAGATGCGTTGAAATCTGTTCCAATAAAGAAAAATACTGTAATATTTTGTACACAGCAGAAATGCGGGTGTATGGTGTATGGATCAGACACACAGAAAGCAATGGTGTTAAAATTAAAACAAGCAAACTAAACTTATTGCCAAGCAAAAACAAAATTTTGACCACATTGGCAGATTATTTTGCTTGTTTTAAGGTTTTAATTTTGACATTATTTCTTACAACACAATTTTTTGCTCGTCTTGATTTAACAATTTAGATATTAAAATAAATTAATTTAGTAAAAAAAAAAAACATGTCTTTTTTTTAGTGCAACATTTTTCAAAATATCTCCTGGAGCTTTAAAGATATAAAACAAACTCAGAGACTCAGAAACTTTCGTTTTTGGGAAACCATCCATTTATATAACACATTATTACTATTCAGTTTTATTTAGTCCACAAGTGAGCATTTAAAGTTCAGAGCAAATGATGGATTCATAAACACACAGATTTGGGTTTCTCAAATGATGTGGACTCGACAGTTTGGACTCCAGTTCGTCTCTGCAAAAGGACGCATTGGTGAGCGAAATATGTAGAGCTAAATATGTTCCAATGAAGAAATAATCTGAACACCGCAGAAGTGTACGGATCAGACACGCAACTAAATTTATTTCTTGCCACACAACTTTTTGTTTGTCTATAAAATGCTTCTTGATTTAAATATTTATGCAATTCCAGCGTTATGGATGTGACATTTACAATAAAAGCTCAAAAACATACATGCACAGACAAGGTATATTTTAACATTATATTACATAACAATGTTTATACTTTAAATTAGGAAAATAAACAAAAATAAATAAACATACTCTGTAGAAATTCTGAGAATTAAAATGCACAAACAAAAAGAATGATAAATCACAAGGATAAGTGTGGGCTCTCTAGAACAAACATGATTGATTTTATTTAAAATATTTGCATTTATGAGGAAAAAGCTTTGTTACGGATGTGACACTTTTCTTGTATGGATGTGAAATTGCCCATAGTGTGACTTTGTTAAATCAAATATAATTGTTTAAAAACATTGACCGAGACAGGAGTATTTCTACAGTACTGTAAAATACAAGAATACAAAAAAAATAAATAATAAATTAAAAGGGTTTCACGACTTTGGTGACAACTTAATTTTTTTCATGGCAAGGTTGACATTTGCATGGAATTGCTCATATGTACTAGAATGCAAAATTTGGAAAAACCTAGCAAGCCTTTTTTTTTTTTGCAGTGCAACATTCTTCAAAATATCTCACTGAGCCTTAAAAAGTTATAAACCCAATTCAAAGAGGTTTAGAATGGAGAGGATTTTACTTTAAATGAGAGAAGACCGTTTTTGGGCTGATTTTAAAAGTATTATTAAAATAACTTGACCCAGAAGTGACCATTTAAAAAAAAGTTTAGACTAGATCAGTGGTTCTCAAACTTTTTTCACCGAGTACCACCTTAGACAAAAATCGTCTCTCCAAGTAGCATCATAATAACCAGTATTGACGTACCGTGGCATAGTAGGCCTAATTAAGCAGCTACAGCACTGCAGATCAAAAACATGGCAGATTAATTCTTCTAATTAAGAATATTTATTACTGTCAGCCACTTAAAAGGTTTAGCCTAAAAAAAAATATAAATAAATTCAATTTAATGACCACATCGGTGTTATCGTACGAGTCAAAGGGTTAAAATTGTGCTAATTTTTTTACTTCGAGATTCCTCCGTGTACCACTAGAAGGAAGCTTGTGTACCACAGTTTGAGAACCACTGGACTAGATAGATTCATAAAAGGACCAATTGGTAAATTAGTTCAAATCAGTTCCAATAAAGACAAAGTGAGCAACATTTTACACAACGTGAATAGGAGTACATAATACATTACGTAAAAGGCTAAGTTAGTTAAATTCAGAAATTAAAAAGCACAAATATCACAAACTAGACACACACAAAAATAGTCAAGATACTTAATTCAGTTTTTAGTATAGCACTTTATTTGTTTAAGTGTGTTTGAAGCTCATGAGTCTAACAAACCCTCGTCAAAATAACTTCACTTCCAGGGGTCACTGTGGAAAAACTCAGCTTTGCCGTCTGTGTTTGGAGATGAAACTTTATCTTCTTTAACCTGCAATTGAACAGAAATAGGAGAATGAAACACATTGAAGAGCACAGACACCACAAAGAATCTCTGAAATAAATCTGTGGCAGGATCTTCATTTTCTCAGCTCTCATGAGGACAGAAAGAGGAGATCAGAGACCCTGCAGTGTTTTAGCACACATCCTACACCCCACAATGCACCACCAGCAACGCAGGGCTCTAACTGTGTGCACATTTACAGTTCAAGAGATCAAAATTGGGGAAGATATACCAAAAATCACATTTTAGATTCACATTCACATTCAGGACAACAGATGAAAATTAGCCCTTGTGGCTAACTCTGGCTTATTTACAGTTTTACTGTTGATTAATGAGCATTGTCCCTGTTAAAAAAAATAAATAAATAAAAATAAACATTCGTTCATTTTAACAGTCCCTATATTATTATTTACCACCCTACTACAAATATTCGGTCTGGAATTGCATTCAAGTATGACCTCAAAACAACATTAGCACTATTTAATTGACTGTAAAAACTATTGTACTTTGATAGTCATTAGATGATAATATAATTTCACGATTTAAAATAGGCAAATATTATTTTTCAGAAATTATATCATCAAGACTAAAGTCTGAATGTGTTAATATTACCAACTTTGCCTCAAAAACCACACCTCTGTATGGAAAATTAGCCTGTTAACATTTACGTATTTAAATTTTACATAATACAGAAGACTATATAAAGGCAAACCAAGGGTTAAAGTCTTAAAACGAAATCTTAGTTGTGTCAAATTTTAAGAATTTTAAAAATTACATTAAATACAAATCAACATACATGATCCATTTGAAGTAAATAGGCTATTGAGGTAAAGTTTGTTTTATATATTAGGACACTTTCTCCTATTCTGAATAGGAAAACTATATTAGCATACAACGACTATCAAAACACATTCCCTTACGTGAATTAACAGTGCTAGTTGATTTGAAGGCATAATTACATGAGCTTTCTGACCAAATATTCAAAGAAACAAACCACAGCTTGTCGCTATTAATAAAATAAAACAAATGTGCAAATATAAATCCAACTTTAACCTCAATGATGGCTCGAGCCTCGTGCTAAACACGTGGTAACTGAGGTTATCGCAGAAAACGAACCCTCTATGTACATTTCAGCGGTTTTAATATTTCACAGCGCTTTTTCGTAGTTAATAAACATATTTCAAACACAAATAACATATTAAACCACTCACTATTCCCAATAATCTCCAGCGCCGCAAGCGTCTCTCACCGCTGGTTTCCTCGGAGTGGGAACGAGCGTAAAGAAAGACATGCGAATTAAAGCATAGCTCATGAATATTAATTACGCATTGTCACGTTCGCTCCGCAGGATAGGTTGTTTGGAAACACGTGACTCTAGTGACGCGCGAAATTCAGTAAGAGGGAGGGAAGTAAAATATATATTTCGCGTCTTTAAACAAACCAATACGCTCTTTAATATAATAAATCATTTAAATTAAATGTATTAAATGACCTGGAGGGGCTTGCAGGATGCAGGAGGAAGTTCCTCCGATGAACT
This sequence comes from Danio albolineatus, assembly GCA_903798035.1. Taxonomy (NCBI): domain Eukaryota; kingdom Metazoa; phylum Chordata; class Actinopteri; order Cypriniformes; family Danionidae; genus Danio; species Danio albolineatus. The sequence goes on along the minus strand of CAIGQQ010030434.1, from coordinate 1,714,178 downwards.
GAACACGCAGAGCCAGCTGACAACTAGTCCTGAGAGAGATGAACTGGTGTATGAACTGTAGGTGGCGGCATGTGCATATGGAATTGCATCAGTAGAGGAAATCTTTATTCTTTAATAACTGGTGGTGATATTGGTGAACCAATTATTTGACAGTAATGGTAATTTAACTTTAAGATATACTCTACCCATTTCTAAAAAAGAATTTAATATTGTTTACAAGGCCATCTCCTCTGAGATTTGTATGCTTTTTAGAAATAATAATAATTCAATGATTTCCGTGTGTTCCCCTAGTCCTGTTTCTACTGTTGTTGGTTCCATTTGTTTCTCCACTAAAAAATCCAATTATAAAATCAGGTTGTTATTTTTAGACCTTCTCATCTCAAATCTTCCTTCTATCTCTTATTGGAACAACCTTTTTGATGATATTAAATGGTCGTATGCTTGGTCACTTCCCCAGAATTTTTTTTTTTTGTCTAATAAAATTAAAGAAATTTCGTTCAAAATTATTCACAGATTTTATCCAGTTAAACAGTTTTTACAAAGATTCAAAAATGACATTGACGTGTCTTGCTCTTTCTGTGAGACTTCTTCCGAATCTGTTGCTCACTTGTTTTGGGAATGTACCTTTGTTAAATCGTTCTGGTATGATGTGAGTTCTCTAATTGTCCAAAAGGTTTATAGTGTCTTTTCTTTAAACTATAGACATGTTATTTTGGGGTTTTACGTGAAGGGAAAACAATTCCTTAATTCAACTTTTTGTATAAACCTCATATTATTTTTTGGCAAGTTTTTTATACACAAATGCAAATATCACTCATTGTAAGCCAAATTATTTATTTTTTAAACAAGAATTGGATCTGTATTTAAAAACCATCTTGGATTCTCATAACAAGAAAGCAATTCAAACTTATAAAACATGTGCTTTATTTAATATTCTGTAATTTATTTATTTTTTCATGTGCCCTATTTTTTTTTTGTTTCCTTTTCTTTCTTTTATTGAATCTTTTTTATACTTCTTAAAAATGTATTACATTTCTCTTGTTATAAAAAATCTTGCTTGGTTTTGCCTGTACTATACTTTTATCTGTTTGTATTTCTATTTGTTGTAATTCCTCGTTGTTATTCAATACATTTTTTTTTAATTAAAAATTTTTTTTGCATCAGTTCCAAATGTTACTTTAAAAATATGGCTCATCCCAAACAACTTAATTACAATTTATATAAAAGAAGTTAATTTAGAAATATTCATTGTACATACCCAGTGATGCATGTTCTCCTCGTGTTGATGTGGGTTTCCTCCGGGTGCTCTGGTTTCCCCCACAAATACAAAGACATATTGAGGTAAAGATGGTTTTACATTCGCACATTTATTCGGTGACAACTTGAATGTGACGACCTTAAATTGTTTACCATGCTACTTTGAATATTCAGTCTGAAATAACATGTATAAATGACTTCAAAACATCATTAGCATTATTTAATTGACTGCAAACAATGTTGTACTTTGATAATCATTGGCTGGTAATATTATTTCCCTATTTAGAAATAGCATAGAATATATATTCCCAGCTAACAGGGAACGTTCCTAGAACATTCACTAACGCTCTTTAAAAGTTGTAGAAATGTTAGCACAGAACGTTACCAATGAAACAGTTTTAGAATGTTTTCATAACATTATTAACGTTCTTGTAACGTTGTTAAAAAACGTTGTTAGAACAAAGTTCTTGGAACGTCTTCAGGACGTTATTTATACTTGAACGTTTTTATAATGTTGATGTAAAACGTTCTTATAACAAAGTTCTTGGAACGTCTTCAGCACGTTATTTGTACTTGATGAACGTTCTCATAATGTTGATGAACAACGTTCTTATGACAAAGTTCTCTGAACGTCTTCAGGACGTTATTTATACTTGATGAATGTTTTCACAATGTTCAAAAAAAAACATTCTTGTAACAAAGTTCTTGGTTTCGAAAACGTAAGGACGTTATGCTGACCATAAAAAAACGTTCTAGCACCATTAAGCAAACTGGACATTTCAACATTCTCGGAACGTTCTAGATAACGTTATGAGAACGTTCTCAAAACCTAAATTTGTTAGCCTTGGTTATTAAGGAGAAACATGAATGAGCGAATGTAAAGCCAACTTTACCTCAATCAAAGACATGTGGTACAGAATTGGGTAAGCTAAATTGTCCATAGTGTAGTCCCTTTATTAATCTGGGGTCGCCACAGCGGAATGAACCGCCAACTTATCCAGCATATGTTTTACACAGCGGATGCCCTTCCAGCTGCAACCCATCACTGGGAAACTTCCCACATCCACTACAGCCAATTTTAGCTTACCCATTAACAGAGTTGATGTTATTTTTTTGTTTTGTTATTAATGGTTATTAATTTTCATAAATCATGTTTTCGCTAAATTCAATTTCGCTGTTCAGTTCTGCTCAATCTGTAATTAACTCTTAAAGCACATTTTATTACAGTCATGTGAATGTTCGCTAGCTGTCTTGGATAAATAAATTCAGTGGAATCTTAGGCGTAACATACATTTATTATATTTCTGAATAATATTAGGCTTTTTTAAATACTTGTAATTCCAAATGCATGTGGTTACATGAGTTTGTGATAATACAAATGGATTAATAATGCAATTGTGTAATATAATGAAACCATTCATACAGTATATGTTGAAAGAAATCTTATTGGGTATATATATGTAAGGGTATACTTATATATATATACCCAATAAGATTTCTTTCA
>CAIGQQ010030434.1:1685463-1710985 GCA_903798035.1 Danio albolineatus | reverse complement strand
ATATATTAAAAACGTTTCTTCTAATGTGCTCATTAATCGGACCTAAAAGCAAAAGCGTCTTTGCATATGTTTTTATATATGCCCTTTCTCCTGTGCTAAAAGTACACAGCAAAAGTGTCATGTTAGTGCTCGGGCTGTTGTGGGACTTTTATTTTGACGCGGCACTGATCAGAAAAGCCTGTGAAAAATCAGTGCTGAAAAGACAACTAGTGAAAGCGTTTTCCACGACTTTAACATAATCAAATCCTTACTAATTACTGACCGTCCCAGTTTTAGCCCCTAATACAAATAGCCTAATTATAGAAAACCCTTCTTTCATTACAAAATCATAATGCAAAATCATAAAAGATGCGATCGCCAGAATGGAACTTTTATTTTGACATGGCGCTTCCGTTCAGCGCGTCTGGTGTTGGTGTTGTTTTCTGCTCGCCGTCAGACCACAGCGATGCTCTCCACCTGCGACTGTTTTTATGACTCAAGCAAATCCATCATGTTTCTGTAATAATTCTGTCAAAATCCGCTGTTTCTCATCAATGGTCGCGATATGGCGAGCTCTTTTCACAGACCTTCAGCTCAGGCGGCCACAGGTTTGATATTCATATTCACGGACTCTATTTCATCTGCCTATAACTCGATGAAATGATTAAACTCATACGACTTATGTAATAATTATTAAATATGTATGTGTCTGAGCTATTGCTGCCGCTGTTTAATATAACTAGGCTTGCTGTCATGTTATAGTAGCATATATTGTTTATATATGCGTTGTATATTGTCTTCTATGTAAATACACCTGTCAGGAATCTTAAGTGTCATGCCATTTCAGTTTTATAACAACAACACAATAGTAATAATAATAGTAATGTAATACATCTATGAACGAATTGAGACAGAAAAATCCAGTTTCTTGTGATTTATGGTTTGTGTTTATGTGTTTGAGTAACATTTTGGATAATTTTAGTTTATTTTCAGTAAACTACTGATGACATTTCTTGCAAATGTATAAAAAATATAAATTAATAATGACTTATTTTATATTTTACCATAATAACATAAAAATGTGCTAGATTCAGGTTGTTTGTTAAATTTTAGATGGTAAAATATCAGTGAATTAACCAACGAAAACATTTGTTATTGTGATCAAGATATTCTGGGTAAAAAAATATTATTCATTAATTTCCTTTTCGGCTTAGACCTTTTATTCATTAGGGGTCGCCACAGCGGAATTAACCTCTAACTTATCCAGCATATGTTTTACACATGCCGTTCCAGCCGCAACCCATCACCAGGAAACATCCATATTCTCACACACACACACACACTCATACACTAGGGCCAATTTAGTTTATCCAATTCCCCTATAGCGCATGTGTTTGGACAATTGGGGGAAGCCCATGCTAACACGGGGAGAACATGCAAACTCCAAAAAGAAGTGCCATCTGACCCAGCCGGGACTTGAACCAGTGACCTTCTTTGCTGTGAGGCGACAGTGCTAACCACTGAGCCAGCCGCCAAAGAATTATTAAATACAATAAAAAGCTCAGAATTAAAGTACATTCCAGTATATACAGTATATATCAGACCTGCATTATATTCAGTAGATTTAAAATGTTTAAAAACATTTTACTCAAACTTTAAGAGAAACTGAAAAAGTGTGTGTCGTTATGTATATGAAGAAAATAATAATTAGTCTTCATGCATCTTAATTCTTGTTGTGATATTTAATAGAGCATGGATAAATGTTAAAGGGATTCCTATAATTTATTCTGGTGTCTGAAGAAAGTCATTTCTTTCAGTTTTGCTGGAATAAAAAAAAAAGGAGTAAAAACTGCTAATGCCAATAATATTAGTGTAATATTAGCCCCATGTAATATATATATATATATATATATTTGACTGGCCTTAGAACAAAACACTGTTTTCATGCTGTCTGATTAACCTAAATTAACCTTATTTTTTATAATGCATGTGAAGCTGCTTTGACACAATCTACATTGTAAAAGCGCTATAGAAATAAAGATGAATTGAATTGAATTGAATTGAATTAAATAACATAGTTAAGCCTTTAAATTGCATTTAAGCTGAACACTATAAAGACAAATAAGTTATTATTTACTAGTTATTAGTTTTGCAAATTAGTTATTAAAACTTATCTTTAAAAATTAAATGTTTTTTTAATCTCTGTAAATTAGCACTTCTGATATATTTCGAAAGAAAATGTAATAATAATAACAATAATAAAACCAGTAACAGAATATAATAATAATAATAATAATTGTAATATTAATAATACATTTTTTTTACATGCAGTTGAAGTTGTCCTGAATTATTAGCCCTCCTGTATATTTGTCCCCAATTTCTGATTAACGAAAGACACGATTTCTTCAACACATATCTAAACATTATTTAATAACTCATTTCTAATAACTGATGTCTTTTATCTTTGCCATGATGACAGCACATAATATTTGACTGGATATTGTTCAAGATACTAGTATTCAGCTTAAAGAGACATTTAAAGACTTAACTAGGTTAATTAGGGTAAAGTTAGGGTAATAAGGCAAGTCATTGTACAACAGTGGTTTGTTCTGAAGACAATCGGAAAAAAAACATTGCTTAAGGGAGCTAATAATAATAATTGCACTTAAAATAGTTATTAAAATCTAAAAACTGCATTTATTCTAGCCGAAATAAAACAAATCAGACTTTCTCCAGAAGAAAAAATATTATAGGAAATACTGTGAAAAATTCCTGAATCTGTTCAACATCATTTGAGAAATATCTGAAAAAGAAAAATAATAATGAAAATAATAATAATAATAATAATAATAATTATTATTATTATTGTTATTATTATTAATTTTAATAGTATTGTTATCATTATAATTATTATTTTTATTATTATTATTATTATTATGATTATGATTATGATTATGATCATGATCATGATCATGATCATTGTATTATTTAATATAAAATGTTATATCATAACAACCGCAGGAATAATAATATTAAAATAACAACTAATAATTGTGTCTTCAGCTTTGTATAAAATGAATATAAATCTCTCCTGTATGTGTGTTCCTCAGAAAAGGAGCGTCTGCTGACCCCTGTGATGGGCTATGGCTCCGGGGACCTGAACGGCGGGCCCCTGGACTTGTGCAGTTTGGACTCTCAGCAGCAGCACCACCAGCAGGAAGAGGAGGAGGCCCTCAGGAGGAAGCTGAAGTACTTCTTTATGAGCCCGTGTGATAAATATCACGCTAAAGGCCGCAAACCCTTCAAACTGGTCCTTCAGCTGCTGAAGATCATCATAGTCACTGTACAGGTGCTTCAACACTGCAGAAAACACCACATATTGAAGGGCACCTATTACGGCTGTGCGATTTGGGGAAAATATCTAATTACAATTTCATTTTTTTATATATTTTTATTAGGGCTGTCAATTGATTTAAAAAAATTAACTAATTAATCACACTTTTGTTTGTGATTAATCATGATTAATCACGAAAAGCCGTATTTATTACAGAAATAAAAACACAGGCATGTAAGTGCCATTTGAATTTTAAAACAATCAATGCCAATAACAAACTTAATTATTTCCATGTTGGATTCTAAGAGAACTACAAAAAAATCCAAAATACAGGCATTGCAGATATGGAAATTGGAAGAAAAAAATAATAATGATAAAGTATTGAATACAAACAATTATATTTATTGTAAAGTTGTTTTGCGAGTTGAGAACATTAATTATAAAGTAGAAACAATTTTGCTTAGTCCTCCTTAACAGACAGTCCAGTCTATTGACATTATCGGGTGACAACACACACACATGCACGCACACACACACACACACACACACACACAGACAGAGAGAGAGAGAGAGCAAGAGCGCAGTACAGCGCACTCCCTTCATCATCACCACGCACGACTACGGTTCTTAAAGTATGGCTGTATTTCTCAAGCAAGGATTCTGATGCAGCAATGCGAAGCAGACGCTTTACTAAAGTTGCGTGTAGGAGGAAACACGTCAAACTTAATGAAACATTTGAGGGTGCTTGGAATCAACTTAGAGAGCAATGGGCTGTCTTTGACAGCTTGCCACATCATCTGGCACTTTCACTGAGTACATTTACATGATCCATATTATCCATATTATCCTTTATCCATATTCCTTTGCTCATTAAACACACGCAGGGCCAGAGCAAGCTGAACTGGTGCTCTAGGCGAACGGTGATCACCCCGCCTAGGTCGCCTCTATGGACGCGCCGGCCCTGAACACACGTCGGCCACAACAAGAAATAAAAAAAACTGCCACTGTGTTAAAGGCGTTAATTTTTTTAAATGCGTTAAATATTTCAAATTAATCGGCGTGCATTAACGCGCTAATTTTGGCAGCCCTAGTTTTTATGCAATCAAAATATTTTTTTGATTGCGATTGTGATTGCGATTTTAATTTTGTAGTCAAGAACCAAACTTTATTTAAGCTAGTGGACGAAAGGTAAATATAGTTACCACGGGTAATTTCCTTATTTATTTAATAATGTTTAAAAATAACTGGAAAACATTGCTTTATGTTAACTAATACAGCATAATATGTTATACATTTTATAATGAACTTATTACAGTAAAACCAAAACAATCTTTAATATAATACGCTCTTTAATATAATAAATTATTTAAATTGAATGTATTAAATGACCCGGAGTGACTTGCAGGATGCAGGAGGAGCTGAACACGCAATGCCAGCTGACAACTAGTCCTGATGGACTTGTGTGATGTGTTTGTTTGTGTCAAATTGTCATAAGTAGTAAATATGCGGGACCACCTGTCAAAAATTTGATTGATGACCGCCCCGCCCCTTTTAGGCGGGACTTCCGGTTTAAGCCCCGCCCCCTTTAATATAAAATTTATATTCCGGTAATCAGATTCTTATCATTTTAATTAAATTATTAATTCCGGTAATCAGATTCTTATCAGCATAATTAAATTATTAATTCCGGTAATCAGATTATTATCGGTGTAATTATTTTATTAATCCCTGTAATATAAATATAAAATAAATTTTAAAAATGTTTAATTTATATAATGTAATATAAATATAAAATGATAAAAAAAATAATTACACCAATAATAATCTGATTACCGGAATTAATAATTTAATTATGCTGATAAGAATCTGATTAACGGAATTAATAATTTAATTAAAATGATAAGAATCTGATTACCGGAATATTAATTTTATATTAAAGGGGGCGGGGCTTAAACCGGAAGTCCCGCCTAAAAGGGGCGGGGCGATCATCAATCAAATTTTGACAGGTGGTCCCGCATATTTACTACTGTCATAACAAACAATGTCATCTTTGCATTTAAACTGAGTGAATCACACTGAATTGCAGTTGTCTTAAACATGCATAAGATCTCATTTACATTCATGTCACGAATATAAAGGTTTCACGATGCTCTTATGAACACCCCTTCAAGTAGCCTTTAAATGCACATTATTTCTTTCCTATGCATCACTGTGTGTATTAAGCACTTGTTCTGCTGTGTGTGTGTGTGTGTGTGTCAGCTGGTGATGTTCGGGCTCAGTAATCAGATGGTGGTGGCGTTTAAGGAGGAGAACACGGACTCCTTCAAGCATCTGTTCCTCAGAGACTATGTGGAGGATTCGCAGGAGCCGCTGTGCCTCCACACGCAGAAACAGGTCCATGAGCACATCCAATACGCCATAGATCAGGTACTGCTCCAGCGGTGGAGATCAGATCATCTTTCTCAGTTTCTGTTAACATCAGCGATTACATGTTAATGCTGAAAACACTTCCGTTTGAAGCTTCAGGGTCTGTGAGATGTGTTTTATCTGAACTAAAAGAGTTAAACGCTTTTATTTCAGCAAGGATGCATTAAAGGGATAGTTCAACCAAAAATGAAAATGACCCATCATGTGGTTGAACAAACAAACAAAGAAGATATTTTGAAGAATGTTTGTTGCTATTGTTGGAAAATAAATTACAATGCATTTTTTAAAATGCCTTCTTTTGTATTCAACAAATAAAAAAGAAGCTGAAATAGGCTTTGAACAAGGTAACTCACCTAGGCCTGTCACAATATCTATTTTTTGTTGTACGATATATTGCACCAAAATATATCACGATAAACAATATTATTGTCATTTTAAGACCATTTTAGGCCACTCTATAGAATGGCAATATAATAGCATCATAACGCAAGTACACTCTTCAAAAAAACACATCATATTTTATTCTTAAGAATATTTCATTTAATTTAGTCACTTTAATAATTTAATGATCAGGCATTGGAATCAGATTGTGAAAACTCATATCCAAAACAAATAATAATAATAAAAAAAAAAGATAAAAAGTAACATAGGCTGCGATACCTGCTACCAGATCTATTTTCAGTTGTCAGGCACCCTCATCAAAATATACTTTAGTCATTTATGGTAAATACCACAGTGTTTTTTTTAACCATACTGACACTGACACCTCCAATAGAGATAGAGAGGTTGTTCAATCAGCTAAAATGTTGCAAGAAATGGTTTTTACATATGGGCGATATATATTGCATCACCAAAAATTATTGACATCATGTCCATGTATTGTGCGATAAGTCGATATATTGATTATTGTGACAGGCCTAAACTCACCCTTAATGTAATGATGAAAGAATTATATTTTTTTTGCGCAAACTATCCATTTCAGAGGCATTCATAATGTTATAAACATTTTCGGTTACCAAAAAACATTTCTACTACCTAATGCAGGGCTATTTAATTGGCGGCCCACAGACTCCGAGACAATTTGTTCTGGCCCTCCAATTAGTGTGACCAAGACATCAGAAATAAATTTAGTTCAGTGGAAAAACAGCCACTATAGTTATGAAGTGACGTGCGTCTGTTTAGTACAGCACGAGCTGCAGTTGAAGGCTGCGCAGAGAGAGTGACCCACCATTAAGCGAGTGGAGCAGGCAGCCGAAAACTTGGATATTTTTGTAGAAAAGGCCTTTTGTACACTGCACTGATATCGTTGTTAGGGATGCAACGATTTGCCAATTTTACTGCGTTTTAATTCGTCACGGTTAATTAATCGTGAAGGCTTCTCAATTGCGAATATCTGTTGCACGGAACGAAACTGCTGCAATTAAACAGTTATGCCACCTCAGGGCTCGAAATTAACCTTTTTGCTTGGTAGCACTGGTGCTCCTAACTTTAAAAATGTAGGCGCACCAGACAAAATTTAGTCGCACCCACCAATTATGAACACCATTGCTAAGTTTTATATAAACAGATTTATTGCATTTGAAATCAACACTAATCAAAACTAACAAGCAAAAAAATATATATATATATGCTTGCGTGAGGAAAATATGTCTCAACGAAATCCTGTTATCACTAGAAAATACATTTTTATAACATAATTGAGTGACCAAAAGATACATGGGCGGACCGCTCACCGGCCCTGCACGCACTACTTGACATGAATGAATCTGTTAACGTGCTGTGTTCTCACGGGTGATGTCTGATATCGCACCGTTGCTTTTGATATATACATTATTATTTGTATACGTAATTTTAATAGCAATACCGGTCTCTTTATGAGCTGCAATATTAGTTTAATCTTAGTCCATGCAAGCCCTTTTGCGATGGTGTACGTGGTGTTAACTTTTACTTATGGCTGCACAGCTGACAGCATCTAGCGATTAAATGAAGGATTCAACAGAACATCTCGTGCTTAAAATGTGTAGATGTGGCAGACAGTTACCTGAAAGTTCCGTCCCACAGACTTTACAGTGAATGCTTTAGTTATTTTCATAGCGAACTTGAAGCCAATGGACAAATGTAGATTGTGAATTAACATTCACCGCATTATCAGTAATTAGATGTGCCATTATTTGTTGCTTTAGGTGTTTTCTAAAACAAAATCTGATGGTGTTGTTGTCATTCTCATCTTCAGCGCTTTACATGCTCGCCGTTGTAGCTCTCCTGTCATCTGAAGGCAGAAGGCGTTGACTAAGTGATTGACAGCTGATTTTAACCAATCCATTCGCAATCAGTTCTAGTGCAGTGGGCCAATAAAAAGAGCGCGAAGGCGGGGCAAGCATTGCAGTCTTTGTTTACTGCAGCAAGTTGACATGACAACAGTTTTAAACAGTTCTTGAGCGCTGCCTTTCAAGTGCAAAGATGCGTTCTGCGTGAATGTGTCCTAAATCTGCGCATGCGGGGAACATTTTGCAGTGAAAACCAGTCGCACGCAACAATTTTATGAACTCACACAAATGCTCCCAAATATATTTTGAGGTCGCATAGATTCAATTTCAGGCGCATATGCGACCAAAACGGTCGCAATTTCGAGCCCTGCACCTGTGCGTTAGTTTAAAGTTCCGAGCTTGTATGCCGATGCCAATACGTACGCACACTGGATTAACTATAGCGGCGCGCCGTTCCACTATTACGTCCTTTCCGCGCGCAAGTTTGTTATTTCTAATGTAGAATACGCCAATGTGCGCATTCAGGCGGAGCAACGCGCTCGCGGCTTTCCGGGCGCACGCATTAGAAAACATTGCGGTGAGGTTGTATCGTGGCTTTCAGTGCAATGTAAACAAAATATATGTTTGATGAATTAATATTAATATGATTATGTATGTACACTCTCAGAAATAAAGGTACAGGAGCTGTCACTGGGGCAGTACCTTTTTAAAAGGTACATGTACCCAAAGAGTGGTACCTAAAAGGTGCATATTAGTGCCCAAATGTGCCTAAAAAGTACCTTTGAGGTACCATTATAGACCCTTCAGATACAAATATGTACCTTTTGAAAAGGTACTGCCCCAGTGACAGCTCCTGTAGCTTTATTTCTGAGAGTGTATGAACGCAGATGATAACAGTTCATCTAAATACTTAGGCCTACCTAATCTAAAGCTTAAATTTACATTAGACGTGATGACCGTGAAACCATGATTATTCTTCAGACTTTAATCGTACAACCAACATCTAGAATTGTTGCATCCATAATTGTTTTGCAGTTCAAAAAACCATATGAATGTGTTTGAGTGTAGAAGAAGCCTGCTTAAACAATGCACTGCTTTTCTTCTTGAAATAAAACATTTGACTGTTTGTTAAAAAAAGCCACATTGTAAAATGCAGTGATATTGTGAAGTTTCAAAATACAACATATTAACCTTTTAATGTAGAAAAAGCCAACGTGGGTGTCTTAAGGAGCATAAATGCAACATATGCAGTTGTGTCCTCATTCATATTGCAAGTCATATCTCTCCGGCCCTTCGTTTGGGATGCTCTTCATGAACTGCATGACAAACTAATTCAATAGCCCTAAATTACTGTATTTTTGAATTCCATAATACAAATAAGAAATATTTAAGTACCCAAAGGCTCTGTGTCGAGCGTTACAGTGTTGATCAAGCTGTTGTTGCGGTAACAGTTGGTTAAACAGGATCTTAGCAACGCTTTCACATCAGATAAGTGTTGAAACATTGACCTCTGTGTCAAAACTCAGAGCAGCAATGAAGAAAAGTGATCATTCATGCTGTTTTAGTTTGCTTTACTACATCCATACCCAGGGCTGTGCAATTAATCGCAATCGCAAAAAAATCGTGATTTATTCATTCATTCATTCATTTTGTTTTCGGCTTAGTCCCTTTATTAATCCGGGGTCGCCACAGCGGAATGAACCGCCAACTTATCCAGCATTTGTTTTACACAGCGGATGCCCTTCCAGCTGCAACCCATCTCTGGGAAACATCCATACACACTCACTATGGACAATTTAGCTCACCCAATTCACCTGTACCGCATGTCTTTGGACTGTGGGGGAAACCGGAGCACCCGGAGGAAACCCACGCAACCACGGGGAGAACATGCAAACTCCACACAGAAATGCCAACTGACCCAGCCGAGGCTCGAACCAGCGACCTTCTTGCTGTGAGGCGAACGTGCTACCCACTAGGCCACCATGGCGCCCAATCGTGATTTAAGCACATCCAATTTCTAAATTGCTTAAGGCTGCAATTTTATCTATTAATTTATTTTGATTGTTGTTCACGCTTTTGTGCACATGACTTTAATATGTTAACCAATCAGAGCTCACTCCACACAGAACAAAGTTGAGCGGGAGAAGCAAATCGGTGGTTTTGATTTACGTTAGTTTTTATTTATTGTTCTGACTGGAGTTGAGGTTAGTTCATCTTTAATTCTTCATGTTGTCTGTTTTTAAGATCATTTATTACAGTTTTGTTGATCAAGCAGTGAGTGCTACTGTGTACAGTATGTGTTTAACTAGAGCTGAGGTTAGTTCATCTTCAGTTTTTTTATGTTGTCTGTTTTAAAGACAGTTTTACTTAATAGCAAGGCAAGGCAAGTTTATTTATATAGCACATTTCATACACAGTGGCAATTCAAAGTGCTTTACATAAACAGGAATAAAATTGAAGTATAAGAAAATAAAAACAAATAATAAAAAAACAGATTAAAATTTGTTAACCCTCTAAGACCGGCAGGAGCGCCCGCGCTCCGGTTTGCGTGCCTCTGTTTAAAAGCCATTAAAAACCGAAAGCATATAGGTAGAGCAATAATTTTTTTTGCATATGAAATCAGAGACGTTATACTTTCAGATCAAGCCCAAAACAGTCTCCTGTTGCAATGTTTTCATTCTTTAATGAGTTTACACAAATAGCCTAAAATGATTACAACAAAAAACACTTTAATACATTGCACGCCTATGCAAAAGTGTTTTATAAAGGTTGTTATTGTTTGCTATGTATGTGACGTAATTACCTCGTGTGCACTGTGAACCTATCAGGTTTGTCTCATGTGGTGATGTCACTCAGCGCACTGTTTGATATACTTAATATGCACGCGCTTTTCTATGTATGTGTGTGCGCTCTTCTCGTAGCGGTTTCGCTTTATCCGTGTCGGAACATCATAATTTCTTTCACACACACATACACACACACATCCACATTTACACATACAGGCACAATATCACACACACACACACACACACACTGGCATGAAGTCGTGACTGCACAACAAACAAAAAAATAGTCCGATGTTTTGGAGTTATTACTCACGTCGAACAAGGAATTCTCCGACTCATCATCTGCTCCAGATTCTATTGTCAGTAAAGACGAAGCTGACTATTGTGAAGGATTAGATCCATTCCAAGACATGCTAGTATATACTTTATAAATGCTTTGCTTTTGAGTAGTATATGCTCATAAACAATGCCTTGCTTTGAGTATAATTATATACATAACAGAATAATCCCGATAGTATGACGCGCTATTTACTCTTATCGTTTCACTTTTATGCCTAAAACATCGAACGTTTATACCTTTAAACTTACATTTTTTGCTGTATTGCTGAATCGTGCTTATTATTTTACATACATTGATGTCGTTTTGAACACTGAAGCCCTCAGAACCCTCACCGATTTGTGGTAATTTGTAGAGATTTTTTTGTTGATCAATCAAATTGTTCTGTTTACACTGTTTATAAAAATAAGTGTATCTCACAAACGAATTGATGTAATTAGTCCAAATCAGTTTTATATAGTTTCAAAGGGTTTTATGCATGTTTTTTACATTAACAAGTTTGAGGTTTACATTTGTGTTATTTCTGTATATAGTAAAAACTAAAATAAAAACTAAGCGATTTTTCCATTTTTTTGTGTTTTATTGCACTTTTAAGCTATTTAACTCGTTAATATGGATTTATGACAAACATAAACTTAAAGTTGGGGATGTAAGGATTTTATTGATATATGGCATTTGAAAATACTCAAAAGAATGACTCAAAAGATATACCCTGGCGGAATTGTTCTATGGCAGGTCTTAAAGGGTTAAGGCAAGTTATAAAAGAATGAAAAGAAAAGAAAGACACAGTAGTGCGATCTGTCGGACGTAGCACAGTGCTCATTCAGTAAAGGCACAGCTAAACAGATGTGTTTTCAGTCTTGATTTGAATGTGCCTAATGTTGGAGCACATCTGATCATTTCTGGAAGCTGATTCCATCAGCGAGGGGCGTAATAGCTGTATTAATAAACTTAATACTATGTTACTTCATTGTGAAATGTTTTGTTATGCACTTCTTGTGCACTGAATATGTAGAATGTGTGTATGTAGCGCGTTTGAAAAAGCAAAAACAGCTGGTAAAATCGCAAATAAAATCTCTAATCGCAATTTTCGTTCAAAAAATTGCAATATGATTTCTTTTTCCATATTGCACAGCCCTATACATACCCAAAGGTGAATTTGTTTTTGCAACAAAATGACAGTGGCAACCATCTATGACACACACACACACAATAAAGAAGAAACAACACAACAAATAACAATAACATAGGATTATGAGTGTAAAACTCCAATATATTGAATAAAGTAAACTTTCTTTCACTTTGTTTTACACCTTGTTACTAAAAACCTCCGTCTAGGAGGAGGAAAATGAAGCTTACTATGTTGAGGATGAGAGTCAGCATTTTTAACAAACTACTTTTGTTAGTTTGCTTTAGGTTTATTTTCTTAAATCAGCACTTATATCTATAATCTTGAATACTAGCACACACTGTAAAAACAATTCTGGCTGCCTTCAATTTTTAAGATGAGTCAGATGAGCTTTTCATTCATTCATTCATTCATTCATTCATTCATTCATTTATTCATTCATTTTCTTGTTGGCTTAGTCCCTTTATTAATCTGGGGTCGCCACATGAACCTCCAACTTATCCAGCATTTGTTTTACACAGCATAGTTTTTTTTGGCAGCCCCTCCAGCTGCAACCCATCACTGGGAAACATTCATACACACTCATTCACACATAAACACTACGGAGAACATGCAAACTCAATTACAGAAATGCCAACTGACCCAGACGGGGGCTCGAACCTTCTCACTGTGAGGCGGTTGTGCTACCCACTGCGCCCCCGTGAAGAAGCCCTAAATGAGCTTTTTAAGAGATCTCTACTTCATCAAACTGACCAAAAATATTTCACTTTGTAACTTTAATGAGTTGAAACCTGATTAACATAGTAAAATTAGTTAAAGTAAAAGCATTTTGTTTTCATAACGTTGCTTTTTTTCCACTGTAGTGTGCTGTATATACTAAATACTGCCTTTAAACTAAGTAAGGGATAATCAACGGCTTGTCGTGCGGTAAAGGATTTTAATGCACGACGTGGAGGCAAAGGACCACACGATGCACAGCGGAGTTTTTATTTTATTTAATTTTAATTATTTTTTCTAATAACACTTTGTAATACTCTGCTTCACTATTATTTATGGTTGTGTTTTTGCATTCTTGTAATGTTCCTGGATATAATTTATATCTGAATTTGTATTATTACTTTATGTATTGTTTCAAGCTTATAAAAAAGAAAAGAAAAAAAAAAGCTCATCATGTCTCACCTCTCTGAGGCGCCATGTATTATATTATATTAAAACATTGCATCCAGATGCACAATAAATTGGTTCTTATTAACATATTACTTCACGTGATGATGTCATTGCGTAATCGTAACTCAAAGCTACAACTTTATGTAGTAAGGCTGGTTTTTTTAACTACAGCGGTTCTGAACTGTAGTTCTGCCGAATGACTAAAAGTTATCAGTATGATGGTAAAAAACTGTACATTCTAGTCAAAACCATCCCTCTGCAATCTTATACCAAAAGCGGAAATAAGGGCCGTATTAATAGCTTTAAATGTGGGAGAGCGTTGCTATTATGTGATTATATTGTATTGCAATATGGAGCCATTAAATGTTGATGTTAAATCAAAAGTAATTGACAAATACTTGAAAATGAGATGATTTAATGTCAATAATTCTCTACGGTTACCACTGAATTAGTTACAAATAACTGTATGAAACAATAAAACATGAAATGATAAAAACATGATAATAATTGTACCCAGCTTAAATGTAAATTAAAATTACCTGAGAGAGAGAGAGAGGGAGAGAGAGGGGGAGGGAGAGAGATAGAGAGAAAGAGCAGGAGATGCCAAGGGCCAGAGCAGGAGAAGAAAGAGAGCAGAGCTTTGTTTACCACCTATTTGTAACTTTCTTGACCATGTGACCAAAGCCTAAACACTGAGACATTCAAACTGACCAATCAACACGTGACTACATCATCAAACCCCCACAGTCCACAAAGCAGTTCCTGGTTTCATCAGAAATTTGTGTGAGCCCTCTTTGGGGAAAAGCACATGTTCTGCCATATAAACAAATGCATATAATAATCTTCATCCCTACAATACAAAATAATTAATGTTCTCTCAAACTGACTGGCCATCTCAGCAAAAACATTATTTGAAATGTGTCCATTTAGATTTGTATGAAAAAAAAATAGTTGACTACTGTAAAAGTAATACAAACGCTTTTTGATAATTTTTTTTTTTTTTTTAAATATAACATTGATAATGAACGGTTACATTCTTTTAAACGATCACAGCTTGTGTACTTTACTCTTGTGAAATTAACACATTTGTGAAAGTGACAATTATAGCACTATTGGAATTTATTGCTACCTAAAATACCAACAATTACACATGCTAACATATATTAGTAAATTATCAGTTATGAAAAACAATCTGAGCTAGCGATTTACTCTACTGAGTGACGCCTGCAGCCGCTGCTCTTTTGAGTCACTTCTTAAAAATTGCTAAAAGTAGCCAAATGAATGTTAAAAATAGCTAAATTTGTTGCTAGGAGTTTTTTGAAAAAAAAAAAAGTTGCTAGGGTAGTATCAAAAGTTGCTAAATCTAGCAACAAAATTGCTAAGTTGGCAAAACTGCGCTCAACACGCACAAATCGTGTCATTCGCACCGCCTCATTCGTGCAAACCGCACCGCAGGATGTCTATTCGTGTCTTTGCATTGACTTATAAATCACTCGTGCATGACACTTCATCCACGTTGGGTGTGAACGAAGCATTCTTTCATTCATTTTCTTTTCGGCTTAGTCCCTTTAATAATCCGGGGTCGCCACAGCAGAATGAACCGCCAACTCATCCAGCAATTGTTTTACGCAGCGGATGCCCTTCCCATCTCTGGGAAACATCCATACATTCTCATTCACAATGAGTCTACGGACAATTTAGCCTACCCAATTCACCTATGCCACATGTCTTTGGACTTGTGGGGGAAACCGGAGGAAACCCACGCAACCACGGGGAGAACATGCAAACTCCACACAGAAATGCCAACTGACCCAGCCGAGGCTCGAACCAGTGACCTTCTTGCTTTGAGGCGAATGTGCTACTCACTACGCCACCGTGGTGCCCCTGAACGCAGCAATAGAAGCCGAAAACCAAACCACTATCCTGTCAACCAAAGTGAAATTTGCGGTTTACTTATTATAAGACTTAAAGACCTCAATGAGCCGGAAGCTGCGACTCTTATTTTTTTCATATTGTGACGCAGTTCTTAGAGAAACAGAATATTAAATGAGAAAACAGTGGGTGTGGCTTGTTTTTTTCTACTGCGAGCTGATTAGATGTAGTGAAGTAGGCATTTCATTCTGAAAGATGGGAAAAATAATTTGGGCGGGGTTATTACAACCTAACAGACTCCTCCCCCTTCACCATTTCTGTTTGTTGTCAAAACTGACAGCTGGAGGGGCGTGGTTACGTATATTAGCCACGCCCATTATCTCAGACAGACCTAATCTGAGAACTTAACTGAAAACAAAAAGGAAGTGTTTTTTTAGATTAAAGATTACAAGGAGAAACTATATTGTTTTTACTTTATGACATGCACAGATGAATTGTTCACCACAACGCTAGCAACGTGAGCTAACGAAATCAATATGTATAGTTTTGATTTCTTGTGGACTTTAACAATTGTCTCTCTCTCTCTCTCTTTCAGTATCTGATTCTGTCCCAGACGTCTGTCGGCAGGTACGCGTATGTTCCAGGTGTGGGTCCGAACAGCAGCGCCCTCTATCTGTGCCAGCGGTACTACAAGAATGGCACCATCGACCCAGTTAATGACACGTTTGACATCGACCCTCATGTTATCACTGGTAGGCAAAAATATATATATTTTTAATTCACTGTACAATTCAATATCACACAAACCAGTTCATTCCATTTTGAACAGCAAGTCAACGTTTTAAAGGGTACCTATTATGCCCCTTTTTACAAGATATAAAATAAGTCTCTGATGTCACTAAAGTGTGTGTGTGTGTGTGTGTGTGTGTGTGTTCAGCTCAAAATATCACACAAATAATGTGTTATAACTCTGAAACTGACCCTTTCAGGCTTTGATCCTAATTGTGGTGTTTTGGTGACTGTCGCTTTAAATGCAAATGAGATTGTGCTCTTTCAAAAGAGGGCGGAGCTACAGTTGCCTGTGTCAGCATAGTGGCATATCTAAAACAAGACTAACATCCTATGCTAATGAGAGACAGATGATGTCACTAGTGGGCGGGGCTTTCCCCATCTGATGAGACGTACAAAGGGAGAATGTCAATCAAAGTGTTTCTGCAGACTATTTTTTATCAAGTCTGATTATGAACAATACAATTAATTAATGTTTACAATTAGAAGCTGGTAATATTCACACACTGCTGACACACAACTGTGTTTAAACACATTATAAATGTGATTTTTGCATAATAGCTCCCCTTTAAGTCAGGTCACAACACTAGCTACGTTTCCATTCAGCTATTTTTATGTTTTTATTTATTTGGGTATACGCATATAAAAAACGGTTGATGGAAACGCTATGATGCGCGTTAATTTTGAAAATGTTTTTACCGCATAAACTCCAGTATGCGCATTAATAAAGGTCATGTGATTTAGTTGTAAGAGATCATGTGATGATAAAAATTTGTGTGAATGGACAAGCAGGCTGAGCACATCGTAAAACATCTGAAATGTTGTTTCGGTCATTCTAAAACGCCTTACCGTTTCAGTAGTTGTGTTATTATATTATTAATGACCTCCAGAATCAAGAGCGTCTGTGCTCCGCGTCTGACACCTTCAAACACCACTGTGTGTTCACCGCGTGGCAAGATTGCCTTCTGAGGCGCAGGTCATTTATTAAATGAAGAGAAGATTGACGCAGCTTCTCCTACTGCAGCAAATTACGCTTTTACTGTTGATATTTGTCGCCAGTTAATCAGGAAGTGACGATTTTGTCCGCTTTGACTCGTTGGATGGAAACGCTGCTTTATTCGCACATATTTTATGCGATAATACAGTTTTCCGCTTAAAGTTTATTCGCATTTTTGTATGAAAACAGAGCTAATGACTAGGGCCAGATGGAATCTGCGGACATTTTTAGCTATTTCTGTGCAAAATTTTGTTAAAAATCTGCGGATTTATGCGGAATGATTTTGGGAGTATCATAACTAAAACCTTAATATATAAAATAAAAAGTAATACATTTTTAACTTTTATTCAATGTTTACAGTGCAAATCCAGTTAGATCCACTTTATTTGGTAAACAAAGCAAGCCTCTCATAGAATATATCTACTAAAAGTCTGAAAATATCAATTTTATATATGAATCATATGAATATTTTCATATTAGTCAGTAATATTACTGAAATTATTTTAAAAACTGAATAAATATAAATTTACAAACATTTACACCAGTAAATAAACAGAATCAACGATGGGCTAAAAGTCTGCAGAAATCTGCGCGTGCAGATTCCGTGTGGGCCTACTAATGACTGGTAGATTGTGTCAAAGCAGCTTAACATATATGAAGATAAGAGAGTTAAAGAGAGCTAAAACAATATTTCAACCTGTGGAATATTTCAGTACACAAACAAACAGTCCGTTTGAATGATCAGTGATCATGATTTAGAGTGTGTTAATGATGTTTGTTCTTTGCTATTGTGTGTTGATTTAGACTGTGTCGGAGTAAATCCTCCAGATCCATCATCTCCACTGCAAGTCCTCTACCCAAACATCACCCTCAATTTTCAGAAGTAAGTCTCTAATGCTATTATCCTGGCTAAGTTGGAAAGTTAATTTAGCTTAGGCCCGGTTTACACTAGTGCGTTTTCGTTTTAAACCTCATAAGTTTTGCTATGGTTACGCCATCCGTCCACACTACGCCGGAGTTTTCGAGGGGCGAAAACGGAGCGTTTTGGAAACGCTGGAGAGGCCGTTTTCATTCTAAAACGCTGCTGCTCTGCCTCCTTTGAAAACAGAGGCGTGGCTGCTGAGATCCGCTACGTGATTGGGGCTTTTGGGTCATTGCGTAACCTTTCCTTATTCGTCAAGCGCACATGACTATAACGTCACCGGCAGACGGCTGACCAGCCTTCTCTGTAAACACTGTATTTTCGATAGCCATGGATGTTTTATAGGGCTGTAACGATACGCGATATGAAACCGAAATCGCGACACTAAGATCCACGATCCTGTGTCGCGATTTGATAAGGAAGAATCGCGACACACCCGTGACTAACTTTTCAATCATGTAACGCCTTCCTGCAAAAGTTGAGCTAGTTGAAGAAGAACGTGAGGAAACATGGCAACTAACCCAGAGATTGCGGACCCTCCCTCTTCATATAAGTCAGCAGTATGGCAACATTTCAGCTACCCAGTGGAGATAAAGGATGGCAATTGGCCGTGAGATAGCGTTGGATCGACAAGACCCACACAATATGCCGTAAGTGCTTTAGTGACAGGCAACACAACCAACATACAGATGATACGTAAAGTACACACAGAATACGTAAAGAGGCTGTGATAGATTGGAAGATCAGCATATCAAAAGTTCCCGTGACAACAGACAACGAAACATTGCCAATGCTGTCGAAGCGGACGGTTGTTTTCACCGCATATAAGATGCTTTGCTCACACTGTTAGTCTGGCTGCACAGAGAGGGATACGGGCGTTCACCAGATGTCCCGACTTTAATATGGGGTTCTCTGAAACTATGAATATTTAACTTTCATTTTATTTAGGCTATTTTATTTACCAAACCAACACAATCTCACGGCAACTTGTGTTTTGGCACTGAAGCATATATAGCGCGCTTGTTTTGAAGCGCATCACCGCAAAGGTTATTCATTATTCTTTTTTATGTAGTAAATAACTGACCAACCAAAACCACATCACAATTAATATACAAATTATACCTAACGAAATTCGTTTTTAAAAAGATATTTTTTTCCAAGAAAAATGTATGAATTATATTTTTGTTTGTGCCTGTCCAACTGTGCGGTGAAAATTTGTTCCGCTCCGGGGAAAATAAGAATTTAATAGTTCACAGCAGAAAGGGCACGGTCCGTGCGGGCTTTCTCCATCTTCTCAATTGTGTTGGGCACAGCTAGGTTCAGTTTGGAGGCATTTTGACGCCAGTGTCCATTCCGTGTCAATGAAATGGAAAGTTAGCGACATGTAAAGTGTCATTTTTGTACTCGATCACATCTGTTGTAAGTGAAAAATACTCGACTGTGGTGGAATTGGGCTGTTGCAGCTCACCACGGATACGTTTGTAGGCTCGTAGAATAGCTGTTTTGGAGAAATATGTACGTCCGGACAATTCATTATAGCTGTCGGGTGTGGTTACGAGGTCTCCGAAAGAAAAGAAAAAGTATTGAAAGACACTATTTTTTTCGCAGAGATTCTTGGTTACTGCATCAGTGCATTTGTTCCACCTCACATTGTCCCTCCTATATTTTGTGCATCACTAATTGATGGCTGCACCTGTTCGTCTGACTTCTGCGTCAATTTTTTTTTTTTTACTGCATTGCCCATTTTGGCAGCCTCATTCTTGTGCGCTTTGTATAAATTAGTTGTGTTTCCTCCACATGCTGCCACATTTGTCAGGCAAAGTTTACATCTCTTAAATGTAAGAGAACTTGATTGAAAAAGAATTTTCAACATGCTCGAATCATCTCCACAATGGAGTTTAGTTCTGTTTGTTTTTCAACAGTATTTCGTTACAAAAAAACAGAAGTGTTATAGCTTTGGCTATTTATTTATTTTATATTTGGCTATTTATATAGTTAATAATTTGCATGGTTAATCTTGTTCTTTGGTGTTCAGTTTATAAAGATTTTTCAAATGAATTGATAAAAAATATTGTTTTAAAAAAAAAAAATTCCCACCCCTCACGAAAAAAAATCGTGATACGAATCGAATTGTGGGTCAAAAATCGTGATACGAACCGAATCGTGGGTTTGGTGTATCGTTACAGCCCTAATGTTTTATATTCATGTTACTTTAAGTAACAACTCGACCTCGTCGTCTGCCCTCAAAAAGACCTCTCTTGCTTTCTTTGCCATCGCGTTCATCGTTCAACCAGCGTTTGTTGACTAACAATAACCAAATGCCGAGCGAGACACATGCTTCCTGTTTATACTTGAACGCGCATGCCCAGAGTGCGCGAATGGTCACGTGATATACGTTTTTGGTGGCGTAGTGTGGAGGGAGATCTGTTGAGAGATGCTGGGTGAAACGCTAGTGTGGACGCGGATCATTTTAATGCTAAATCGCCGTTTTAAAACTAAAACGCACTAGTGTAAACGGGGCCTTAGTAAACCCACACAAACCCACACAAACACACCATTAGTTCAGACTGTTGGATTTTCAAAGTAGTCGTGTCACAGATGTTTTCACACTGCATGACTATCTGGGGTAGTGTTCTGTCAGTGATGTGTTCACACTGCAAGATGGATCGGCGACATCACACTGCATGACTTTACACTAGGAAGAATCGCCGACAACTTCAACCAAACTACATCTGACAGCCAAACATAAGCGAGAAGTAACATGGAAACAACGCGAGGTCAAGGCGTATATGTTATTAACTACGTAATGAGAAAGAAGCCTTCAGTGGGGTGGAAAATCGACTTATTTTGCTGGCTTTTTGAAAGTTTGCTCATTTTTTATTCTTTGAGCCGGTTGTGGTTTTGCTTAGAAGATATATCAAACAGACACGGGTGCTCCTGCCAAATTTACACAGTTTTTCCTCCATTTCTTGGGTGCAAATAAAGTGTAAATGAGCACTTTTAACTTCTCCCTCAACCTCCCGCTTGCCTGCTGGTAATCAAACTAGCGGGTGCTGCTCTCTCATTGGCTGTAGGTGATCACTGATGTTATTTTCAATCAGAACTCATTCACACAGCATGATTTAAATGGCAGACAGCTCCAGATATTTTAGAATCAGAATCAGAAAGAGCTTTATTTCCAGGAATGTTCACACATACGAGGAATTTGTTTTGGTGACAGAGCTTCTACAGTACAACAGAATTACAGAGACAGGACAAAAAACAGATAATAAATGTATATTTTAACAATAGAAGTAAGTGTTAAATGCAAATATACAAATGGACAAGTGTATGTACAGGCGTATTACTATATACAACATTATATGTGCAGCTGTTATGTGCAAATTGGCATGTAAAGTGTGTTGTTAAATAAGTGTATGTGTGTGTAAAAGTGTATTGCAAGTAGTGATGTTGGTTCCACGATTATTATCATCAAGTGTTTATGTGATGGATCGCCTGAGGGAAGAAACTGTTTCTGTGTCGGGCTGTTCTGGTGCGCAGTGCTCTGTAGCGTCGCCCAGAAGGTAACAGTTCAAAGAGGCAGTGTGCTGGGTGTGAGGGGTCCAGAGTGATTCTGGCAGCCCTTCTGCTCGCTCTGGATAAGTACAGTTCTTGGAGAGTAGGGAGGGTTGTACCAATGATTCGCTCAGCAGTCCCACATATCCGACGTAGTCTTAGAAGGTCAGATTTGGTAGCTGAGCTAAACCAGACAGTTATTGAAGTGCAAATGACTGATTCAATGATGAAAACAACGCGAGGTCAAGTCGTATATTTAGCACACCAAATATCTCATGGGTGTCGGCGACTCATCGTCAATTCTCTTATCACTTATACTGTATGATTGTTACTACCGATTTACCTGTGATTTCACGCATTTGTCGGCGATTTTCTCAACCCGTCGGCAAGTCAAAATCGGGGCTGAAATCATGCAGTCTGAACTCGGCGTTACTCTTTTCAGATTCTGATCTGTGTAAAAGTGCAGTTTGTCTTATGAAATCATTGCTCAACTTCCTCTCTGAGTGTCTTTCTGTCTCTGTGCAGGTTGGTAAATGTGACCATCCAGTTCCAGCTGAAGGCCATAAACATCCAGACCATTATAAACAATGAGATTCCCGACTGCTACACCTTCTCCATCACTGTACGCACTGATCACACTGCAGATTTCACACAACCCGAATCTAGTATTTAAAGACATCAAATAACATAAGAACACTTTGATTTTTTTTTTAAGTGTCACCAGTGCACCATTTATTTAATCTAAAATATGCAGATTAGCTTCAGAAACTTGCTTGAGTTTTTCCAATGCTGAACACATTTGTGCCGCTTTGTACATCTATGGACACTGTAATCTATTTTAATATTCAGCATTCTTTGATGGCTATAAATGTACAAAATCAAACAAAAAGTGCTCAGGGGTAGCTTGAATAATGTGTCAGTGCTCTTAGGGTAAGGGATTCATCAGAATAAATTAATCCATAAATGGAAAAAATAATAAAAAGCCTTTATTGACATGGCTACTCCTTAAAACTGCACCTACACGCAAACACTTATCTTCATCAGGGTAACAGATCAGGTACATTTAGAGTTTCTTTTGAACACTATGGTCTCATGACTCATTAGTATATTTAAACAGTACTAGTATATTATATTAGACACAAGGTCAAATCAACAATCATCAATTATGTGTCACATGTACTTTGTGTCATTGTTAACGAACAAAGTCATAATTGACCATTTAACAAATCTGGAAAATTTATTTTTAAAAAAAAACTGAAGGAATGTTTCTAAAAAATCAGCCTCAAATTAAGAATGAAATGATGAAACTATGTTTTAAAGGGCACCGATGATGAAAATCGTCTTTCGTAAGTTATATTATGGTGATATAAACACAGTAAGTCTCTATTTTAAAAATTTCCTGACGGTAAAATAGATCCAAATCCCTCCCGTTTAGAGGCCGACGTGATGTAAGAGTGCGATTTTCCACACCCACTGAATTGATTGACAGCCGCATATTAACATGTCTCTGTAGTAATGCGAAAAATCATAGCAACAAAACAGGACTTGCGCAAAACAACTGGGATTAAAAGATCTGTTCAGTGCTCTGTGATCATCAGTTATCAACAAATGTGATCAAGAAGCTTAAAACGTTTTTAAAACAGTGCATGTAAAATTGCTGTAATTCATCATGGTCAGTACAATTATAAAAGAAGATGCTTCAATCCTGGTTTGTGGACGTTAAATCAGGTTTATTTTTTACATTAACATAACGGATCTCTATACAGCATTGGATATTAACCTGTATGCTGTCACATTTGTCGTGCAAAAACCGTGCAAAGTTAAACTTGTGCGTGAACTTTGTAACAACATTGTGTGTGACTCATCGTTGCAGAAAGGCTTGAATTAGCTCCACAACAAATACATCAAATAATCATTGGTTACGTGAGATCTGCTTCCTTCATGTCTGTCACTGTGCTGTTTATCTGACACTGAGATTGAGGTTCACTCTGAGAGGCACATGGGAACGGTGGGCGGGGAGAAGTAGCATTAAAGGCACAGGCCAACAAAAACAGCAACATGGTGTTCAGAGCAGAAAAATCCAATATTCTCAAAGAGATATAAATAATCTGATGGATGTTTTGAGCTGAAACTTTACCGACACAATCTGGAGACACAAAAGACTTATCTTCAGGGTTCATACAGTCATGGAAAACCTGGAAAAGTCATGGAATTTTTGGAAAAAAGTTTTGGAAAAACAGAAAAAAACATAAAGTTTTGGAAAGTGATGGAAAACAGATATATATATACTTGAATATAGGTTGTTTACTACTTTTCTGTGCTTGGCCAATCACATACTCTCACATTATTAGTGCGGTGTAAGCATTATCTAAATCAATTTTACATAGATATAAATATAAATGACTATACTAGCAAACTAAATAGATTGTTGCGTGTTTTACGATATGCTGTAATAGAGTTGAACATGCATTGTTTTTCTTTTACCACGCAAATGTAGACATTGCATGAAACATTAGGTCATGAAAATTTACTTAAAAGTCTTGGAAAAATCATGGAAAAAATGAGTAGTGAAAATGTGTATGAACACTGTATCTTACATCTTGAAAAAGGGGTAAAATACGTGCCCTTTAACAAAATTTAAACACTATTTATTAAAAGCAATATAATATAGCTCTATATAATATAAAGATTACAGTATTTTACTGCACTCTAATAAATGCATCTCTGTGGAAGATACCTTTTTTTAACTATTATAAATATTACTCTATTTTTTTTGTACTGCATTCAAAAAATAAATGCTTCTTTGGTGAGCATAAGAAACCTTTTTTAAAAAGCATGAAAGTGATGTTGAAGATTGAAAAGTTTTGAATGGTCGTGTGTATTTTATCTGATACGCTCCCCTCTCTGTGTGTCTGTCAGATCCTGTTTGATAATAAGGCTCACAGTGGGAAAGTGAAGCTGAGTTTGCTCAACGAGGCGTTCATTAAAGAGTGCAGAGACCCCAATGTGTCTGGACACGGTGAGAGAGCACGCAAACGCTCGTGACTGTCTGTAAATGTTGGGATCCTGATAAAGCTGAGCCATCTCTCTCTATATATATATATTCAATTCAAACTTGCTTTATGTATTGCAAATAGGGTTGAACAATATATATCATTTAAACATCGATATCGGAGTGTGTGTATCTGCAATAGTCACATCGCAGGAATAGATTATTATTTATTTATTGTATAAAATTATGTATACAGTGATGACCCTGCTATTTTACATTGGATTGTATCACTTCTGTATTTGAATACTGTTAAACTCCTCGGAAAACCGTAGACCGCTGTTTGTTTAACTTTTATTTATGCTCTGTCGTATTTATATATGCTCGGAATTTATTTATATTTATGCATAGAAAGCTCTGTCGATCCAAATGAGTGAAATCTTTGTAAATAGTGCTAATTATATTCATATTGCAACATATATCGCAGCAAAACAATATATACAGTAGAAATTATTTTTTTTTCAATTTTGTGCAGCACCTATTGCCAAAGCATTTGTGATATTTACACTGAAGTAAACTGTTCAGTGTCTTGTAAATAGTGAAGGTGTGTTTTATTGTTTAGCTTAAGTTAACATGTTATTGAAATAACTTAAATTGAATTTAACCTGATTTCAGGATAAATTAACTTGTATTTTGTATACAAGTTATGAAGTAAAAAAAAGTAAGATATATACATATAATAATATATTATTATCCAATAAATCATATTATTATCTAATATATCATAATATTATCCAATATATCATATTATTATTCAATAAATCATATTATTATCCAATAAATCATATTATTATCCAATAAATCATATTATTATCCAATAAATCATATTATTATCCAATAAATCATATTATTATTCAATATATCATATTATTATTCAATATATCATATTATTGTTCAGTATATCATATTATT
>CAIGQQ010030434.1:1644884-1663276 GCA_903798035.1 Danio albolineatus | reverse complement strand
TATATATATATATACATATACATATACATATACATGTACATATACATGTACATACATATACATACACGTACACATACATACATACATATATATATATATATATATATATATATATACACACACACACACACACACACACACACACACACAACATACATATGTTTAATTATGGAATTAATATATGTTTAATTATGAAATTATTTTCTATATTTTAAAATCATAATATATATTTTTCTTACCATAAACTCTGTTAATGTGAACAGTGATGTTGTGCTTAAGATTTCAGAATTGATGCCAAATCAGGAGTGAGTCATGAATAGGGCCACACGGAATCTGCGCGCGCAGAATTCCGCAGATTTTGAGCCCATCATTGATTCTGTTTATTTACTTGTGTAAATGTGTGTAAATGTATATTTATTCAGTTTTCAAATTAATTCTAGTAAAAATATTGATTAATATGAAAATATTCATATGGTTTATTTACAACACAGTTTTTA
This sequence comes from Danio albolineatus, assembly GCA_903798035.1. Taxonomy (NCBI): domain Eukaryota; kingdom Metazoa; phylum Chordata; class Actinopteri; order Cypriniformes; family Danionidae; genus Danio; species Danio albolineatus. The sequence goes on along the minus strand of CAIGQQ010030434.1, from coordinate 1,662,779 downwards.
AAGTACTATTTTCTGTCTTTTACAAGTGATTTTATACGAGAGACTTGCTTTGTTTATTAAATAAAGTGGGTATAATTGGATTCACATTGTAAACATTAAATATAGGTTAAAAAGTTATTACTTTTTATTTCATATATTAAATTTTTAGTTATGATAATCCTAAAATCATTCCGCATAAATCCGCAGATTTTTAACAAAAGACTCCGCAGAAATAGCAAAAAATGTCCGCAGATTCCGTCTGGCCCTGGTCATGAAGTACATATGCGTAGCAAACCACAGAGGTGTCTGTCAGTTAGATTGGTTCTCAATTAACTTTTGTTTAGATTCATCAGTAAAAATATATGCTCACATATATATGAGGAGCCAAACAGACTCCTCATCCTTTTTGAATGGCGTTTCATCAGGGGAAATTTGGATGAATTAAAACTCTTGTTGATTTTTTTTTTCACGTCATAACTGCCTAATTGAAGGCGCGTAATAGCGACACCCGGTGGTTATTTATTGAATTACGTTTATTTTTGTACAGCGGGCCAAATTCTCTTAATATTTATAAAAAGCCCCGCGGGCCGCCACTAAACTTATTGCGGGCCGCAGGTGGCCCGCGGGCCGTAGTTTGGACACCCCTGGATTAGAGTCATAATCAAACTAAGCAGAAATTGAATTTTTGGGCCGTTTTTACCGAGTGGTACGGTACGGATCACCTTCATCAGGCTTGCGTTTCCACTGCCAAAACGTTTTAATCCTCACCAGCACATGTCACCTCTGTTAGAGAGTAATTCCGTCATTCAGAGGTCATAATAGTCCAGAAGGTGATGATAATCGTTAAGCATGGCAGTTTGATCATGTTTTAAGTTGCTGAAAGAATCATTTGCTCCTTTGTTTTTTCACACTTCACTCTCGAGAAGTTCCTTATTTCAAATATAGACGCTCAGCGACGATGGCGAGCTCTCTGGAGAAATCGAAACCGCTCGTTCTTTTATACGGCCTCGTTAAACAAAAACAGAACACGGCAGATTGTGTTCTTCTTGGCTTTGTGGCTGTTCATCAAGATGACGGCAAGGGCTGTTTGAGCTCGAGTCGACTATGGCTTGTTATTATATGTATATATTATTACAGTGTAATGTCTCAGCTGTGTATTTAAAAATGGCGGTTCCTTTGTTTTCATTTTTCTGGCTTGTTGCGCTAGCGAGTGACGTATCTATGTAAACCAATAGAGTTTAGTTGTGTGTCTAGCTCCGCCTTTTAGTACTCTTTTGTCGTGCTAGTTGCCCTTTGCAAAGGGTAACCAAAAAGTGGTACGGTACTGTTCGCTTTTGGGTACCTTTTGACAGTGGAAACGGCCATAAAAGCATACCGAACCGAACCGTACCATGCCGTACCACTCAGTCGAAATGGGCCAGATGGAATCTGCAGACATTTTTTGCTATTTCTGTGCAGTATTTTGTTAAAAATCTGCAGAATTATGTGGAATGATTTTGGAAGTATCATAACTAAAACATTAATATATGAAATAAAAAGTAATGCCTATTAAACTTTTATTTAATGTTTACAATGCAAATCCAATTAGATCCACTTTATTTGGTAAACAAAGCAAGTACCTATCTAAAATATCTACTAAAAGACGACAAAAATATTACTATACCAACTGTATTGTAAATAAATCAAATGAATGTTTTCATATTAGTCAATATTATTACAGAAATTAATTTAAAAACTGAATAAATATATATTAACACACATTTACACCATTAAATAAACAGAATCAATGATGGGCTAAAATCTAGCCATTACTGACTCGGTAGGTGCAGAGAATAATATCAAACAGCCGTGTGTGTGTGTGTGGACTATCCTGTTGGAAAACACAGCGAAATGTCCTACCTGTTGGTAATAGTTTGATTGCGGTGTTTACATGTCTGTACTGCACTTCAATAATGCCACTAAAATCGGCGTGCTCAGTCAGTACGTTTACATGGACACCAATAATTCGATTTTAATACGATTAAGACAGTACTCTGATTAAGAGTCGACCACGTAAACAGCGATTTTTTGATTAATTTAATCAAATTAAGGTCATAATCAAACTAAACAGAAATGGAATTTTTGGCCCATTTTCCACTGTGTGGTACAATACAGTACACTACAGGTCACCTTTAACAGGCTCGCATTTGCACTGCCAAAAGGGTACCAGTTCTCACCAGCATATAAAAACCTCTTGTTAGAACGAATTTCCATCATTCCGAGATCATAATAGTCCAGAAGGTGATGATAACAGTTAAACAGGGCAGTTTGTTCATGGTTTAGGTTGCTGAAAGAATCATTTTCTCCTTTGTTTTTTCACGCTTCACTCTCACGTTTGTCCATTTCTGAAAGGATCGGATGTCAGAAGCACTTCAATAATCACACACACTCTATTATCATCAGCGCAAGAGGTTCATTATTTCAAATATAGACGCTCAGCGAGCGATGGCGAGCTCTCTGGAGAAAGCGAAACCGCTCGTTCTTTTATACGGCCTCGTAAAACAAAAACAGAACACGGCAGATTTTGTTCTTCTTGACGACAGCAAGGTTTATTTGAGCTCATTATGTGTGTATGGCTCGTTAGTATATGAATATATAGTATTGTGGTGTAATATCTCGTCTCTGTATTTAAAAAAGGCGCTTCCTTTGTTTTCATTCTCCTGGCTTGTGATGCTTCTCTGTAAACCAATAGCGTTCAGCTGTTCATCTGGCTCCGCCTTATGGTACCCTTTGCAAAGTGGTATGTTACGGTTTGATTTTTTGGTACCTTTTGACCAGGGATGTCCAAACTCGGTCCTGGAGGGCCGGGATCCTGCAAAGTTTAGTTCCAATCTCAATCAGACACAATCAAGCTCTTGCTACACTTTCTAGAAACATCCTTGCAGGTGTGATGAGGCAAGTTGGAGCGAAAATCTGCAGGACACCGGCCCTTCAGGACCGAGTTTGGACACGCCTGCTTTTTGACAGTGGAAACAGCCATAAAAGTGTACCACTCCATAAGACGTTTAGTAGCATTATTGAAGTGCGCTACAGACATGTAAACACGGCAGTCAAATTATTACCCTCTTGTAGGATTTCTGCCACGTTTTGCACACACAGCTGTTTGATTCTCTGCAGCTACCGAGTCAGGGAATGACCACAGACACACACCCCACACACACTCCATTCGGTGTGCGATATCAAACTCCATTAAAACTACACTCTTCCAGCACTTCATACTCGCATCCAGTATCACATTTGTCAGGAAGGGCATGCATGAAACGTTCCTAAATGAAAGTGAAAGTGCCAAACTGCAGTTAAAGTCGACAAATTAAGAATGAAACCTCCTAAACGACATGAAACTCCGGAGGAAAGGCTGATAGCACGGTGATCGGTGACGTGCTATAACATGTAAAACAGGATCATGAAAGGAGCAGCTCATGTAAACACCTTCATCATATTACGGTCTTATTCAGATTAACACAAATCATTCGATTACTGATGTCATAAACGTAGTCACTGATTACCCAGAATGCCTTTTGTAGCATGTTTCATGTGGCAAACATCTGTATTTAGCGCATATTTTACTGAGATATGTGATTTTGAAGTACTTGAAATGCTTTTTATTTACCAAGTCTAACTGTACGCAGACGTTTGTGTGTCACATCTTTGATTTGAAGCATCAGATTGTGTCCGTTTTTCAACAAAGGGAATCTTTGAGTCGTTTTGTTTTTTAACAATGCACATTTTTGCACTTTTTTTTAATGTTTGTAGTTTATTATAAAAGAGTCGTCCGTCTCCGTTAATGCTGTAAATACCGAACACTCACTCAAGTCTCAGCTCTTATAGATGGAAATAAAGCACATCTCTGAATGTCCACATACAAAGTTCATGAGTTTATTTTGTGTGTATTTATTGGAGAAAAAAATATAATTTAAAAGGTGGCGCATTGGTTAGCGCTGTCGCCTCGAAGCAAGAAGATCACTGGTTCAAGCCCCGGCGGAGTGGAGTTCTCCCAGTGTTGGAGTGGGTTTCCTCCGGGTGCTCCGGTTTCCCCCACAGTCCAAACACATCAGGCCAACAGCTAAATTGTCCGTAGTTTATGAATGTGAATGAGAGAGTACGGGTGTTTCCCAATGATAAGACATATGCTGGATAAGTTGACGGTTCATTCCGCTGTGGCGACCTCTGATTAAGCTGAAGGAAAATGAATGAATGTGCGTACTGTTTGTTGTTCATTCTTGTTAGTATTATTTAGGCTCTCAGCATTAGGAGAGTAAACATCAGCTCGTCGGCCGAAACAGCGTGTGTGATTACGTTTTAGTAACACAGAGTGTTTGTTTGTTCACAGTAACGGTAATGGATGTCAAACTCCATCAAAAAGCTGATGCGCATGTTATGTGGAGTGTTTTATGACGCTCTTATTGCGTTTGTTTTAGATGTTAGAGAGGAAAAACATCTCTCTGTTGTGTTTCTGTGAGGAAAGAAGGTCAGACAGGGGTGGAGCGACTAGATGGTGAGTACATAATACCATTTCTTCTTCTATTTTCACACTTATTGTGTTTTTTATGCGTTTTATTTAGTTGTCTTTATTTAATTTATTCATTATTCGTCTGCTGCACTTTGCATAATCATGAATGTTATGGGAATGAGACATGATGATTTGATTCGAGATCACTGTGTTGTTAATCCTGAAGTCCTCGTGTTTTATTTCTAATATAATCCAAACCAGTATGAGAGAAGAAACACAACTGTGAAACATCTTCCACATATTTCCAGGTTTTCCTAAAATGTGAAGTAGGTCAAATACATTTAAATAATACTTGAATTTTATTTTATCATTCATACATTTTCTTTTCGGCTTAGTCCCTTTATTAATCCGGGGTCGCCACAGTGGAATGAACCGCCAACTTATCCAGCATTTGTTTTAAGCAGCGCATGCCCTTCCAGCTGCAACCCATGTCAGGGAAACATCCATACACAATTATATACTACAGACAATTTAGCCTTACCAAATTCACCTGTACCGCATGTCTTTGGACTGTGGGGGAAACCGGAGCACCCGGAGGAAACCCACGCAACCACGGGGAGAACATGCAAACTCCACACAGAAATGCCAACTGACCCAGCCGAGGCTCGAACCAGCGACCTTGCTGTTAGGCGAACGTGCTACTCACTACGCCACGTGGCGCCCTTATTTAAATATATTTAAATGTAAAAAAAAAGATTTGGTGTGACTGTTCCAGATTTATTTCTTTAGGTTTGTGGGTTTATATCTTAATATTGCAAATGATGAGACTTGCCTTTTCTTCACAGAATTCTGTTTACATGATCTCATATTTGTGACTTTCATTTTATTTTTCATTGGAGTTCTGAGTTTACATGTAATAATTCTGACTTTTATTTTCCTTCTGATTTCTGACTTTTATTTTGCATCAAAATTTTGAGACTTCAATTAAATTCTGACTTATATTTATTTAAGACTTGTTTTATTTTTCATTGGAACTTTATGTTTACATCTCGAAAATCTGACTTTTATTACATTTTTTTCATCTGAATTGTGACTTATTTATTTATTTTTGCCTTTTTTCACTTTACATCAAATTTGTCAATTTTCTCCTAATTCTGACTTTTATTGTGGAATTCTGACTGTGACTTTGAATTGTGACTTTTTTTTTCGAAATTCTGAGTTGACAATCTCATAATTTAGATTTTTTATTTTATTTTCTGTCATTTTTTTAAAAATTTTATCTGAGAATTCTGAGTTTTCATTTATTTTTCATTAATTATGAGTTTACATCTCAGTTCTGACGTTTGTTTTATTTTCCATCATTTCTAAGTTTTCATCTTATAATTCTGACTTTTATTTTATTTTATTTTATTTTAAAGTGGTTTTGGGGCATTTTAAAGCATATTAAGTCATCTTTAGGCTCCCTTGGAAGTTTGCAGTGCGGCTCTTTTATTACAGCTTATAGAAATGTGTTTATTTGTTTAAATATATTTAAATGAAGAAAAAAGAGATTTGGTGTGACTGTTCCAGATTTATTTCTTCAAGTTTGTGGGTTTATATTTTAATAGTGCAAATTATGAGATTTTCTTCACAGAATTCTGTTTACATGATCTCATATTTGTGACTTTCATTTTATTTTTCATTGGAGTTCTGAGTTTACATGTAATAATTCTGACTTTTATTATGTTTCCCTTCTGATTTCTGACTATTATTTTATTTTGCATCAGAGTTTTGAGACCTGAATTCAATTCTGACTTATATTTATTTAGGACTTGTTTTATTTTTTATTGGAACTGATATTTTATACACAATTTTTTTACATCTGAAATGTGACTTTTATTTTTTATTTTTTTCAGAATTCTGCTTTGTTTCCCTTAACATCAAATTTGTCAATTTTCACCTAATTCTGACTTTTATTGTGGAATTCTGACTTTGTGACTCTGAATTGTGACTTTTATTTTTTTATCGAAATTCTGAGTTGACAATCTCATAATTTAGATTTATTATTATTTTTTTGTCATAATTCTGCCTTTTTTTTTCATTTTACCTCAGAATTCTGAGTTTTCATTTATTTTTCATTAATTATGAGTTTACATCTCAATTCTGACGTTTATTTTATTTTCCATCAGTTCTAAGTTTTCATCTTATAATACTGATTTTTATTTTATTTTATTTTATTTTAAAGTGGTTTTGGGGCATTTTAAATCACATTAAGTCATCTTTAGGTTCCCTTGGAAGTTTGTAGAGAGGCTTATATAAATTTATTTATTTATTTAAATATATTTAAATGTAAAAAACAAAAAAGATTTGGTGTGACTTTTCTAGATTTAATTCTTCAAGTTTGTGGGTTTATATCTTAATAGTGCAAAATATGAGATTTTCTTCACAGAATTCTGTTTACACGATCTCATATTTGTGACTTTCATTTTATTTTCCATTGGAGTTCTGAGTTTACATGTAATAATTCTGACTTTTATTATGTTTCCCCTCTGATTTCTGACTTTTATTTTATTTTTCATCAAAATTTTGAGACTTTAATTCAGTTCTGACTTATATTTAAGACTTGTTTTATTTTTCATTGAAACTTTGCGTTTACATCTCAAAAATCTGACTTTTATCTATTTTTTTCATCTGAATTGTGACTTTTATTTACATTTGTTTTTCAGAAATTCTGCCTTTTTTCACGCCGAAAATTTGTCAATTTTCTCCTAATTCTGACATTTATTGTGGAATTCTGACTTTGTGTCTCTGAATTGTGACTTATTTTTTTTTATCGGAATTGACAATCTCCTATTTTTTTATTCTATTTTCTGTCATAATTCTGCCTTTTTTTTCATTTTACCTCAGAATTCTGACTTTTCATTTATTATTATTAATATAATTAAGAGTTTACATCTCAATTCTGAGTTTTGTTTCATTTTCCATCAGTTCTAAGTTTTCATCTTGTAATTCTGATTTCTATTTTATTTTAGTATTTTACATCAGAAATCAGAATTGTTAAGAACATTTTATTTTATGTTAAAATTTGGTGTTCATATCTCCCAAATTGGCAGTTCATTCCCCTGTGGCGACCCCGGATTAATAAAGGGACTACGCCGAAAAGAAAATGAATGAATGAACGGATCTCCCAAATTCTGACTTTTAATTTATCAAGGAGTCACGACTTTTAGTGTACATGTGAATTCTGACTTGTATTTTATTTTCCATTGGAATTAAGAGTTTATATCTCCTAATTCTCGGTTTTATTTATTTTGACGTCCATATCTCGACTTATTTTCCATCAGAACCCTGACCTCTTATATTCTGACTTTTTTCCCTCAGAATTTCAAGTTTATATAAAAAAAATTGATGAGTTTATATGAATCTAGGTGATGGTAAACACCTTTAACACCTTTTTAAAATCATTTTATACACCTAAAATGACTGAACATCAGAACTGCTAGAAAACATTCGCCTACCTTTGCTGATGTGTAATGAAGTGAGCGCAGTTACGCGTGTGCTCCAGCAGGCGGCGCAGCGAACATCGCCACAGCTTCATTCACACGCCGTCTAGAAGAAAAAGCAGACTAAACCCTTGAGGAGGAGGAGGGCTGAATCTCCTGCCAGACTCCTGAAGAAAACAGACACAATAAAAATGACATTGATAAATGAATGCTGGCAAACCATCGGAACGCCTGAACGCTTCAGTCCCCGCGCAGAAACACACACCTACTGCTCACAGCTCGGAGTTTACATTTAGTAGCTCCGACTTTCATTTTGATCGTGTTTTGCCTCTGAACGCTGAGTTCCCATCTCACAATTCAGACTTTTATTTTATTTTCCGTTGGAATTCTGAGTGTTATTATTATCCATCTTAGCATTATGGTGGTGTAGTGAGTAGCATGATCACCTCAAAGCAAGAAGATCGCTGGTTCGAGCCCCGGCTGGGTCAGTTGGCATTTCTGTGTGGAGTTCTCCCGGTGTTATAAACACAGTCCAAACACATGTGCTATAGGTGAATTCATTCATTCATTCATTTTCTTTTCGGCTTAGTACCTTTATTAATCTGGGGTCGCCACAGCGGAATGAACCGCCAACTCATCCAGCATTTGTTTTACGCAGCGGATGCCCTTCCAGCCACAACCCATCTCTGGGAAACACATCCACACATTCTCATTCACACACTACGGACAATTTAGCTTACCCAATACACCTACATGTCTTTGGACTGTGGGGGAAACCGGAGCACCCGGAGGAAACCCACGCAACCACGGGGAGAACATGCAAACTCCACACAGAAATGCCAACTGGCCCAGCCGGGGATCGAACCAGCGACCTTCTTGCTGTGAGTCGAACGTACTACTCACTACGCCACCGTGGCGCCCATAGGTGAATTCAATAAGCTAAATTAGCCGTAGTGTATGAATTTGAAACAGTGTGGGTGGGTGTTTCCCGGTGTTGGGTTGCGGCTGGACTATGGAAAGTAAATCCTGCCAGTTTTAAATATATAAAACAAACATCGGAAATTCGAATGAAAACCAGATTAACGATTTCATTATAAAACATTCATTTCTTTCTTTCTTTTCGGCTTAGTCCCTTTATTAATCCGGGGTCGCCACAGCGGAATGAACCGCCAACTTATCCAGCATTTGTTTTACGCAGCGGATGCCCTTCCAGCCACCATTATAAAACACTGCTCGCAAAATACCTGGCAAAATTGAAAATGAAATTATCTCATTTTAATTTTCACTGTGACAACACATCGTCCCTATCAAACTGATAATTAAAATGAAGTTGCCGATTTAAGATTTAATTTTCGCTGCATTTCAAGACTGCCAAAATTTAATTGAAAAGCCAAACTGAAAGATAAAATGCAAACTAAATTTTTACAAAGCCTGTTATTAATGTTCAGGCTATAATAGTGACACAGTTCAAATTAAACCGTACATTTATGTTTTCCTTTTACTGACCCTTTTATTTCCGTTTTCATTTTCAGCGTCAACCTGTATGCGAAGCCTATGCTAATCAGTGGGAGGGGCGTATTCAAGTGACATCGAGTGTTTTTAGAGCGCGAGAGCAGAAGTGCGGCGTTGACGGATGGGACAGCGCGAGTTACTAATATATAATGGCTAAAACTGTTGATAAGCTTTTGCGTGAAGCAGCTGCTGCATTGGTACAACAAGAGGAACAGAGCTTTTAAATTTGTACTTCTCACATTTATTTTACTTTCCATCTTAATTCTGAGCCGTATCTTGTTTTAAATCAGAATATAAAGTTATGTACTGTATTTAACATCTGATCTCCAACTTTTATTTCCCATTGGAGTTCACATCTGATTTCCAGTTTTATTGTTTATATCGGAATCGTGAGTTCGTATCGCACTTTTTTTATTTGACTTTGTCATTGGAACTCTTATTTACCGTCTGAAGTCTGAGTTTGCATCTGAAAATTCAAACTTTTATTTTACTTTCTATTGGAATTTTGACTTCATGTTTCATAATTCTGACATTTATTTTACATCTCTGTGAAGCAATAGATCCTCACAGATCTACTGTGGGACGTTATGTCTGGGTTCACAAAAATTAACAATGGCTTGACCCGAAGATGGAAAACAAAAAGTCAATTTTATTTACAGTGCACCCTAAAATGTCCATTAAATATAGTCAAAAAAGTATCAAAACAACACAACAAAACAGCAAAAGAAAGTATTAAACCCTAAATATAAATCCAAATTTACACAAACGAGTATCTGCAGTATACAAGAAAAGGTCGCTCACGGCTCAACGATAGCACGCTTGCTGACTAGATCAAACTAAGTCCCGACTGGGGTCTGGCTTCCTCCTTAAATAGTCCAGACCCCTCCCCTACCTGGAGGATACCACTAACAGGTAAGTATTAATTTTCATAATGGCCTTTTTTTGTTGATATAAGCATAGTGTAGCATGCGACTCAAACAGAAAACCCTATGTTTTCAAACTGTAAATCAAACAATACTAAAACACAAATCTAAACAGTTACTGTCTCTCTTCCTTACAGATGTAAATCTCATAATCCCCCTACACAAACCGTAATGGTTTAGTCGAACTTTGACAGCGTTGTGCCGTCATGGCACTGCCGTGACGTCATAAGCGCGTGCCGATCACTCGCTCGGTTTGGCCGGCACAACAAGAAAGTCCAACTACTCACGCACATCAAAACACGACAAAACACCAAACCGGGATACTTATGTGGTATATCTGGAAAAATGTATGCAGTAATAATGCGGAAAATGTATGGAAGTGTCCGTATGTCATCAGGATACGTGTGCACCCGATCTCCGACGACCCAACAGTAAAATGTAAATTGAGGTAAGTGACAGTGTGTTTATGCGTGTTTGGGAGTGTTTGTATGTGTATGTGTGTGTGTGTGTGCCAGTACTGCCGTTTCCAGCGGTGAAGATTAGTTCTTCACAATCTCTTATACTTTCACACTGTATGACTATCTGGGGTAGTGTTCTGTCAGTGATGTGCTTACACTGCAAGATAGACCGGCGTCAGGGTGTTTCACACTACATGACTTTAAAATAGAAAGAATCGGTGACAACTTTGTCTAAACTCAGGGAGGGATTCGTTCTGCATTTTAATTATTATTTTTTTTTATTAGTTAAGCTTATATGGGACGGTCAGTGTCGGATGAACGAACGACTCAAATTTGAAGCCATGCCAGAAGAGGTGAGCAGAGCTAATTATAGGTTAAACTCCAGGTAAACAATGAAGGATTGTTTTTCACTTTCTTAGGCCCCGTTTACACTAGTGCGTTTTCGTTTTGAAACGCATAAGTTTTGCTACGGTTACGCCATCCGTCCACACTACGCCGGAGTTTTCGAGATGCGAAAACGAAGCGTTTTAGAAACGCTGGAGAGGCCGTTTCCATACTAAAACGCTGCCGCAGCGTCTCAGTGTGGACGTGGGAAAACGCATACTTTTGAAAACAGAGGCGTGACTGCTGAGATCCGCTACGTGATTGGGGCTTTGGGTCATTGCGTATCCTTCCCTTATTCGTCAAGCGCACGTGGCTATAACGTCACCGGCAGACAGCAGACCAGTCTTCACTGTAAACGCTGTATTTTCGATAGCCATGGATGTTTTATATTCATTTGTTACTTTAAGTAACAACTCGACCTCGTCGTCTGTCCACATAAAGACCTCTCTTGCTTTCTTTACCATCGCGTTCATCGTTCAACCAGCGTTTGTTGACTAACAATAACCGAATGCCGAGCGAGACACATGCTTCCTGTTTATACTTGACCGCGCATGCTCAGAGTGCACCAATGGTCACGTGATATACGTTTCTGGTGGATTAGTGAAGACGGAGATCTCTTGAGACGCTGGGTGAAAACGCGAGTGTGGACACGGATCGTTTTCTTGCTAAAACGCCGTTTTAAAACTAAAACGCACTAGTGTAAACGGGGCCTTAGTAGCATTGCGTTGTACAGTAGTGCTCTAGTTATGACTTGTATGTAGTGTGATCAACGAATGAAATGTTCCTGAATGAAAGTGAAACCGCAGTTAAAGTCAAAAAATTAAAACTGAAATGCTCGAAATTACATACAAATCCGAAGGAAACGTGAATAGCAGTGACGTTAATCGAATTAATTGCTATAAAATGTAAAACGGGATGATGGAAGCAACTCATATAAACACCTTCATCAAATTATCGCCTTAATCAGATTAAGGCAAAAAAATTTATCACTGATGTCCATGTAAACGTAGTCAGTGATAATGTCCGCTTGTCCAAAAACAACATCTGCAGACATTTGTAATGTTTTTTTTGTTTTGTTTTTTGCTGCAGCAGATGCGACTCTGAGGGGGCTTTTCTCTTATACTCTTATTTTACAACCGAATTCCAGCTTTTATTTCGCATCGGGTTGTTTTGTTTCGCATGTGAATTCTGAGTTTGCGTCTCATGACTTTTATTTTCCACTTAAATTCTTACTTTTTCTATTAACATCTCACAATTCTAATTTTTTACTTCATTTTTCAACTTAATTCTGAGTTTGCATCTCAGAATTCTGACTTTTATTGAAGCAGATGGGCTACAGCAGCAGAAGACCACACCCAGAGCCGCTCCTGTGAGCTAAGAACAGGAAACTGAGGCTACAATTCACACAGACTCACCAACACTGGGCAGTAGAAGATTGGAGAAACATCGCCTGGTCTGATGAGTCTCCATTTTTTGAACATGACAATGAGTTCACTGTACTCAAATGGCCTCCACAGTCACCAGATCTCAATCCAATAGAGCACCTTTGGGATGTGGTGGAACGGGAGATTCGCATCGCCGACAAATCTGCAGCAACTGCGTGATGCTATCATGTCAATATGGAGCAGAATCTCTGAGGAATATTTCCAGTACCTTGTTGAATCTACGCCACGAAGGATTAAGGCAGTTCTGAAGGCAAAAGGGAGTCCAACCAGGTACTAGTAAGGCGTACCTAATAAAGTGGCCGATTAGTGTATACGTATAATCAGAATTCTGAGTTTGCATCTCACAATTCTGACTTTTATATTCCATTGGAAACCTGTTTTGTTTTCATGATTATTACGTCATCATCACCATCACATGAAGACGCAGAGTTCAGTGTTCAGCAGCTAAAGCCAGACATTAGGACGTCTGAGAAGAAAAGCAGCCTTTCCTGGAGTCCGGGACTGATGAGATGAGATGAGATGAGTTGTGTCAGTGGGACTGAAGTGTCGCTTCTCTTAACACTGACATGCATTATTCAGTGCAGGAAGAGCATCGACCGTCAGATGGAGAGAGAGCATGAACGCTGGATCCCCTCAGGAGAAAAGAGAGATGTTTCCTTGGAGTCCCGCAGTAAAGGTGCTCTGTTACCTGTCCGTCTGTCGCCTCTGCCCTGAATATTTCATGCAGAGGCTGTTTGTTTACTCTGCTTTACTGGAAGTGCCTTTTAAAGGGAGAGTTTGAGTTTCTTCTGTTGAACACAAAGGAGGACATATTGAAGAATGCTGAAGGGGAAAATACTGTGGATGTCAATGACTGTTTGCTTCAACATTCTTCAAAATATCTTGTTTAGTGTTCAACAAAAAAATATGTTCATCAAAGTCCACTTGAGTGTGTACATAATGAGGATATTTGTTGTTTTTGGGGTGAACTGTCTCTTTAAATCGTAGAGTGTAATCAAGTCCAGTTTTTCTCCATTCTTATTGTTCATAGTCCTAAAAGAAGACAGAATGCTGCAGTTGCTATGGTAACCCAACACCTAAATTAAATTAATCTATTGTGGTGATTCTAATGTTGCTATGGTAACACGACGACTATAGTATTTAATCTGTTGTGGTGACTTTGTAGTTGCTATGGTAACACAACTATAGTAATTGATCTGTTGTAGTGATTCTGTAGTTGCTATGGTAGCACAACTATAGTAATTGATCTGTTGTAGGGATTCTGTAGTTGCTATGGTAACACAACAACTACAATAATCTGTTGCGGTGATTCTGTAGTTGCTTTGGTAACTCAACAACTACAATAATTAATCTTGTGATTCTAATGTTGCTATGGTAACTCGACGACTATAGTAAATAATCTATTGTTGTAATTCTAATGTTGCTATAGTAACTCAACGACTATAATATTTAATCTGTTGTGATTCTAATGGTAACTGTGGTAACTCGACGACTATAGTAATTAATTTGTTGTTGTGATTCTAATGTTGCTATGGTAACTTAACGACTATAGTAATTTATCTGGTGATCTTGTAGTTGCTATGGTAACACAACTATAGTAATTGATCTGCTGGAGTGATTCTTTAGTTGCTATGATAGTACAACACCTGTAATAATTAATCTGTTGCAGTGATTCTGTAGTTGCTATGGTAACTCAACAACTACAGTATATCTGTTTTGGTGATTCTAAAGTTGCTATGGTAACTCAACAATAATAATTTATCTGTTGTGGTGATTCTAATGTTGCTATGGTAACTCGACGACTATAGTAATTTATCTGTGATACTAACGTTGCTATGGTAACAACAAATATAATAATCTTTTGTGGTGATTCTAATGTTGCTATGATAACTCGACGACTATAGTAATTAATCTGTTGTAGTAATTCTAATGTTGCTATAGTAACTTACCACCTGCAGTATAGTAATTAATCTGTTGTGGTGATTTTGTAGTTGCTATGGTAACACAACTATAGTAATTGATCTGTTGTAGTGATTCTGTAGTTGCTATGGTAACACAACAAATAGTAATTAATCTGTTATTATGATTCTAAAGTTGCTATGGTAACACAACAACTATACTAATTTGTTGTGGCGATTCTATAATTGCTGTAGTAAATCAACAACTACAATAATCAGTTGCTGTGATTCTGTAGTTGCTATGGTAACTCAACAACTATAATAATTAATCTGTTGTTGTGATTGCTATGGTAACTCAGCTATAGTTAATATGTTGTGGCGATTCTAAAGTTGCTATGGTAACTAAACAACTATAATAATCTGTTGTCGTGATTCTAATGTTGCTACAGTAACTCAACAACTATAGTAATTAATCTGTTGTGGTGATTCTATAGTTGCTATGGTAACTCCACCTATAGTAATTTATCTGGTGATCTTGTAGTTGCTATGGTAACACAACTATAGTAATTGATCTGCTGGAGTGATTCTTTAGTTGCTGTGGTAACTCAACAACTACAATAATTAATCTGTTGTTGTGATTCTAAAGTTGCTATGGTAACTTAGCTATAGTTCATTTGTTTTGGTGATTCTAAAGTTGCTATGGTAACTCAGCTATAGTTAATTTGTTTTGGTGATTGTAAAGTTGCTATGGTAACTCGACTATAGTAATTATTTCATCTGTTGTGATAATTCTATAGTTACTATTGTAACTGAACGACTAGTAATACATCTGTTGTGATGATTCTATAGTTGCTAGGTAACTCAACACCTATAGTAATTTATCTGTTGTGGTGATTTTATAGTTGCTATGGTAACTCAACAACTATAGTAATGAATTGATCTGTTGTGGTGATTCTATAGTTACTATGGTAGCTCAATGACTAGTAATTCATCTGTTGTGATGATTCTATAGTTGCTATGGTCACTCCACCTATAGTAATTCATCTGCTGTGGTGATTTTGTAGTTGCTATGGTAACTCAACAACTATAGTAATTAATTGATCTGTTGTAGTGATTCTAAAGTTGCTATGGTAACTCAATTACTAGTTATTCATGTGTTGTGATTATTCTTTAGTTGCTATGGTAACTCAACAGCTACAATAATTAATCTGTTGTGATGATTTTGTAGTTGCTAGGGTAACTCAACAACTATAGTAATTAATTGATCTGTTGTGGTGATTCTATAGTTACAATGGTAACCCAACACCTATATTAATCTGTTGTGGTGATTCTGTAGTTGCTATGGTAACTCAACAACTATAGAAATAAATCTGTTGTAATTCTAAAGTTGCTATGGTAACTCAACTATAGTTAATTTGTTTTGGTGATTCTAAAGTTGCTATGGTAACTCAACAACTATACTACATAATATGTTGTGGTGATTCGACAGAAATAAACAATGACCCACTGCTTTAGTTTTCTACAACTATAGGCTATATTATAATACAGTACACCACAGTTGACTGTAGTAAAACCTAAAGTATACTACAGTAAGCTATTTATGGCGGTTTATCAGTGCACTAGTTAATACCACAGTATGCTGCAGCATTCATTACCAAAGAGTTGTAAATCCTATATACAGTATGATACACTAAATGGTTCAAAACATTAGTGTGTACTATAAATTGCGCATGTGTTCATGTGGGAGAGCACATGGATGACCTGCTTTAACAGTACAATATACTGAGGTCTAAAAATAACCCAGCGTTATTACGTTTTGTCCACATTTGATCACGGAATGGGTTCAAATAACCCAATAATCCAAAATGGATAGAATCATACTTGTCTGGTCGTACACAGTGCGTTAGTATACAGAATCACAAATCTGCCCCTTTAGGTATATCCACAGGTGTTCCACAAGGATCTATTTTGGGCCCGTTGCTCTTTAGTTTATATATCAATGATCTTCCATCCATTTGTCCTAATAATAATAATATACAAATGTATGCAGATGACACTGTTATATTTGTTCATAGTAGCAGTGTGTTACAAGTTGCAAACAAACTTACAGAATCGCTGGTTCATCTTTCTGCCTGGTTAGAACAATGCTGTTTACAGTTAAACATCTCTAAAACAGTGTGCATGTTCTTTTCTAAGAGTGATAGATTAAGTGTAGTACCAGATGTATTTGTATCAGGGGAAAGATTACAAGTTGTATCTGAGTACAAGTATCTTGGTGTTTTGATAGACTCAAAACTATCATTTAAGTCACAGGTTAAAAAGGTGAGTAGCCGTGTCAGATTCAGTTTAGCAAATTTCAGATTTATTCGTGATCAGATGTCTTATGAGGCCGCCCTAACATATTATCACTCCATGATCATATCTCATATCACTTATTGTTTAACCACTTGGTCCCAAGCTAGCATTACTACTTTGAAGCCACTTGAATCATTGTACAAACAAGCCCTAAAAACCCTTGACAAGAAATCAGTTCAATTTCACCATTGTTCAATATTAAAAAAATATAATCTGCTTAGTTGGGAAAATTTAATTAAATACGTACATATTTGTTTAATGTTTAAGACCTTACATAACCCGACTTCACCACTAAATCAGTTTGTGAAAGTTAGAACGACTGCTCACCGAACTACTAGAGGTGGTGAAAGAGGGGATTGCATTATTCCTCTCAAAAAAAGTAAATTCAGTCAGTCAGTATTTTCAGTGAAAGCTGCTAGGGAATGGAACTCCATCCCACCAACAATTAGAAGATCACTTACTTTTCGTTCTTTTCAGATTCATGTTAAAAATTGGTTATTGACAAATCAGCATTGTTAGCATTAGTGCTGTATTTCTTGACACTTATTTGTATTATTTATTCATGGCATTTGTCTTCTTCTGCTGCCATCAATCTGTTTCTCATTTTTTTACTCTTTTTACTGTATTTTATATATGATAATGTATTCTATGTTATTATGCTGTGTATGCTTCTATTTTAGGTGTGACTTTTTTTAACATTCTGTAAGGGGTCTACAGATGAAAAATAGCCATTCTTGGCTAATTCTGGCACATTTTACAGCAATGTTTATTAATGTGCATTGACCCTGTAAACAAATAAACTAAACTAAACTAAACTAAACTAAAAATAATCCAGCCAGCATTATTTAGAGTGTAAGAGACGAGCGTAGGCCTAATGTTTTCTCTAACTACATCTGAATGCTAATGTGGGTTACTGAGGCGTCGTGTGTGTGTGTGTGTGTGTGTGTGTGTGTGTGTGTGTGTGTGTGTG
>CAIGQQ010030434.1:1623504-1633947 GCA_903798035.1 Danio albolineatus | reverse complement strand
CAGTACTATTATATTAGGGCGCAGTACCAAACATCACCACTAGTTTTATTGCGTGACCATATAAGTGCGCCCCTGATCTCTGTGTATGTTTTGGCCAATGTAAACCATATTTTTTAGAATAGTTTTGACATTTATAGAGTATAAAATTGACGTAAAATCAAAACGAAATATCTTAACCAATTATATTCCAAATTTAAAGTTGGTATCTCAAAAAATGAGCTTTCAGTACAATTATATTAGGGCGCCGTACCAAACATCACCACTAGTTTTTACTGGTGAACATATAAGGGCGTTGCCTATTTCTCTGTATGTTTTGGGGAATGTAGACCATATTATTTATAATAGTTTTGACTGTTTGTAAAGTATAAAATGGACGTAAAATCAAAACTAAATATCTGAACCAATTATATTCCAAATTTGAAGTTGGTATCTCAAAAAATTAGCTTTCGGTAAATTTAATTAGGGCGCAGTACCAAACATCACCACCAGTTTCCACTGGTGACCATATAAGGGCGCCTCCTATTTTTGTGTATGTTTTGAGGGATGGGATTCATATATTTTTATTTGGGATTTCATATATATATTTTGCCATTATTTGTAAAGTAAAAAAATGACGTAAAATCAAAACTAAATATCAACCAATTATATTCCAAATTAGAAAATTACATCTCAGAAAAAGCTTTCAGTAATGTTTTATTAGAGTGTAGTACCAAACATCACCACCAGTTTCCTTTGGTGACCATTTAAGGGCGCCCCTTATTTCTGTCTATGTTTTGGGCAATGTAGACTGTACTTTTTAAATAGTTTTGACAATATTTGTTTAGTTCTAGTAAGCTGTCAGTATGTATGACCTCAAAATATGCGAGATCACGCCAAACAAGTCTAATCAGTTCAGATACATTTTTTGGCCCTGAACAACATTTGTATACTTGTCAGATTGTAGCTGAAATTAAATGCGTTTAAAAAGTTAAAGCAAAAGTTATGTACCTTTAAGTTTTTAAAAATAATAAAACAATACATGTAAAAATGTAATATATTACATAAAATATATATTTTACAGAAATTCAGTTTCCTTTGATGGCCATATACGCCCCCTATTTCTGTGTATGTTTTGAAGGACGTGAACCATATTTTTAAAAATAGTTTTGACATTATTTGTAAAGTGTAGATTTGACATAAAATCAAAACTAAATATCTGAACCAATTATATTGCAAATTTGAAGTTGACATCACAAAAATGAGCTTTTAGTAATTTTGTTAAGGCGCAGTACCAAACATTATCACCAGTTTTCTTTTGGTATCCATATAAGTGCGCCCACTTTCTCTGTGTATGTTTTGGGCGATGTAAACCATATTTTTATTATAGTTTTGATATTTGTAACATTGACCTAAAATCAAAACTTCATATCTGAACCAATTATATCTCAAGAAATTAGCTTTCAGTAATATTTTATTAGGGCGCAGTACCAAACATCACCACCAGTTTCCATTGGTGACTATATAAGGGTGCCACATATTTTTGTGTATGTTTTGGCTAATGTAATCTATATTTTTACAGTAGTTTTCACATTGTAAAGTATAGAGCTGACATAAAATCAAAAATTAATATCTGAACCAATTAAATTCCAAATTTGAAGTTGATATTAAAAAAAATGAGGTTTCAGTACAATTTAGTAGGACGCAGTACCAAACATCACCACCAGTTTCCAGTCGTGGCTATATAAGGGTGCCACATATTTTTGTGTATGTTTTGGCCAATGTAAACTATATTTTTATAATAGTTTTCACATTTATTGTAAAGTATAAGGCTGACATAAAATCAAAAATTAATATCTGAACCAATTATATTCCGAATTTGAAGTTGATATCTCAAAAAATAAGACTGCAGTACAATTTTATTAGAGCGCAGTACCAAACATCACCATTAGTTTCTATTGGTGACCACATAAGAGCGCACCCCAGTTTCTTTGTACGTTTTGTGCGATGTTAACAAATAATGTCAAAACTACTTGAAACAATGATTAAGTATAGAATTGATATAAAATCTAAATTAAATAACTGAACCAATTATATTCCAAACTTGAAATGTATTTCTTAAAAAAATAAGCTTTCAGTAATATTTGAATAGGCCGCAGTACCAATCATGACCACTAGTTTCTATATAAGTAGCACCCCCTCTTTCTGTGTATGTTTTGAGGGATGTAAACCATATTTTTTATAATAGTTTTGACATTTTTAAGTATAGAATTGACATTTAATTCAAACTAAATATCTGAACCAATTATATTCCAAATTTGAAGTTGATATCTCAAAAAATGAGCTTTTAGTAATAATCGGTTATGACGCAGTACCAAACATCACCACTAGTTTTTATATTAGGCCATCCCCTACTTTTCTGTATGTTTTGGGCAATGTAAACCATATTTTAAAATAGTTTTGACAATATTTGTGAAGTCTAGCAAGTGTAGTAGCCGTCAGTATGTATGAATTCAGAATATGTGAGGTCACGGCGATCCAATCTGACTAATTATCTCAGATCCATTTTTGTTCCAATGTCATTGTTCTGTCCTACTATGATCCCGATACAATGCTGTGGCTGTCTGACTCCAGCCCACAGGGATTAGACTCTTGCAGGGCGCCATTGCCAGCAATTACGGATGTGTCATGGCATGATGGGTAGTGACTGTATGAGGAATGGGAGTGGGACCGGCTCTAAATGGCTCTGCTTGAGAAATTTACAGCAAATGACATCAGAAAGGTCAGACGCTTGCTTATGATCATCTGAAGTGACATAAGAGAATGTGATTCGTCGTTTATTTGGTCCACCAACGCTTGCTTGCTCCATGCATACACTTAAAAAGAGCAGCTCTTATGGGTTTGCTGAAAAATATATAAATGATAAATAAATAATAAATAAAGATATTATCTTAATCTGAATCGCATTAATGAATCATTTTACTTTCGAATCATTTGTCGTCTACCAAACAACATCAACACGTTTAAATTAAATAATTTGCGACACATGAGCACTCTCAATGTTTTGTTTCCACAATGGAAAAAACAACCAAAACAGACCTGGCCAGCTGACCAATCAGAGCAGGGTTGGCTTATGTAAGGGGGAGGGGTTTACAGACCTTTACTGAATTGATTTCATAGAAACTGAATCGAAATCATCGCAAAATGATTCTAATTTTAAACACATAGTGTTAGAAAATGTATATATATTTTAAAGAGATTAGATGCATTTAAACGTGTTGAAAGAGAATTTATACAATATTTGGACACTCTAAGATACTGTATGACGTGCTTTTTAAAAATAAAGGTTCTTTATTGGCTTTGATGGTTCTAGGGCTGTGCGATATTGAAGAAAAGTGTGATATGCAATAGAATGCTAAATAAAACAACATTTTGATACTATATATATATTTTTAAAAGTGTCTCTAGTTAGAAAAACACTCAAATAGTTTTGTACAAAATTAAATTTTATACCTTTGCAATATGCCGATTTCACAAACGTAGCTATTTTACGAATTGTCAGAAAAGTAAGGCAAGGCAACAATGCTCTTTATGCTACAAACAATAAGTATTTAATGAACTATAAGTGTTCACTGAAAGGACCGTTAAGGAACTAAAAAATAGTTCTTCATAGCATAGCTACACAAAGAGTCACGTTTGTAAAGGTTCTTTCTAAAAGTGCAACGATCAAGCATTGTTGGAAACCATTGCAGTGTGTATATCGCAATATGCCAGACCAATCTCACGAGGAAACGTAACTATTTTACGAATTGTCCAATAAGTGGCTAATTTGCACAAATCCACGATTTCATATGTATAAAAACGTACGATTTTTAAATGGAGGCGTGCCCCCAAACCCTACGCCAGACTGGGGGATGAGCAAATCATACTAAAATGAATGATTGAGATCGGGCAAAGTAATACAAATTAGCCACTAAATCAAAAAGTTACGAATTGCAGTGAGATTGCGTTGGATATGAACATTTGATATATTTCTATAATTTCAAAATGTATTGCACACCCTCGAATTCATATAAATTCATATAACTTTAACATGTATAAAAATGTAAGATTTTTTAAATGGTGGCGCGCTCTAAAATAAATACAAATTAGCCACTAAATCAAAAAGTTACGAATTGCTGTGAATTTGTGTTGGATATACACTTTTGCGATATTTCAGTATATATTGCGCAGACCTAGATAGTTTAATGTATATACTCTCACAGCTGACTAAAATTCTCTTTATACTACAAACAATAAGTATTTAATGAACTATAAGTGTTCACTAAAAGGAATGTTAAGGAACTAAACATAGTTCTTCATAGTGTAGCTGCACAAAGAGTCACGTTTGTAAAGGTTCTTTCTAAAAGTGCAACAATCAAACATGGTTGGAAACCATTACAGTGTGTATATCGCAATATGCCAGACCAATCTCACGAGGAAACGTAACTATTTTACGAATTTTTCTCGATTGTTTCATGAAGATGTTCTCACAGCTTATTTAGAGTGGAAAAAATATGACTAAGATGCCCTTTATGCTACAAACAATAAGCATTTAATGAACTATAAGTGTTCACTTAAAGGACTGTTAAGGAACTAAAAATAGTTCTTCATAGCATAGCTACACAAAGAGCCCCGTTTGTAAAGGTTCTTTCTAAAAGTGCAATGATCAAACATTGTTGGAAACCATTGCAATGTGTATATCGCAATATGCCAGACCAATCTCACGAGGAAATGTGACTATGTTAAGAATTGTCAGAAAAGTAGCTAATTCGACTAAATTCAAATAATTTTAACATGTATAAAATGACCAATTTTTAAATGGAGGCGTGCTCTAGAATAAATACAAATTAGCCACTAAATCAAAAAGTTACGAATTGCTGTGAAATTGCGCTGGATATGCATGTTTGTAATATTTCAACATGTATTGCGCAGACCTACATAGTTTCATGTATATACTCTCACAGCTGACTTAAATTTTCTTTATACTACAAACAATTTAGTATTTTATGAACTATATAGTGTTCACTAAAGGATTGTTAACGAACTAAAAATAGTTCTTCATAGCATAGCTACACAAAAAGACACTTGTATGCTTTATTTCGTTCAAACATTGTCATCAAAAATCAGTAATAAAGGGGTTTTCCTGTTTATTGCAAACCATTGCAATATGCCAGACCAATCTCACGAAGACACGTAACTAGAAAGTAGCTAATTCATAAATATTCGTACAATTACATATGTATAAAAACATACACTTTTAAATGGAGGCATGCCCCAAAATAAATACAAATTAGTCACTAAATTAAAAAGTTTGCGTTGGACATGCGTGTTTGTGATATTGCAATAATTTTGTTAAATATTGCGCAGCCCTACATGGTTTCATGAAGATTCTCAGCTTGTTTATAGAGGGGAAAAAGATGTACACATTGTACTTTCAAGACTGACGCTTTCTCACGATGCTGTTATTAAGTTACTATGAAAAAGTGTCATTTAAATTTAATTGAATTTTTTTTTATTTGTATGCTGGTTCGTTTTAACCCAATGTTGGGTCAAATATGAACAGTTGGGGTTAAAAAAATGTAATTTAAATTTAATTGTAATTAACTAAATGGTTGCGATTATCCAACGCTATCTCATGGTAATTCGTAGTTTGTTAGTTTAGTGGCTAATTCGTAGGATTTCATTCGTATAATTTAGTATAATTTGCTCATCGCCCAATGACGGTTGTGTTTAGGGGTGGGGTTGGGTGCCACGCCTCCTTTTTCAAAATCTCACATATTCGTATGACTGAACTTGTAGGAATTGGCCTGACAAAACGTAAAATACTTACGTTTCCTTGTGAGGTCAGGCTGGTTTATTCTTTTCGACTCGTTCACTTGGCGTTTACTTCATACAACCCAACGTTTTTATGGCAAAAATAACTCATTTACATATATTATTATTTTTTATTTACGTATATTATAGAAAAAAAATGACTATTACAAATATTATAGTACAAACAATAAATATTTTAGGAACTATAAGGATCTTTGAGGGAATAAAAACAGTTCTTCATAGCATAGCTACACAAAAGTCACATTTGTAGTCATCACTCTTCGTCATCCGCAGTTATACAGTGGTTTTTTAGTGTCGTCTGTCGTTTTTCTGATAATTCTCTGGTCAAGACAGCACCCATGGGGCTGAGCAGTTGTCGCAGTGGACAGTTGGCTGTGTTTGGATGGGATCTAATGTTGCAGCTGTGGTCGTTGGAAGGGTTTGTTGCGCGCTGGGTGCTTTTTTCGGGGTGTGTTTGGTGGTTACGCCTCAGCTCTGTGTAAACACGTCTGCTGTGCAGTCGCAGAGCTCGTGCTGTGTTCATCTATATCTGGAGGAACATTATCTGACGCTGTCCTGATGCATTTCAGCTCAATCTCCTTTGTTGCCGTTTTCTTGGCAGATGTCAGTCAGTGAATGGAGTCTTTGAGAGGGTCGCCGGTCCGGGTGCTGCTGTTACTGATGGATGTATTGATGAGCTGTTCCTTTAATGGTTATAGACTCGTTTACATAGAGGGCTGTGCAATGTGAAGTATTACCATAAACAATGTATCTTGTGACACCACAAAATAAACAATAGAGTCTCACAGACAAATTTACCCAATGGTTGGGTTTGTTCTATTTGACCCAATGATTGGGTTTGTCCATAATTGACCTAGAACCCAACTTTTTTTATATACTGGTTTATTTTAACTCAATGTTGGGTCAAATATGAACAGTTAGAGTTAAAAATGTAGTTTCATTGAATAAATACTTAATGGTTGGGTTTGTCCATAATTGACCCAGAACCAAACTTTTTTTATATCATGGTTTGTTTTAACCCATTGTTGAGTCAAATACGAACAATAGTTGCTAAAAATGTAATCTAAGTTTCACAGAAACATTTACCCAATAATTGGTTTTGTTCTATTTGACCCAATTATTGGGTTTTGTCCATAATTCACCTAGAACCCACCTTTTTTGATATACTGCTTTGTTTTAACTCAATGTTGGGTTAAATATGAACAGTTTGGGTTAAAAATGTAGTTTCATTGAAAAAAATACCCAATGGTTGGGTTTGTCCATAATTGACCCAGAACCCAACCTTTTTTGTATCCTGGTTTGTTTTAACCCAATGTCTGGTCAAATATGAACAATAGTGGTTAAAAATTTCAATTTCAATTTCATTGAAAAATTTCCCCAGTGATTGGGTTTATCCTATTTGACCCAATGGTTGGGTTTGTCCATATTTGATCCAGAATCCAGCTTTTTTGTATCCTGGTTTGTTTTAACCCGATGCTGTGTCAAATACAAACAATAGTGGTTTAAAATGTCATTTAAATTCCATTCAAAAATGTACCCAATGGTTGGGTTTGTTCTGTTTGACTCAATAGTTGGGTTTGTCCATAATTGACTTAGAACCCAACTTTTCTTTGGTATGGTGTTTTTTTAACCCAATCTTGGGTGAAATAGGAACAATAGTGGTTAAAATGTAATTAAAATTTAATAGAAAAATTCACCCAATGGTTGGGGTTGTCCATAATTGACCCAGAACCCACCTTGTTTTATCCTGGTTTGTTTTAACCCAAATGTTGGGTCAAATACAAACAATAGTGGTTAAAAATGTAATTTGAATTAAATTTTAAAAATTACCCAATGGTTGGGTTTATCCTATTCGACCCAATGGTTGGGTTTGTTCATAATTTACCCTTAACCCATCCTTTTTTTTTTGGTATACTGGTTTGTTTTAACTCGATGTTGGGTCATATATGAACAGTTTGAGTTAAAAAATGTAGTTTCATTAAATAAATACCCAATGGTTGGGTTTGTCCATAATTGACCCAGAACCCAACCTTTTTTGTATCTTGTTTTGTTTTAACCCAATGTCTGGTCAAATATGAACAATAGTGGTTAAAAATGTAAATTTCAATTTCATTGAAAAATTTACCCAGTGATTGGGTTTATCCTATTTGACCCAATGGTTGGGTTTGTCTATATTTGATCCAGAATCCAGCTTTTTTGTATCCTGGTTTGTTTTAACCCGATGCTGTGTCAAATACAAACAATAGTGGTTTAAAATGTCATTTAAATTTCATTCAAAAATGTACCCAATGGTTGGGTTTGTTCTGTTTGACTCAATAGTTGGGTTTGTCCATAATTGACGTAGAACCCAACTTTTCTTTGGTATGGTGTTTTTTTAACACAATCTTGGGTGAAATAGGAACATTAGTGGTTAAAATGTAATTTAAATTTAATAGAAAAATTCACCCAATGGTTGGGGTTGTCCATAATTGACCCAGAACACACCTTGTTTTATCCTGGTTTGTTTTAACCCAAATGTTGGGTCAAATACAAACAATAGTGGTTAAAAATGTAATTTAAATTTAATGTAAAAAATTACCCAATGGTTGGGTTTATCGTATTCGACCCAATGGTCGGGTTTGTTCATAACTGACCCATAACCCATCCTTTTTTGGTATACTGGTTTGTTTTACCCCAGTGTTGGGTCATATATGAACAGTTGTGGTTAAAAATGTAGTTTCATTGGAAAACGAACCCAATGCTTTGGTTTATCTTATATGACCCAGTAGTTATGTTTGTCCAAAATTGACCCAGAACCCAACTTCTTTTAGTATACTGGTTCATTTGACCTCAATGTTGGGTCAAATATGAACAGTTGGGCTTAGAAATGTAGTTTCATTGGAAAAATAAGTCAGTTGTTTGGTTGATCCTATTTGAATGGTTGGGTTTGATTATAATTGACCCACAACCCAACTTTTGTTTTGGTATATATATATATTCATTCATTCATTTTCTTGTCAGCTTAGTCCCTTTATTAATCCGAGGTCGCCACAGTGGAATCAACCGCCAACTTATCCAGCATTTGTTTTACGCAGCGGATGCCCTTCCAGCCGCAACCCATCTCTGGGAAACATCTATACACACGCATTCACACACATACACTACGGACAATTTAGCCTATCCAATTCACCTATACCACATGTCTTTGGACTGTGGGGGAAACCGGAGCACCCGGAGGAAACCCACCTACTCACTACGCCCCCGTGGCGCCCTGGTATATATATATATTTTGTTATTCAGGATATTAGATTAGTTTTCATATCGCTCAGCCAGATACAGTGTGTGTACGTCCATATTAAAGTCATCTGTTCTGGAAATGAGGAGTTTGACGCCCGCAGGCCTCAATGCAGTGAAAAGAGTCAACCTCCTTACTAAAGGTGTGATACTAATAGTCCCGCAGTATCCAGGTCACGGCGCTCGTCAGATGTATGGTTTGTCAGCAGCACACGTTATGTAAAAATGAACTAGATTTATATCTGCAATGCTTTGTGCTCGGCTGGCTGCACACACAGCGAGGAAATGCATCCTCTTTAGATTGTAATGTCCTTCAGTAGTGCTCAGGATGCAAACTAAAGTCATTTACTCCACAGTTATTTCAGGACCCAAAGCCTATTTTATGGTAAGGCTTTACTGTTTTGACTCATTAGTTGATGTTAGTTCAAGGGTCAGTTCACTCCAAAATGAACATTTGCTCACTATTTACTCTCCCTCAAGTGGTTCCAAATCTTTATGAGTTTCTTTCTTTTGTTGAACACAAAGATATTTTGAAGAATGTTGGAGAGCTGTAACCATTGACTTCCATAGTGTTTGTTTTTCTACTATGGAAGTCAATGGCTACCAGTTTGTTTTAGCTTTGTTTAAAGGTTAGTTTGTGTTCGACGGAATAAAGAAAGTCAAACAAGTACATGGTGAGTAAATAATGATTTTTGAGTGAACTAACCCTTTAACCCATTGGCTACCTAATTGAGAAACTCATTTTCTTTGTTAGTATTCATTAAAATAGGGACTTTTGATGGTTAATGTTCACTCAGATCCATTAAGAAGACATGAACACGTGCATCTTTTGAGTCTCGTAGATTATTAGTCTTTAGATCAAGCTTAATTGGCTTTAATGAGTGCTTTGAATTATAGCTCTGTCACCCTTACTCTGTCCTTTAAACAATGCTGGCTTGTTTTAACCCATTGTTGAGTCACATATGAACAGTTGGGTTAAAAATGTAATTTAAATATCTTTGAAAAAATAACCTAATGGTTGTGTTTAACCAGTTTGACCTGATGGTTGGGTTTGTCCATAACTGACCCAGAATCCAACATTTTTTTAGTATGCTGGTTTGTTTTAACCCAATGTTGAGTGAAATATAAACATTTGAGGTTAAAAAAAAGTTATTTTGATTTCACTGAAAAATAACCTAATGGTTGGGTTGATCCAATTTGACTCAATGGTTGGGTTTGTCCATATTAATCCAGAATCCACATTTTTTTTTATTATGCTGGTTTGTTTTAGCCCAATGTTGGGTCAAATATGAACATTTAGGGTTAAACATGTAACTT
>CAIGQQ010030434.1:1572919-1591942 GCA_903798035.1 Danio albolineatus | reverse complement strand
AAACCATTTCAAGTTGAACAAACGCACACTTCAGCATTATTACTAATCTGGGTGTGCAATTTTCTTAAAAACCCATTAAAATGACTTACAATACCATTTATAATCGAAATCGCATATTGCAATATTGCCCTCAATAATCGCAATATGACAATTTTCCCAAATCGTGCAGCCCTACACCAGACCAGTTTCTTTGCAAAATGCGATATAACAGTTATAGAACTGTTATATATGGAACAGTTATATGCACGAGCGCAGCATCCCCTGGGAGGAGAGTCACCGCCGGCGAAGTGCTCCGGGTTTGCTCATTGATTCAACGATAATATCAAAACAAAAAACATATGTTTTTAAAAAGAGGATTCACTAGGCTAACTAAAAACATTTGCCATTTAATTGTTTACACTGTAGGCGAGCTGTCAGTCACAGGCTACGTCCGTCAGTCAGTCAGAGAATCAAAGCTTCAGAGTCGAGCTAACCTCATGAAAAAAAAAAAGTGATGTTATGTTATATAGTGTACGTTCTGGCTAAAACTAACTAACTAACTCAGAATCTTACTATTAATAATCAATCTTTGTACATACTGTTCCATATAGTTTTTATTAATTTTAAGCAATTTAAGATGTTTGACAATGTTAAGATAAATATGCTGCATTTTGGCATGCTTTTTGACTTATTTATGAACTATTTATGACATAAAATTCAATAAAAAATATCTTGGATTTGAAGAATATGTGTCCCTGGCCTTCACTGAGCGCCAGTAATAGTTTAATGTACAGAAATTGTGAATAAAGTTGACTGTTGATGTCTTCAATAATAATGTCAAATAACCAACATTTCTCAAAATGCATATATCTCGTTTTGCAACGAAACTCTTCAAATTTACAATGTGCTGGAAATTCTGTAAAGTCCATTAATGCGTCCCTAAAACACACATCTTTATCATCACATGATCTGTTCGAACTAATTCACATCACTTTTCTTGATGCGCACGCTAGAGTTTATGCGTAGTTTATCGCATTTTTTCTCATCAGTTGAAAGATTATCCTAATTTTATGTGCATCTTGGCATTTCCATTGTGTAATATTCCGAAATTCACATGAATCTAGGTGGACTGAAACCGCTAGTGTGTGAGTGCTTGTTATGTTTTTCCCATGCTCTCTTGAGCCAAGCCACTTCCTCTCGTTGGCCTCTTCCTCTGGATGAACTTTGCTGTGGAGCTGCTGCTGCTCTTAAATCATGCAAACAACATCTGCTTCGGTGAGGCATCGTGGGTAATGCATCTGGCATTGCTGCGTCGTTAGCAGTTAGCAATTAGAAACTCTCCTCAAGGGTTTTTTTAAGAGTCCCAAAGATTTCATACACATGCAACCGAAATAATCTGATGATAGATGTCTTGCCAAATGGTAAACTGCGTCTGAAACAGTATGGCACTCCAGCTAGAGCTCCTAGTAGCTGGCAACATCATCTTGTGTGGCTTTAATTCAGTTTAGTTACAGTTTAAACAAATCCACAAGAGCTCTGAATCAGCTGTTGTTTTCCCTCGGCGCAGCGCACTCTTGACTTCATTCCTAATCTCTTTCTTAGGCATTTGCATGTTACCCAAACTTGATTCTTTATCTGATTGTTCTCTTCGCTCTGTCAGCGGGGGCTTCAGTCTTGTTTGGACTTGCTGTTGTATGTTTTAAAGATCTCGTGAAGCGCTTTGAAATGTGCAGTATTGTTTGATGTGTGACGTAATGTCAATTGAAATATGGAGGAAAAAGGGGGAGTGGTATATAGTAGCCCCTCCCTCTTTAAAAGCAACCACTAATCGCATTTTGTTTTATCACAGGTCTGCTAATGAGTGTGACTGAGTTCAAATTAACAGCCAATGAAAAGAAGGGGGCGGAGACTGTTGTCAGTATCGTGACACTACTACATTCCCATTGTTGCACATTTCTGCTTTGTGATTGGCTCTCTTAGATCAATATAGAGCAAAACAGTCCAGCGCTTATCATTATTGACATAACGATGCTATTGACGATATGATATAATATCGTTTATTGACCCAGCTCTAGTTGTAAGTCACTTTGGACAAAAGCGTCTGCTATATGACTAAATGTAAATACAATTTTACGTAATTAATTACTTTTGGGGCGCCACGGTGGCCGAGTGGTTAGCATGTCGCCTCACAGCAAGAAGGTCGCTGGTTCGATCCCCGGCTGGGCCAGTTGGCATTTTTGTGTGGAGTTTGCATGTTCTCCCCGTGGTTGCGTGGGTTTCCTCCGGGTGCTCCGGTTTCCCCCACAGTCCAAAGATATGCGGTACAGGTGAATTGGGTAAGCTAAATTGTCCGTAGTGTATGTGTGTGAATGACAATGTATGGATGTGTTTCCCAGAGATGGGTTGTGGCTGGAAGGGCATCCGCTGCGTAAAACAAATGCTGGATAAGTTGGCGGTTCATTCCGCTGTGGCGACCCCGGATTAATAAAGGGACTAAGCCGAAAAGAAAATGAATGAATGATAATTACTTTTGTGACGTATCTCACCCAGCACTGGTCCCGACACAACTGAAGTTTGAAAGTAATCTGACCGAACGAATTCAGTTTCATCCTTCATAATGGGAAACATGTTGCATCGAAAGCAGCAGCGCCTGTTTCAGATCATCGGCTATCACCGTTATTCCTAATCGATCTATAGGGTTCTGCTAGTGAGTGTGACTGAGTTCAAATTAACAGCCAATGGAATTAAGGGGGTGGGGCATTTCAGATACTAGAGAGCATTTGATTGGTTAGCAGATTTGATGAGACACTAAAGTATGAGGTCACGTCAAAGAATCATTGATCCATTTAGGCAAAGTGACAAACTGCAAGCTTTGAATCTTGATATCTTCTAAATGTGAATGTTTTGGAGCACATGACTTATGGATAACCTAAAACTAACATACTGATAGTAACGTCTAAAAAAGTTTATTTTGATTTCATGGGGACTTCAGGATATCAGTGTGTTGTTTTTCTTGTTTTCAGGTCAGCCATTGCCGTCTGATAGCAGTAAACTCCAAGTGGTTCCTGATTACTGCTGAGACGGACCTCCAGGACTAGGACAAGATGAAGCCAGATGGTGTTGACACGGCATCAATGGAGCCAATGGAAGCATTAAATGCAGGTCCTGCGATTGAGGTGGCGCCAGTAGGCGAAGCTCAGGACCAGGCTTTGCCTGCAACAGAAGCTGGACCACAACCGACAGCGCCACTTTCTGCCACCAACAAGACTGGAAAGGAGAAGCCTACGGATCCCAAAGCTAAGACAAAGGCTCCTGCCAAAACAAAGACACCCAGCGCTGGTATCAAGACATCTACGACCAGCTCCCGTCCCCCTACGGGCCAAAGCCGCCTGACAAATGGGGCACAGAAGTCGCAAGCAAATGGCGTCACCAAAAAGACCACCACGGGAAGCCTGGATAAGAAAACCTCGACCACTGCTGGGCCTAAAAAAACAGTTGGCTCTGCTGTTGCGCCCACAACTAAGACCCCTACAAAGGCGGCAGAGAAGAAGCCGCTGGGGACAGCGAAACTTACCAGTGCTCCAGCCAATGGCGTGAAGACAACAGGGGCAGCACAGCCTATCAAGAAAGCCCCTTCTGGTCCGGCTAATGGTCTGAAGCCCAAACCAAAAACTACAGGTAATAATCAGCTGAGCTTGGATGTAGGGTCTTCTGCTAGGGTAAAGTTGGAGTCATGCAGACTTTAGTTCTAGCTTTGCTACAACACACAGAGCTGTAATTCGGGAGTGAACCCTGTATGTCGTTTTAGCTGGTTCCAGTGTGTTTGATTGGGGTTAGAGCTGAAGACTGTACACTTTCAGAAATAAAGGTAGAAAAAGTGTCCCTGGGGTGGAAGCTTTTCAAAAGGTAGACTTTTGTACCATACATGTCAACATTTCTACCTTTTGAGGTAAATATTAAAACCTAAAGGTACAAATGTGCACCTCATAGTACCTTAGAGCAGTGGTTCTCAACTGGTTTGGCCATGGGACCCACATTTTAACATGGTCATTAAGCCGTGACCCAAATTTTTAGGAACTATATTTTAATTTTAGGAATTATAATGAATTAATTTGTATTTCTTTGTTAACATACACTAGTTGTGACAGATAAATCATAAGAAGATCACCAATACTTACAAATAAAGATTTTTTTATTGATTTCATTGGACAAAATGTATCAAATTATACAAATATTACAAAGTACGATTGCGCATTTAAAAAAAAAGTACGGAACACGCATTTCAAAATAAAAGTCCGGTATGAGCATTTCAAAATAAAAGTCCGGTATGAGCATTTCAAAATAAAAGTCTGGTATAAGCAAAATACAGTATGTCACAAAAGTGAGTACACCCCTCACATTTCTGCTAAACTAACTTTACACTGACTCCTTTTCATTGTGTCAAAGAGTCATTTCTGCAGGGTTGTCTCATGAAAAGATATAAATAAATATTTGCAGAAATGTGAGGGGTGTACTCACTTTTGTGACATACTGTAAGTAAAAAA
This sequence comes from Danio albolineatus, assembly GCA_903798035.1. NCBI lineage: Eukaryota > Metazoa > Chordata > Actinopteri > Cypriniformes > Danionidae > Danio > Danio albolineatus. Next base: position 1,587,419 of record CAIGQQ010030434.1, on the reverse strand, counting down.
TTAATGTTTTACACACACTCCGCGACCCACTAGAAAATGTTCCCGCGACCCACTTTTGGGTCGCGACCCACCAGTTGAGAAACACTGCCCTAGAGGAACAAAAGTGTTCTCTAAAGGGACTTACGTGCACCTTTAAGATAGTGAAGTGTAGTTTTGGTGCCTTTATTTCTGAGAGTGTAGGGGGGAAATCGCTGTATATAACATTAAAGTTGCCATGGGTCATTTCTTAATTTATTTCATAATATTTCAAATTAAATAGAAAACATTACTTTAAATTTTATTATCTAATGCGGTATAATTTTTTAAAAATTATAACTATTCCAAAAAAACATAAACGATCACATTTATAACACAGTGGAGTTCAATGCTGAGTACTCTAGTCAAGCAGAATCTGCCTTTGCCTTGATTTGCTCACCAAAGTCTCTGCATTGTCGGGTGACAGTATGTACATTTATTTTATAATTTGAATTGACAACCTTTTCCCAGAAATGGGTTGTGGCTGGAAGGGCATCCGCTGCGTAAAACAAATGCTGGATAAGTTGGCGGTTCATTCCGCTGTGGCGACCCCGGATTAATAAAGGGACTAAGCCGAAAAGAAAATGAATGAATTGACAACCTCGAAACCATCCCCATCATTCTCCCTCTCTTCTCAGATGGGATGGCAGGCCAAATCAAAGGTCACTATGAGCCAACTAGGTCTCTGGTCTAAGGGATTTATCAACCAGCACAACACAAACAAAATGTGCACTTAGGACTGTGATTCACTCGCTTGTTTTCATACACTCCTTTAAGTGGGCTTTGTTAGTGGATTAATGTAGGAAATAGTAAATGGGGGTATAGGGGGTGATTTTTGAATACAGCCCATCTCTCCAGGAGGGTTTGATACCCCTATGTTAGGTATTATTTTATAGCACATTATCCAATTATGGAAATAATTATCTTTTTGGTTTAATGCTCATAAACATGTTTTCCATTACGCTTCATTCCAGCTCCAGCTCCGAGACCCGCTACTGCGTCCACCACCAAGAGCAGCACCACTGACGCTCCCAAATCATCTGTCGCCAAGACCACCAGGTAAGAGTTCCATTGGCTTGGAATGCCTACATGGAAATCTGGTAATTAGAATAAAATAATGTAGCCCAGGTGACATGGTGGCTCAGTGGTTAGCACTGTCGCCTTAGAGCAAAAAGATCACTGGATCGAATCCTGGCTAGGTCGGTTGGCATTTCTGTGTGGAGTTTGGGTGTTCCCCCCGTGGGTTTCCTCCGGGTGCTCCGGTTTCCCCCACAGTCCAAACACATGCGCTATAGGTGAATTAAATAAACGAAGTTGGTCGTAGTGTATGGGTGTTTTCCAGTACTGGGTTGCAGCTGGAAGGGCATCCACTGTGTAAAACATATGCTGGATAAGTTGGTGGTTCATTCCGCTGTGGCGACCCCTGATGAATAAAAGGACTATGCTGAAGAATAAGGAATGAATGATGTGGCCCATAACTCACGGCAGTCCACCCCAGGGGACATCTAGATGTCAAAACGACATTAATAAACACGTCAAAAATACAAAACCTTGACATCCACACACTGATGCCCTTTTGACCATCAAAACAACGACACAAAAACTATGCTGAGCGCTTAAATTACAAATTTACATTGGATTTTGCATCCCTTTAATGCATTTAAACTCCCTTGATGTCAAAACGACATAAAATTAACGTCTAAAATGGGCTATTCTGTAATCATTTTCTGGTTTAAATATTTTTATTAGAAATTTAAGCAGACATTCACTTGTAAATACACTTTAAAAAATATATATATAAACACAAACCTTACATTTCACCAATTAGATAAATAAATAAACAAACAAGCAAACAAATAAACAAATAAATAAATGAATAAATAAATAAATAAACAACCACCACCAAGAGTCATAAAAATAATAATTAAACAAAAAATTAAAAATATACATGCAATCCCCCAACCGCCCACCCACCAGTGCTGTCCAATGGTAAAAGTATGTACTAAAGGCATAGTAATCATATAATCACAAGTTTGTAGAAAGGAAGTTAAAGGGGACCAATTATTTTCAAATAACAAAACCTTGTCCATTAGGTTACACCTGATTATTTCCAGATGTAATGTACCCGTTAACTCTGTCAGCCATTATTTAAGAGTTAGAACTTTTTTCTTTTTGGCATAGATCAACCTATATGAAGCAAATTGTTGTTGTATCCGTGTAAGTCTTAAAAATTCTTCGGAAACTCCAAATATAATTATTATAGGATCTGGTTCAATCGGAATGTCTAGTGTTTCAGAAAAAAACGTTAAATATTTTGTTCCAGAAACTCTGTAATTTGGGACACATAACATAGGAATGAGACAGGCTGGAATCTAAAAACTACATTCCTCACATAATGGCGACAGTTCTGGAAATATTTTATTCAATTTACACTTGGAATAATGAAGCCTATGAAGGACTTTAAACTGAATGAGACAGTGTCTTGCGTTAACGGAACATCTGTGAACCCATTCAAGACTTTGTTGCCAAATTTCACTTCAAATTTCTACTGCAAGTTCTTCCTCCCAAGCAGATTAAAGGGCCACGAAACACCAAAACACATTTTTTGAGCTGTTGACAGTCATGTATGTGTCCCACGCTGCTATAAACACTATTAGGACACATATAATTGACTAAAAAGTGAAAATTGGTTGTTTTTGCGTTATTTCGAGCAAATTCGTTCTTCCAGTTTGAAACGAATTTTTGAGGCTGCGTCACGCCGATGAGATCCATGCGTATATTCCAGCGTGAAGAGTGGACGTCTGTCCCGGCCAGAACATTCTGACGTCTCTGAGTGTGCAGCATTAATTCATGAGATAGACTTGGTTCAAACCAACCAGAGCGCTCTATTGTGTATGCGGCGCAGCTTCATTAATATTCATGATCGCTTCGAAGATTGTACCTGTTATGCTGCGTTCACAGCAGATGCGTAAGACGTGTGAAGCGCGAGTGATTTACATGCTAAGTCAATGCAAAGGCGCGAATAGGCATCCTGCAGCGCGACACTCGCGAATGGCGCAATTCGTGCGAATCGCTTCAGTTTGAAAATGAAATGAAAATGAGCTTCAGCTGACTTTCGCGCCGCGCTAACCAATCAGGAGCTTGCTCTTGTGGGGGTGTGATTATGACGTAGCGCCTGTTGTTGGTGTCCCGAGGGAAAATCATTCTGCTCACAACAGCTCAAACTGGGCTCGGCTCAGTCAGAAGCACCGCTGAAAGCTTCCATCATCCAGGTTCAGTTTCTGGAGGAGTTTATGAGCTCACAGAGCTCCGTGCACCTCTGAAATAATCTAGTGGACTCAGACACAGCTCCAAACGAATCGATACAGTTTTTCAGCCTTCATAAAGCACATAAACACAGTTATTCTCTCTATAAAACCCCTGTTAGCCATTTAGCAATGAAGCTACAGTCACCAAACCATAGACAAAAGCCCTGCCCATCACGCGAATCCGAAAATAAAGAGAAAGTGCCGTTAAAGTCGACAAATTAATAATTTGGCAAATAATTCGATTACTGATGTCCATGTAAACACAGTCTGTGTGAAAAGGAGCGCGTGCACAAATGGAAACTCCCATTTTTATGCAAAACCTTCCCTCTTTCCCCTTCCCAGACACTCCTACCTAAACAGAGCTGGACACACCCACTTTACTGAGCGTTTCCAAACTAGAGGTGTGAAAACACCACGCTGAGACTGGGGGGTTTCGTGGCCCTTTAAATGTTCTCACATATATGGACTTTTCACCTTTTCTAAACTCTTGTAAAGCAAGGAAATGGTAGTAGCATCTCTAGGACATTCATTCATTTTCTTTTCGGCTTAGTCCCTTTATTAATCTGGGGTCGCCACAGCGGAATGAACCGCCAACTTATCCAGCATTTGTTTTACGCAGCGGATGCCCTTCCAGCCACAACCTATCTCTGGGAAACACATCCATACATTCTCATTCACACACATACACTACGGACAATTTAGCTTACCCTATTCACCTGTACCGCATGTCTTTGGACTGTGGGGGAAACTGGAGCACCCGGAGGAAACCCACGCAACCACGGGGAGAACATGCAAACTCCACACAGAAATGCCAACTGGCCCAGCCGGGGATCGAACCAGCGACCTTCTTGCTGTGAGGCGAACGTGCTAACCACTCGGCCACCGTGGCGCCCATCTCTAGGACATCTTTCCAGAAATGTGTCATAATTAGAAATGTTAGACTTCACAAAGTCTCTTATTTGAAGGTATCTAAGGAAGCGATTAAAAGGAATATTATATTTCTCTCAGAGCTGCTGGAATGAAGCAAAGTTTCCATCTACATATAAATCCCCTATGTTTCGTAAGCCTACATTTTTTCTATCTAACATCGATGAGGGAAAATCGGGGTTAGTTGAGATGGAGCGCAAAAACGACATTTGGGTGAATTTGAAATGAGTCTTTAACTGTTTCCAAATTCGAACAGAATTATGAATAACTGGTTTCGATTATGAAGTGTAATCGTCTTTGACGCTAATGTTAGATATCGATTCAATTGAGGTAGTCAATTGACATCTAATCGTTTGCATTTTCATATATTTTTTAATGTTCTGACATTAAGGTGCCTGCAGGGATATCCCTTGCAGGTAATCATTGAATATTCAAAGCAGGGGTCACCAAACTTGTTCCTGGAGGTCCGGTGTCCTGCAGGTTTTAGCTCCAACCCTAATCAAACACACCTGAACGAGCTAATCAAGGTCTTGCTAGGTATACTTCAAACATGCATGCAGGTGTGCTGAGGCAAGTTGGAGCTAAACCCTGCAGGGACGCCGGACCTCCAGGACAGAGATTGGTGACCCCTGCTTTAAAGCATTAGGCATAAATTCCAAGTCTAAACAAGAAAGAAACATACTTATTGGAAAACAAACTGGCACGATCCTCAATTTCCTGATTAATGTGAAGCCGGAAACTCTCTTCCCAAATGAGACTCTCACACATTGGGAACATTTAGGCCCAATCCGAATTCTATTTTTGTACCCCTACCCCTTGGCCCTTCCCCTTCCCCTTGGCCCTTACAACCGAGGGTTAAGGGGAAGGGCTTTAAAACTTACCCCTAAGAATTGGGACACCACTACCCCTTGACGTGAACGTGCAAAACGAGAGGTAGGGGTAAGGGGAAGGGCTAAGGGGTAGAATTGGGATTGGGCCTTAAAGTCTCTTCAAGGGGAAAGACTTTCTAGACTCTCCAGTGAGTCTACGGCACTTTCATTTGGGAAAACCTTGGGTTCCCTCCAGGGCTTCATTTGTGCCAGAACACTCCGGATCCAGCACCTCTGAAATCTGATCCAGCACCTCATTTTACCGCCCTCCTCATCCATCCGCTGTTCACTTTCACTTTCTTCTGCGACTCCCCAACCCTCTTTTGTACGTGACACCCCCACCCCGCTCTTCACTTTCGTGCGCGACACCTCTCCATCCTCAGGTAACATGCCAATCTGTTCCGGGACCTCGCAATTCACAAATTAAGCACCGATTCCACACTGATTCCACCAATGGGACATGTAGACCAGCACCCACAGTAGTTCCAGTAGGTGTAAAGCAGGTCTCCTGATATGTAGGACAGATACAGAGAGATGTTAGGCTGGTTATGGCGATCAGAATCACGCTGCGAATCACAACATGCTGCTCACGGGAGTTTTTTTCCTTTAAAGAAGCCCGCAGATAGCCATGAACAGAGTTTTTTTGTTGTCAGTTGTTTACAGACGCGATGAGGGACATCCTGAGGCCTGCAACAGAGCTCATGACGTTATGTGTGGGTGGATGGGGGGGGGGGGGGGTGTGTGTATGACTTTGTGAACGTTGTTCCTAGCAGCTCAGAAATTAAGTAGTAACTTTAAACCATAAACCTGGTAAACATGACAGCCGCATAAAGTCGGTTTTCAATTCGATCCAAGAGTTTCGCCATGACATGTTGCATCTCCTCCTACATTACACAGCCGACCGGCAAGTTTACTGCATGATTAATGGTGTTTGGAGTAGGAAGGCCGCCGTCCCACACACAGACTGCTCGAGAAGGAAAGACAATTTACACCGTTAGCGCTGCAGTGTGTGTTCCAGCTCTGGGTTTAGGAAAGATAATCTGGGGGATTCACCCTGAGCCTTTGTTGTGAGCCTCGGCCTCATTATGACCGTAAGCTCAAACACAAAACAGCAGTGTAAAGGCCGCCTGTTGTCCAATTAGCGCAGGAGTGTGTGTTTTCCTCGTTACTTTCACCCAGTGAGCATCTTCCATCTGACACATATTTAATTCTGCCTCGGGCCTGGGAAGACGACTCACAGAGCAAATCTGCACAGCTAAACATCTCTGAGGCGTTATCTGTGCGGTGTCTTTAATATCAATTAAACGTTCGCTTGACGGTCCAGAAATATTTCTCTCCAGCTCTCTCAGCAGTAGAGTTTGTACTACATCTACCAAACTGAACAGGGTTTTAAATAAATAATACGTGCCGTTGGCATTAATGGTGTGTGTGTTTGCCACCTGAAGCTTTGACTTTGCTCTATAAAATATGCAAAACCACATTTCTTACTACCAGCACCACAGAAAAGTGCTCATCTTTTGCCTTTTCCACATTATATTCCCATCTGCTGAATACACAAATGGCTGAGTCCGTGCTTTCAGGCTGCTGAGTAATATCTTAGTCCTGGGTGAAAATGTTTATTATTTAGGGAAATTTCAGTTTTAATTAAATCGAAAAGTTGATTCTGGATCGATTCTTAGATTTTTGAAAATGCATCTATATTCTCACTTGAAGCGATTCTGAGTTTAGTTTTTTACAGCAGATGGCGCTCTAGGCTAATTTTTAACTACAGATGCCGCTCTAGGCTAGTTTTCAACAAGAGATGGCGTTCTAAACTAGTTTTTAAACAGTAGACAGCGCTCTAGACTAGTTTTTAACAGCAGACGGCGCTCTATGCTACTTTTTAAACAGCAGATGATGCTCTAGGCTAGTTTTTAAACAGCAGATGATGCTCTATGCTACTTTTTAAACAGTGATGGCACGCTAGGCTAGTTTTTAACAGCAGACGGCACTCTAGGCTAGTGTTTAAACAGCAGACGGCGCTCTATGCTAGTTTTTAACAGCAGACGGCGCTCTATGCTAGTTTTTAACAGCAGACGGCACTCTAGGCTAGTTTTTAAACAGCAGATGACACTCTAGGCTAGTTTTTAAACAGCAGATGACACTCTAGGCTAGTTTTTAAACAGCAGATGACACTCTAGGCTAGTTTTTAAACAGCAGATGACGCTCTAGGCTAGTTTTTAAACAGCAGATGACACTCTAGGCTAGTTTTTAAACAGCAAATGACGCTCTAGGCTAGTTTTTAAACTGCAGATGACGCTCTAGGCTAGTTTGTAACAGCAGACAGCGCTCTAGGCTAGTGTTTAAACAGCAGATGACGCTCTAGGCTAGTTTTTTAACAGCAGACGATGCTCTAGGCTAGTGTTTAAACAGCAGATGACGCTCTAGGCTAGTGTTTAAACAGCAGATGATGCTCTAGGCTAGTTTTTTTAACAGCAGACGACGCTCTAGGCTAGTTTTTAACAGCAGACAGCGCTCTAGGCTAGTTTTTAAACAGCAGATGACACTCAAGGCTAGTTTTTAAACAGCAGATGATGCTCTAGGCTAGTTTTTAGCAGAAGACAGCACTCTAGGCTAGTTTTTAGCAAAAGACAGCACTCTAGGCTAGTTTTTAGCAACAGACGGCATTCTAGGCCAGTTTTAAACGGCAGATGACGCTCTAGGCTAGTTTTTAAACAGCAGATGGCGCTCTAGACTAGTTTTAAACGGCAGATGACGCTCTAGGCTAGTTTTTAAACAGCAGATGGCGCTCTAGACTAGTTTTTAAACAGCAGATGGTGCTCTAGGCTAGTTTTTAAACAGCAGATGGCGCTCTAGGCTAGTTTTTAAACAGCAGATGAAGCTCTAGGCTAGTTTTTAAACAGCAGATGGTGCTCTAGGCTAGTTTTTAAACAGCAGATGGTGCTTTAGGCTAGTTTTTAAACAGTGATGGCACGCTAGGCTAGTTTTTAACAGCAGACGGCACTCTAGGCTAGTTTTTAACAGCAGACGGCACTCTAGGCTAGTTTTTAAACAGCAAATGACGCTCTAGGCTAGTTTTTAAACTGCAGATGAAGCTCTAGGCTAGTTTGTAACAGCAGACAGCGCTCTAGGCTAGTGTTTAAACAGCAGATGACGCTCTAGGCTAGTTTTTTAACAGCAGACGACGCTCTAGACTAGTTTTTAACAGCAGACATCGCTCTAGGCTAGTTTTTAAACAGCAGATGACACTCTAGGCTAGTTTTTAAACAGCAGATGGCGCTCAAGGCTAGTTTTTAAACAGCAGATGATGCTCTAGGCTAGTTTTAACAGAAGACAGCACTCTAGGCTAGTTTTTAGCAGAAGACAGCACTCTAGGCTAGTTTTTAGCAGAAGACAGCACTCTAGGCTAGTTTTTAATGGCAGATGGCGCTCTAGGCTAGTTTATAAACAGCAGATGACGCTCCAGGCAATTTTTTTACGAACTCTAGGCTAGCGTTTACACAGCAATACTTCTGTTTTAAACAGTAGACAATGCTCTTGGGTAGTTCTTAACAATAAATGACACTCATTTTTTAACAACAGCCAGTGATCTAGGCTAACATCTAATGGCAAATGGCGCTCTAGGCTAGTATTTAAACAGCAGATGGCACTGTAGGCTAGGTTTTACCAGCAGATGACACTCTAGTCTAATGTTTAACAGCAGACAGCGCTATACTCTGCTTGCATCCAATTCCTTACGAATACCACTTGAACCTAAAGTAATCATTAATAAAATTAGCATTTAAATAAATGTGCATTAATCCCAAGACGTAAAATCCCATTTACATGACAAAACTAGCCTAGAACAGCATCTGTTGTTAACAAATTAACTTGAAATCCATTCAAAAGAGAACAGATATGCGTTTTAAAAATCTCAAAATTGATTTCTCGAGCGATTTTTCAACATAGCTCTAGATGTAATTGTTAGTGTCTAAACAAACACACAGCGTAGGCCGATAAAAGCAATGCAGGATGTGAGTTGGCTTCTTGCTGCATTAGTGTAATGCAGATATGCAAGAACTGGCAAAAAAGATGAATCATGACTCACAGCCTCAATTTAAGAGCTTTTTCCCAATGATGATGACATCTAACTGATGCAAATCTTTGGGCTGGTCAGTACAGGGCGCAGCCACTGCCCAACACTAAAACATCTGAGTCATGTGTCATAAATTAATTTCCTCGCTCTGCATCTCTTTGTCCCTCTTGCAGACGTTCATTAGGTCATGGTAGAGTTTATTCCCCTAGAGAGATGTTTTATTGCAGCCACTGCATCCAATCTCTAAATGGAGCGTGCGTTTCTCCGAGTGCCCAACAGTCATCTTGATGGATGTTTTACAACACTTCAGTGATTCAGAGTTTGCTGCAGTGCTTCACGTGTGCTTTGCTCCTCGGTTTTCTGTGTTTCCATAGGCTTTGCCTGCTGCTCTACAGCTTGACACGGCTGTTTTCGAGACACTCTGGACGACGTTGGGAATGCTTTTCAGAATTTTTATTTCTTAAACGTTGCATGCCTTTTAATAATATGCAAATTCTCCAAAGATATTAAGATCATTCACTTCAGTTTATGGAATTTTCCATTTTAATGATGACGGTTAGGAGGACATTAGCTGTGTTTCCATTCAAAGATGTGAAATAGATTTATTGAGCAACATTTCCATCGATTTAGAAACCAAAGAGAGATAAAGCATCACTTCCTGATCAACTGGAGCAGATATCAGTCGGAGAAATGTAGTTGAGTGTGTTGGGATCCGCCACTGTGGTGTTTGTACTTCTCTAGACTGGATTAGACTGTTAGTTTATGACCGTTTGTCAATATGCGTACAGCTTTTCGCGCGAGCAAAAGAAAGCAGGTGAATAATGAATGAGAGGATCACGCGCACAGTGAGACAGGCTCTCCTCACTCACTGACGAGGGCTTTAGTGTCTTAAAAAGTGTTTAAAAGCTCCTGTGACGTTTCCTCACTGTAAGCAACCGTGCCTGGAAACGAAACTAGTGCGATGCTGTAGCACCCACAGTCCTTCAAGGGCTCCAGATTCCTCGTAAGCCACATCAGTTGCTGCCGCTTTCGCTTTAACCGTTCTTTGAACAGATTGTTAATTGGCCTAACATTAACCGTGTGCATCATCCTCTCATTATCACGCACGGAATGTCTTTCACCCGCCTTCTTTTGCTTGCTGTTATTTTTTTGTAAATATAGTTCAATAATCATCCTTTAGAATAATATTGCTTTAATATGTTGCAGAGTTAACTGCTGATCTGGGATCTTGAGCCAGAACAGACCACTGTGCAGTTTGATGCATGAGAATATATATATATATATATATATATATATAAAATGTTTTGTTGAATAATAAGTGTATGTATACAGCAGTATTCTGCTTGTTTTGACACATTATTTAACATTTGTGGTAAGGAAATAATTAGTTTGGTGTGGCTACAGAAGTAAAAGGTAAATCCTTATAGTGTTGAGCCCTGAAAAGTCCAGTGAAAGAAAACTAATTGCAATGCGACACTTTTTTTATGAAAGCACAACCCATTTGCAACACACAAACTCTAAATGAAGTAATTTCAGCATGCCAAAGTCAAATTTATGCGTATAAAATATATTTTCCCAACAACAAAATTGTGGCTAGTGAAAATGGCTTGTAAACGTGGAAAAATACTAGCCACAGTGGCTGGTGGTAAAAAAAAAAACTTAATGTCAAGTCCTATATATAGAAATATATTGTGCACATTTTCCAAATGTATGTATATTATGGCATTTCCATTAAAAAAATGTATGCAATATTCCAAAATGTGCATAAAAATAGACAAAAATCTCAAGATTTACTTTCAATTTCAGACAACTGTTTTAAGCAGGATCCTAAACAACAGCGGACAGGTTTAGATATCAACACTCTCTCCTTTCAGTGCAAATCTGATGCCGCAAGCCAATAAATCACAATGTGCACATAAAAACTGTTGACACACGTCGTTCATTCAGCTGCGGGGGTAAACTCTGTGAATCAGATCTTCTTCAGATGATTGACTATTGGTATGCATTAAGCGAACACAGCACATTTACACACAGGTGAGTGCCAGCAGGTAGACTCAAACGCTGCTGAATCACAGCTTCAGCAATGCACGAGGACATGAACTTGCTTTATTGAGGTTAAAGAGTCCCTTCAGGCCTTATCAAACTCTCCTCGTTGCACTGAGGCTTCAGGGGGAGTTTAGTCACTCGCAAATGTAATGGCAAGTTAAACAATGTTTATAAGACAATCAGACCGCAGGCTCACAAAGCATCAAAGAGCCATCTATAAAACACTCCAATGATGATGTGCCATTAGCTTTAAGCACTTCTGTGTGTGTGTGTGTGTGTGTTGTTTTTAAGCTTCAATGCATTTCTGTGTTTAATGTGTGTTTGCCTCCAACCCTGACACAGATCTGATGGAGAAATGCATAACATTAAAGTGACGAGAACGCAGCACATAACAGCGCGCTTTGTTTGTTTCCTCTGTGTTCTATCAGAATAATAGGTCAAACAATGAAAGTCGCTGTCAATATTTGCTCAACCTTAAGTCTTGAGCCTGCATGACTTTGTTGTTCGCTGATATTCAATCCGCTTTGTGCGCCGCTAGTGTTTGTTAACGTATTTAAGCCTTTTTCATGTTCCTCAGAGCGAAAGTCTGTTTGATGACACACAAGAAGTGCCATTTTGAAAGCCAGTTTGGTGAAACCACAAATGAACCTGTTGTGTTGACGTCATTGTAGTCACACCGCATGTACAAACAGTCAGATCAACATTCAATGGACAGCAGCACAAACCAGAATGCATTATGTGTACGCTGCAGAATGTGTACGCCTGTCTTATGCTCTTACTTACTTTTTTGTCTCGTTTGTAGTCCAAATATCTAAAGATTCCTAAATCAAACAGCAGTTTTACACAATAACTCTCATTTAAAGAAGTAACATGCCAAAATTAAGTGAGTTTTTCCCCCTTTAGCCAGCACCCCGACGTGGACGCACTGAGGCACTGTTTTTCTACATGTCAGTGTTTTTTACATTACTTAAGCATCGATAACTTTTTTTCATTTTGAGCATTATAAACTCTAGATGATGGATAATAAAGCCCAGAGTGTCTTCTTTCCAAAGATACATGAACTGTGAATTTAGACCAAATCCTTCAGCATCTGGTAACGGTTTAGTTTGGGATGGTCATTTTTGAGAATGGGCCTCTGGCGGTGAGGGAAAGAAGGACACCGACATAGTCTTGGAAAACTTTTTACAGAAATCTCATTTTGCATGCTATCTTCATCAAATTTGAAATATAAAATCATGACACGCTTGGCTTTCATGTCATATTTTCATGTCATATATTCATGTCATTTTCTAGGACATTACATTAATGTTTTCCTGTGTTTGCATATGGAAAAACAAGTATTAAACATATTACAATTATAATACAATTTTTTTTTCTCATAACTTCATAATGAATATTTTTTTATATTTTTGAGCATAACCAAAGTGTCGTCTTTCCAATTATACCTAGTTTGTGTATGTAGCTTACTGGAGTCAGGAACTATTACTATTTAAAGTTAGGTAGACGTAAATCCCCAAAAGTGAGTGCTGGCTAACAGGAAAATAACCCGCCAATGGGGCTAAATGATCATGAAATAAGATTTTATTTGCAGTTTAGCTTCATTGTAAAAAAAAAAATAATTCTGTAATTTTATGGTTTATTCTTGGCAGCTGTGGTGTTAATTTACAGTAAAATAACAGATATTAAATTACATACATTTCCTTAAATTAATATTTCCGGTAAATTTCTGTAATTTAATATCCGTTATTTTACGCTATATTTCTGTGATTTAACGGCTGTTATTTTAGGGGTTTTTTTCCGGCACCCCAACTATAAAATTACAGTTTTTTTTAACAGTGTTGTTTTAAGGAAAAACTCACTTAATTTTGACTTATTACTAGGGCCAGACAGAATCTGCGGACATTTTTTGCTATTTCTGCTGAGTATTTTGTTAAAAATTTGTGGATTCATGCAGAATGATTTTAAGATTATCATAACTAAAATCTTAATATATGAAATAAAAAGTAAAACCTTTTTAACATTTATTTAATGTTCACAATGCGAATCTAATTAGATCCACTTTATTTGGTAAACAAAGCAAGCCTCTCATTTAAAATCTCTACTAAAACACCGAAAATATTACTTTACAAACTGTATTGTAAATAAATCACATGAATATTTTCATATTAGTCAATATTATTAGTGAAATTAATTTAAACACTGAATAAATATACATTTACACACGTTTACAAAAGTAAATAAACAGAATCAGTGATGGGCTAAAAATCTGCGGAATTCTGCGCGCGCAGATTCCGTGTGGCCCTACTCATTACTTCTTAAAGCAAGACAATATGTTTTGCTTGTCTAGAAAATGCTTCTTGATTTATGAATGTTTTGATATTTGGACTAGAAACAAGACAAAAATCGAAGTAAGAAAAGCATGTTTTGTTTGATATTGTCGGAACGCCACAGCCTTTTTCTTTCTGTAAAGTAGGAATTGTAAAGTGCAAAAAAAAAAAAAAGAAATGGTAGGGCTTACTTTTATTTTTCAGGTAATTACAATTGCTGTATTAAATACTGTACATCAACTGAACATTTATTTATAAGTCAATTTCGAGAAGAATTGAATTAATTGTTATACAAATTTACAGGAGCATTTCAAGAGGATTAAAACATATTTAAAAATTGACCCCAAACAAGAATGGCCGTCGTGGTTGATAGCTTTAAGACAACTTTGATGACAGATTTTGATTTTGATGAGTCTTCAAATGTTGACTACTATATTTTGTCAAATGTTTCTATTCTTTCAACTATACAAGGTTACATTTATCAGAATTACTGTTCATGCTTAAGAAAAGTTGAGTGACTTATTAGTTGGTGAAAGTATAATGTATACATTCAGAGAAGCAGACAGAGTAATTTATTATATATATATCACAGTTGAAATCTGAATTATTTGCCCCCATTTGAATTTTCCCAAACATTGAATTTTCAAAAAACATTTTTCCCAAGTGATGTTTAACAGAGCAAGTATTTCACAGTATTTCCTATAATATTTTTCCTTCTGGATAAAGTCTTATTTGTTTTATTTCAGCTAGAATAAAAGCAGTTTTAAATTAAAAAAAAAAACTTTTTAAGGTCAAAATTATTAGCCACTTTAAAGCTGAATTTTTTTTTCTCGATAGTCTACAGAACAAACCTTCATTATACAATAACTTAATATATATATATATTCATTCATTTTCTTTTCGGCTTAGTCCCTTTATTAATCCGGGGTCTAT
>CAIGQQ010030434.1:1559147-1572519 GCA_903798035.1 Danio albolineatus | reverse complement strand
TCACAAAGAGACGAGAACACGCAGCCAATGAGAGAACTCACTAACTGTGTGCTCACATGACGACACAAGCACGCGGTGTGTGTAAACACACACACCACGTGCTAAACACGACAGAGGACTGAACGCGAGACACAAGCGCACGATAAAATGAAAACATCCTACCATACGCTCACACACGCAGCGTGCATGTTTCAACCCAGCGCCACCCGAAACAGAAACCGACTAGACTTAAAGGCGCTGGGTAATGAAACGCACGCCGCAGACAAACAAAAATCACAAGGACAAGAACGCGCAACCGCGAACACGCCCAGGCCCCGCGCGCCCGCGTCCCGCGGGAGCGCGCAAGGCTCGAGCGCGCCCACAATCGACGCTCATACGAGACACAATGACAAAACATAAAACTAGACAAAGCTAGTGTCCGGACTCTGCCACAAACAACAGGAATTAACTAGACAGGAGTGGCAGAACCCTGACACTAACCCAACACTGCTCACACATCAGTTGGCTTTATCATCTCATAGTGTGCTGTAATAATGGAAATCAATGTAAAAGGCACACAGTTATAGAAGTCAAAGTAATTCGCCCTCCTGTGAGTTTTATTTATCTATTTTTTTCAAATATTGAATGATGTAAAACAGATTCAGGATTTTTTCACAGTATTTCCTATGATATTTTTTTCTTCTGGAGAAAGTCTTGTTTGTTTTATTTTGGCTAGATCAATATTGTTAGCCCCTCACCCTAACTTTGCCCTAAATACCCTAGTTAAGCCTTTAAATGTCATTTTAAGGTGAATACTAGTATCTTGAAGAATATCTAGTATTATTTATTGTCATCATGGCACAGATAAAGGACATCAGTTAATAGATATGAGTTATTAAAACTATCATGATTAGAAAAGAAATTGGGAACAGTACATATTCTGGCTTCAACTGTACTTTTCCCCCTACTTTAAAACTCTTTGTGAACTGTACACAGGCATAATTATCTTGCGGGCTCACAGACGAATGTCCTAATCCAGGCTGTTCGCTTAAGTAGGTGTTTTTGTCAAGTGAAACTAGGTCGAGGAGCTCCAGCACACCACTGCATTAATTCATGTGTGGTTTTCTCTGTCGGGTTTATCTGTTTATAGACTTGCCCTCTTTGTTCCTGAACGTCACTGTTAGATTGCTTTCTCTCTCACCTGATACTCTGGATGTAGGACAGCAGGATTTTATAAAACCTTCGAGCGTCCGAAGATATTATCGTCTTGCATTTTAAATTAGCGACATCGCCTCGTTTCAAGAAGGTCACTGGTTCGAGCCTCGGCTGGGTCAGTTGCCATTTCTGTGTGGAGTTTGCATGTTCGCCCCATATATTCGCATGGGTTGTTCATGTGTCCCACACAACCCAAACACATGCGCCATTGGGGAATTGGGTGAGCTAAATTGCCTGTAGTGTATGTGTGTGAATGGAAGAGTGTGTGGGGGTTTCCCAGTGTTGGGTTGCAGCTGGAAGGGTGTCCGCTGTGTGTGGCGACCACTGATTAGTAAATGGACTGAGCCGAAAGCTGAAGCACTGTTGCCTCACAGCAAGAAGGTTGCTGGTTTGAGTCCCGGCCGTACCAGTTGGCATTTCTGTATGGAGTTTGCATGTTCTCCCCGTGTTGGCGTGGGTCTCCTCCGTTAGTTTCCTAAAATACCTCTATTTCTGTGAGAATGTGGATCAGTGCATGTGTCTTCAGCTCGATGCATGAGTGGGATATACATGGTTATTTTTACTCGCCACGATGAAAGATTTACATGCTGCTCACCGTGTCTGATACGCAGCCTGTTTCATGTTCTCCAGCTCTTTATTTAGAAAAGGAGAGACAAATGCATCGGAGCGTAGACGGAGGAAAACAGAAGCTCCTGCCAGGCCCACAGTATCTAGGTTAGGTTACTCAGACATGACCTGGACAAGTACTGAGTCACCGGCGAGTGCCGAGCCGCTCTCATGTTAGACCAAATTGGACAGATACTAGGCCCCGTCAGGGCAGAACATGTGCATTAGCACTGAGTCAGGCACCCTAGGATAGAAGAGTGGCATTATGGGTAAAGAACTGGGGGGAGGGGGTCTCTTGAAGAGAATATTTTTACTAGTATTAACATTACTCACGGTTGTTTTTCCACATCCCTCAGGCCGTATGTTCTGTGACTAATGACAACTCTGCCTTATGAGTCACTCCTTTTTGGTTGAACCCTTTAAATGTCAGCAGAGGATTTTACTCATACACACTAGAGTCCGATTTTTCAGTTTGGTCTTTTTAGAAAATCTCATATCATGATATAATTCATCTCCTGATAAGGATTTATGGCTTTTCTGTAAATTAAAATAGATATTGACCGCATGGAAAGTACTATAAAAGACTTTTCTAAAACCAACATAGAATAATTCCACACAGAAATGCCAACTGGCCCAGCCGGGACTCGAACCAGTGACTTTCTTGCTGTGAGGCCACAATACTAACCACTAAGCCACCGTCCATATGATATATATCATCATATTGCACATCCATATTTACTGTATTTTTAGGAGTTTGTACACATTTGGATAGTCATGGGGCACAGAAATAGGAAAACAACACTTGGAAAGGATCTTGAGCCGGGAATTGAACTTTGGCTATGCGTTGGCAAGCTAACCACAAGGCTTCTGCTGTTGACCATTATTTAGTTGTTGTTTTTTAACTACAGGAAGTGTGTGTCCTAGCTGGCCATAAAACAAGTCTTTCAACTTAAGTGTCCTACTGCAAATTGTGCCTAATTTACCTAAGTAAATACCACCTTTCTCATGTTCCTCTGTCCAATCTCATATCTGCAGGTCTGTTGGCTCCGCTCCTGCTACCCGTTCCTCACCTGCTGCCCCTAAGCCTGCAACCCCAACAACCAAGACAGCTACATCCACATCCAGGCCAACAACTGCCACACCCAAGACACCATCTACTACTGCTAAACCTTCCCCTGCTAAAACCACAGCACCCCCTTCTGGCCGCACTCCTACTCCCAAGACAACAACACCTGTCAAGAAAGGTGGGAACCTCATGCAATACAGTAAACACATGCATGTATTTCTGATGTAGCCGTTTTGATATTAACTAATTGTTAGAACATTTGAATACCATATTTTATATGTGTTTGCTATGGCAATACGAGTACATTTTTATGATATGTTTTTAAAATGCTGTATTTTTATTAAAGTCAATTTAAACCATTATATGTTTAGCATCTTAATTAAAATGTATAGTTAAAGCTGTGATACTGATCTGAAATTATATATTCTGAAATTATATATTCTTTTTTTTTTTAGATGTCAATAAGCTGTCGTCTACTCCAGCGCCTAAGAAGACCACTTCTTCTCCACTCACCCGGCCAGCAACGTCCAAGCCCACCAAACCAGACACCCCCAAATCAGCCTCGACTGCCAAGGCAGAATCAGCTTCCAAAAAACCCACCACAGCAAGCAAGGCGGCAGATGTTAAAACTAGTAAACCCAAGGAGAGCAAAGCAACCCCCTCCAAGGAGGTCAGTGCAAGCCCCAAGACCACAGGCACCAAGCCCAGCACTAAAACAAGTAGCCCAAAGAAGACTGTTGGCAGTAGCACTCCAATGTCATTGAAGGGTGGTCCAAAAGCCTCCGTGCCTGCAGACACAGCAGCAAAAGAGGCTGAGAAGAAAGACATTGTTCCCGCTGTGGTTGCAGCAACTACTGCAGCTGCTGCTGTTGTTTCTGTGTTGGCCTCAGAGGGACTTGAAAAGGTGCCTGAAGACTTGTCTTCTGTGGTCAATTCTGCTATCTCTGAGGTAAAATTGGAAGACTCATTTACAACTCCAAGTCCTGCTTACTCTGAGGACCCTAAAGATTCTGTTGAAATGGCCACACCTGCCATTCCTCCTCCTACTACGGATAAATCTGAAGACAAAGATACAACTGCTATGTCTTATTTCTCTGAGGAACAAATTGAAGACAAAACCTCTGATGAGACACCAGAAGAAACTGGTCCCTTCCTTCCTCATATTCAACCTGCTTCTGAAGAAACACCTGAAGACATAACCATGTCTGCCATCCACCGTACTTCCTATGAGGCACCTGAAGTAAAAGTTTCTACTGCCTTTACTCCTACCTCTGAAGAAATACCTGAAGACACAACTACATCTGTAATTCCCCCTACATCTTATGATGAAAGACAAGAAACTGTTTCACCTGTTATTCTTTCTACTTTCAAAGAAACACACGAACATGAAAGTTCATCTGTGATCCCCCCTACATCTTATGAGGAAAGACAAGAAACTGTTTCACCTGTTTTTAAGCCTACCTTTGAAGAAAAACACGAACATGTAACAACATCTGACTTTACCCCATCATCTTGTGATGCAAGAGAAGTAACTGTTTCCCCTGTTATCCCTCATGCTTCTGAAGAAACACTTGAACATGAAACTACATCTGTAATTCCCCCTACCTCTTATGAGGTAAGAGAAGAATCACCTGTTCATGCTTCTGAAGAAATACCTGAAGAGGTAACTACCCCTACCTCTTATGAGGCACCTGAACAACATGTCATTGATACTGCCTGTGATGAGGAACCTGAAGACATAGATACACCTGTCATTTCTCCTACTCCTGATGATGTGGAGCTCACCTATGCCCAGGATGTCTCACAGAGCATCGACACTTTTAAAGATAACAATGCTAGCTCTCTATATGCTGCTGAGGTAGACCAGGAGGAGTCAGTGCCTGCTGAGTCTCCCCTCGGTACCACAGTACTCTCCCCACCATCCTCTCCTACTGGCCCAGTTTCCATACCAGTTGAGATCCCAAGCTCATCTCCGTTCCAGGACTTGCAGGGTGCGGCTGAACCATGGGCACAGAGCTCTTCCCTGTTCCCCCACACTGCACCCACCGAGAACCAGGAGCAGGATGAGGAAAGTGAGGAAGATGATGAAAAAGAGCAAGAAGATATACCAATGTCTTCTGCAGCACAGATAGGGATGGGAGATTTTGAGATGCTGGGCTCTGCTGGTGGGGATCACATCAGACCTAATGCTCCAGTCTCTGCCTGGCAAGAAAGGGAAGAAGCTGTGGAGAAAGCTGAAGAAGAGATTAATGAAGACAATGATGAGGAGGAGGAGGATGAAGAGGAGGAGGATGATGATGAGGAGGATGAGGTCAGAGAGATTGGCATAGAGGAACCATTGCCACAAACAGAGAAGGAAGGTGACTTTAAAAAGGAGGTGATAGGATTTGCTAGCTCTGATTGGGGCATGATGCAATCAGATGATATGTTTAGCAGTAACAAACATGACTCAGAAGTGACATCTCCCTTCAGTGTCGAGGACAAGTGCAGTGCTAAAGAGACAGGTGGCTTTGCCATTAACGAGGCTGATGGGGAACAGCCATTCACAGGGCCTCCTGGAATCCAGTCATTCGGTAGTGAAGATGAAGAAGAGGACGAGGAAGAAGATTTGAAGGAACACATGGACCTGGAGCATGATGCTGAGGATCACAAACAACAGGAAGAGCAAGAGAAGGAGGATGAACATGTGGAGATGATCCACAAAGGCATGACTGAGAGTGGGGTTTGTGCAAATGATGACGATGATGAGGAGGAGGATGAAGAAGAAAATCAGAATTACACAGAAGAGCACTGTCTAGATTTTTGCAGCACTGATCACAATGCACCAGCAACAGCTATGCCTTCGACCACAACATGGAGTCAGTCCAACCCATTCTCTAACTCCTTGGCCCAGCCTGCTTCCTTTATGTCTGAATCAAGCCTGTCAGATACAAGATTTCAAGATCCAGACACAACCACTACATTCTCAGCTATTCCAGAAACAAGCATCACATTCTCAGCTGATCCAGATACGCCACCTAAATCCCCAGCTCCACCCCTGATTCAGGCTTCAGAACCTCAACCTGAAACCCAGGAGGAGACTGGGTACTCCGTCCCAGCAGAGCCAGGGATCTTGGCAGCCCCTGCCATCGGAATGTCCCAGTCCAGCACTCTCAGTGGGACAGCCCTGGCGGCCCACAGCAGCAGTGAAACCAGCACACCCGAAGAGCTACGAGATTATGACAGCAGCTCAGGTGTAGAGTCCCGATCAGACAAACAGCAGACGCCTGTTCCTGCCGTTCAGACAGACATGGAACAAGACCTTGGTATTCACCTTGAGCGTGGCGATGGGGAGGAAGAGGAGGCAGAAACACTGCCAGCAGATGAGATACTGGGTGATGCGGCAACTGCACCAGCCTCTGTTCCATCATCACCATCAACCTCTGGCGATGAGGCCAGTGATACAGAGGGCGAAATGCAGATTAACGATCCAGATGTTGCGGCGGATGATAAGACGACAGTCCCACACAACCTCACCGCTCTTGATGAAGATGAGGAGGCACCTGAACAAATTGGGGAGGAAGATGGCGATACGCCTCAATCAGCCAACTCTGTGGCCTCCTATGGATTCGACTGCTCTGCCTCCATCTCCAATGCCCACTCCATGGCGGAGAGTTGTGGGAAGAGTCCAGGAATCTTTAGCCTGGAAAACGAAGAGCAGCTTCCGGAAGAAGCCAAGGATCCCTCTTTCATCAAGGAGCTCACCTTGCCAGCTGCTACCGCCTACAGTGATGACTTGCTAGGCTGCCCAGTGGATTTGCTGCCTATCAACGAGCCCACAACAGAGAAAGATGCAGGGTTTGACGAGCACTACATGCTGTGCAGTAAAACAGATCCAGGCGCTATGGAGGAAATGGATCCCGAGTCTCCAATGCACCTGTCACCCCAACACGGGGATGATACAGACGGCCAGCCTCCATACTTCTCTGCTATATGTGATAAGACTGATAACTTTCTAGCAGGTAACGTATAAAGTCCCTCCTTTGGAATGCACCTTGTCTACCCCCCAAACCCCACGCTCCCACCCCGTGTCCTTCATTTCTTCCAAATGTGGGGTTAGCAAGAAGAGAAGTTAAAAGAAATACGTAATAGAAGAGAGAAAGAAAGGGGAGCCGTCGCTGAGGGATTATAGCTTTGTCCGAGCTGCTCTCTGTTCTTCTATTACCACAGTGATGGTTATGATTGTATGGCTTACACTTCTGTATGTACAGTAGCTATTATCATTTTCTATTAGAATGTACTTTTTAAATAACACTGCGTTTCATGGCACCCCTGAACCTGCAATGTTAGATTAAGTTAAGGTGATGTCCTATAGTGGAAGGACAAAAATGCAAAAAAAAATAAAATAAAAAATAAACACACTTGGTGGATTTCAGCTACCTTTGTATTTATCCTACTGTTTTTACCAATCAAATGTCAATTCTTTTTTATACTTTGTTTTTTTTTTCCCTTGGTTTTGTTTCAAGATCCCTGT
This sequence comes from Danio albolineatus, assembly GCA_903798035.1. Taxonomy (NCBI): domain Eukaryota; kingdom Metazoa; phylum Chordata; class Actinopteri; order Cypriniformes; family Danionidae; genus Danio; species Danio albolineatus. The sequence goes on along the minus strand of CAIGQQ010030434.1, from coordinate 1,565,140 downwards.
CTTACCTTAATGTTTGTACACACATCAGTTTCCTGCACTGTAAAAGTAGCTTTACTGTCTTTTTAAAACTATCCAGCGCTAACTGCTTTAGCATTAACTACAGGTTAGATTCTCTTCAGAAGCGTTTCACTCTCACAGTGTTTGACATAGCGAGGTGAACGGGTGTTAGATGGCAAGTCATACTTCATTTTTTCGTTGTGTTTTGTTCTTGGGCTACCGCTGCGCATTTTTGTGAAGGCTAACAGATTCTCATTGGCACGTAACTTAAGTGTTTTAAAGTACTGGGCTCAGATTGATCTTGACTCTTTCATTTACAGTAGTTGGACATTTGTACTTTGGAACGGACGAACTATTTCTGTTCATGGAAATTAAAGCGCTTTCCTGCATTTCTTAAAATGACGCTCGCAGGCCAGCGTACCGCGAGTATTGGGACATTTCTACAAGAATTGGAACTGCATGTGCAACTAACTGAGAAATTGTTATAATCTTGATATGATTCCAGACATGATCCAGGGATGTTTGGTATTCAATGATTCACAATAACTGAAACTTCTTTCCCCCCAAAATTCCATTAAACATCATTGCAAGGCTGTCTGTTCCCGTTTGTTTGTTTATTTTGAGTTGCGTTCGTGCTCCTGTGGAATTTGATTTTGAAATGAGTGTCTGCTGAAATGGGCTTAATTCCAGATGTATTTTGATGACATAACAACGATCATCCCTGGTTTATGATGACCCTCTTCTATATCATGCCATGCATCCCTAACTCAGAACAGGACCTCTCTCTGAAAGCCTAAACACAACAGTAACATTGCATGGTGGATTTTAAGAAATGCCTGTTTTCATTTAGGATGTAATTCGGTATCCATTTAATGCATAAACACCAACGTTCTTAATCCTGCCTGAATGGTAAACTCTTCTTTCAGCTCCTCCATCATCTTTCTCTCTTGTCTTATGTTCACTTTGTTTTGGTTTATATTCATCCACCTATCATAAACCTTTACATCAAAACCATCTGGAGGTGAAGAGAAGGTTTTCTTCTATGGCAGTGGTTCCCAAAGGAGGGGGCGTCACTTGGTGATTTCCAAAATTATCATATATGTTATTAAACTATTAGAGTTTCCATATTTTATGGGTAACCTACAGAAAATAAAATAGTTACATAAAATAATAGCATTCGAATAAAAAGCCGTCGGTCTTTCAATTTTTTTTTCCATTGGATTGCAAGCCCTGGGGTTATCACGCTAGATCAGGGATCACCAATCTCAGTCCTGGAGGTCCGGTGTCCTGCAGGGTTTAGCTCCAACTTGTCTCAAAACACCTGCCTGGATGTTTTGAGTATACCTAGTGAGAGCTTGATTAGCTTGTTCAGGTGTGTTTGATTAGGGTTGGAGCTAAAATCTGCAGGACACCGGACCTCCAGGAACAAGTTTGGTGATTCCTGCGCTAGATTAATGAGTAAAGTAAGTAAAGATTTATTTATATAGCACCTTTCCCAGACATTGGGTCACAAAGTGCTTTACAATAAGTGAAAACAAGTAAAAGAACACATATCAATAAAAGAAAACATGCTAAAACATATTAAAATCAAGTTAAAAATCCAAATAAAAAACACTACTACTCTTAATTAAAAGCTTGACCAAAAAGATGTGTCTTTAAATGCTTTTTAAAAAAATCAACTGATCCCAGATTTCTCAGTGCCTGAGGAAGAGACGAGTTCTCAGTGCCTTGTCTTGAGACGAGTTCTGGGAATGACCAAAAGGTCTTTGCCAGAGACCAGCTACATATGCGATTATGTAAAAGCTCTTGAATATAAACGGGAGCTTGACCATGCAGAGCTCTGTAGGTAATAACCAAAATCTTAAAATCTACTCTAAAACTAATAGGAAGCCAGTGCCTTAAGCATAGGAGTAATGTGTGACCTCCTACTGGTGTTGGTTAAAAGCCTCGCCGCTGCATTCTGCACAACTTGCAATCGATCCATAGTAGATTTGTTCAGACGCGTGAACAGGACATTACAGTAATTCAATCGCGAAGAGATGAAGGCACGGACAAGCATCTCCATCTCTTCCTTTGAAACAACATCTCTGATTTTTGCGATGCACTGGTGTTAGTTGCAGCAGATTGATGTTAGCTTTGACACCTTTACGGCACTTACGTCCATTAAAAATAAAGGCCACGACTGAACATCTAAGCGGTGGTCTCTAAAATTGAACCAAGAATAGTCTTGCGCTGTAAACATTGTGCCCACTATTCTCATTATGTGAAGTTAATATTAAATTAAATGAATAATGACTACACTGTAAAACCCAAGGGCGTCACGGTGGCGTAGTGAGTAGCACGTTCGCCTCACAGCAAGAAGGTCGGTGGTTAGATCCCCGGCTAGGCCAGTTGGCATTTCTGTGTGGAGTTTGCATGTTCTCCCTGTGGTTGCGTGGGTTTCCTCCGGGTGCTCCGGTTTCCCCCACAGTCCAAAGATACAGGTGAATTGGGTAAGCTAAAATTGTCCATAGTGTATGAGTGTGAATGAGAATGTATGAATGTGTTTCCCAGAGATGGGTTGTGGCTGGAAGGGCATCCGCTGCGTAAAACAAATGCTGGATAAGTTGGCGGTTCAATCCACTGTGGCGACCCCGGATTGATAAAGGGACTAAGCCGAAAAGAAAATGAATGAATGAATGTAAAACCCAATAAGTTAAGGTAACTCAAACGGTTTGAGGAAACCAATTGCAACAAACCATTTAAGTTCAAAAACTAATCGTAATGAGTACTGTGGACTTAATCTGTTTGAGTAAACAAAGCAGCTTGAGCACAGTAAAACCCAATAAATGAAGAGAACTCAAACCAACTGAGTACTGTAAAACCCGGTAAGTTAAGGTAACTTAAACCATTTGAGGAAACCGATTGCGACAAACCATTTAAGTTCAAAAACTAATCCTAATGAGTACTGTGAACTTAATCCATTTGAGTAAACGAAACAATTTGAGCACAGTAAAACCCAATAGATGAAGAGAACTCAACCTGAGTACTGTAAAACCTAATGAGTCAAGGCAACTCAAACCGTTTGAGGAAACCGATTGCTACAAACCATTTGAGTTAAATAACTAATCTATATGAGTACTGTGGACTTACTCCATTTAAGTTGAAGCAATGAGGTGTTTAATTAACTCATTACCTTCAACACTGAGTTCAAACCTCTTTTCAAATGAGTTGAATTAACTTTTAGTAAATTGAGTTAACTCCACTCATTTCCCTTTGACTGTTGGGGTTTACAGTGTATGAAATACCTATATAGTTGTTAGGCTGTTGCACTTTGCTTGTGTTGCCAGTAAGCTCGTTTATAGTTAAACCAAGAGTTCCTATTGGTGTGTGTGCACTGTTATGGGAAATATTTGTTTGTTCATAACCACCCACGAGGATAATGGTGGTCATGAGTCACTTGAATGATATTTTGGGGGTCGCGAGCTGAAAAGTTTGGGAACCCCTGCTTTATGGAGTACAAGATTTTCAGCTTAGCTCCTGTTTAATGGAAAAATCTTGACATATTTAGAATGAATGTGTTGTTCGCTCCAAAGTTGCACTGGCGTTTACACATAAAATAATCTTTATTAATTGACTTCAATCATTAATTGATAATATTAGTATTATGTTTGTATTTATTTGCAATATGCATGTAATCGGGCGCCGCTAGCAATTTTGGGCCCCATGAAAACCTATGAGGATGGGCCCCCTACTACCAAGCTAGCTATCCAAACTCTTTGTCTGCAATGTACTGTAGTTATACTGACGTATGCATTTTATTATTGATTTTGTCCACTACTTATCAGTATTTAGTAAGAGAACGGCCAAGACTGTAGCAAGCAGATGATTTATTGTTCAAATGTAAAAGTGTAAATGTAAATTATTTTTTATTTCTAATAAATTGTTTTACTTGTAATTTAGAGATACATTCATCATTTATATTACATGTTATTAATTATAAAGCAGATCTCTGTGGGCCCCTAGAGTGCATGGGCCCTTAGAATCGTCCTAACTTTCCCCTCCTTAGCGGCGCCCCTGCATGTAATATATGACATATGTTAACTAAACCTACTCGTGTAGCTGTACTTTTAGCCCAGTTACAGTAAAATTCTAAAAGATCAGCCCATTTGCAACCCATCTCATTGTTGGATTGGTTCATTATGTCACTTCGACCTGTTAAATTTTTACTGACCTCACAATCTAGCACTGTAGATTGAATACTATTTAAAATAAATATTGGAAATTAAACACGACATATTTTTTGACAGCAGTTAAGCCTCCTTTTTCATTTTACAAACAAAAACCAAGTGATGGGCATGATCTTAATGTGCTGAATGCAGAATACCTGAGGTGTTCACAAGGAGGATGTGTGGGAAAACTCAAATCCTGACATCATCAATGATTGCGTCTCTCTTTTTATTTGATTTGTGTGTTCTGTTGTCCGCATGTTCCTCTTTCTGTCTGTTCTTGTCCTGTGTGCCTTGTCCGTTCACACCCGTCTTCGTAAAACCAATGCCTCTGTCAGTAAATGCAAATTGCAAGTGCTCTTGACTTGTCCACAGGGCAACCTGGGATCAGCATTCAGACTGGTGAACACCAGCACCACGCTCTGAGCCAACAGGAGAATAATAACCATACCCAAGAGATCAATGACAATAGCTACCTCGCGCCTTTGCAGAAACCCCAAATGCAACTCCCGCCTCGTATTGACGTTCATCCTCCTGACGCTCCACTGAATAACATGCAGCGACGGCGCCTAGAGCAGCACCAAATACAACTGCGGCACATTCGCCATCGCCAAGAGCAGGAGCGTCTCCAGCGACTGTGCCTAGAAGAGGAAAAACAGCGGCAGGAACAGCAAAGAGCGCTAGAAAAGCAACGTCGAGAGTTGCTTCAACTGCAGCTCCAGCAGCAGCAGCAGGAACACCGACTCCGCCGGCAGCTCCTGCAGCGCCAGCTAGAGATGGAGCAACAACAGAGACTCCGAGCACAAGCAAAAGGCCAAACGCAGAGTCTCCTATCACCCTCATCGGGACTGTGCACCATATACGAAGCAATGGAGACCAGTGATGAAGAAGAGGATAGCTCCACGGGCAACCAGAGTTCTCCAAACACCTCCATCTCCGTAGACTTACCCCTAAGAGCCGCCAATGGGAATCTCCGCCGGCCTGCTCCACAGGATCTAGACTGGAACACTAAACTAGACATGGTCCAGCAGCTGATCAACCAGGCTCTACTTCTGGCCGGAGATGATGGTTGTCCACCGCTCCTGTATCTGCCGGGCCAGGGTGGGGGCATCCTAAGCCCCCTAGAGAGCAGTCTGTGGCCGCATATCATGTCCCATTTTGATTGCTCCACCGCCACCGTAGCATCCGTCAGCAGTTATTCGCCCAGCAGTCAGGCCAGTTCTCCACAGGGCGACTGGACAGTGGTGGAACTGGAGACCCATCACTGAGCAGATTGAGCCTAGCATGTGCACTAATGATATAACATATCCCCTTTCTCGAATTATTCCAAAAGGCACTACGGTGGCACTTTATTCTTATGGTCCAATTTGAGCATTCTGTTGACTAGGCATAAGATTCTGATAACCTTGATAGAAATGACACGACTTCACAGTATTGTGATAACTGCTCTAAAATATCTAAAAAACAACAACTTTTCCCCCCCCTCGAACACAATATATTTTATTTTAAGAAATATTTTGTAACAGTAAACATGTTGGGCTAATAATTAAAATAAATCATTGTCTTAATTAGTTTGACCTCCTCACTCTCACGCTGTAAAACCCAATGAGTTAAGGTAACTCGAACCATTTGAGGAAACCGATTGCAACGAACCATTTAAGTTCAAAAACGAATCCTAATGAGTACTGTGAACTTACTCCATTTGAGTAAACGAAGCAATTTGAGCGCAGTAAAACCCAATAAATGAAGAGAACTCAAACCAACTGAGTACTGTAATCCTAATGAGTT
>CAIGQQ010030434.1:1541125-1559137 GCA_903798035.1 Danio albolineatus | reverse complement strand
ATCCTAATGAGTTAAGGCAACTCAAACCATTTGAGGAAACCGATTGCTACAAACCATTTAAGTTCAAAAACCGAATCTATATGAGTACTGTGAACTAACTCCAGATAAGTTAAAGTAATGAGGTGTTTAATTAACTCATTGCCTTCAACATTGAGTTCAGGACTCTTTTCAAATGAGTAGAACTAACTTTTCAGTAAATTGAGTTAACTCCACTCATTTCATATGATCAAGGTAACTGTTGGGTTTTCCAGTGCAGAAATAAAATACAAAAATGGGGCGGTACATTTTTCTAAAGGTATGCATTGGTACAGTACCTTAAATTACTATTTTGAATACCTTTGGTTGTTTTGGGGTACTTATTAGGTATTAATATGCTCCTTTAATGTACAATAGTGCACCTTTAGAAAAGGTACTGCCCCAGTGATCTTTATTTCCCAGAGTGCTTGCTAAAAACATTTCACACATATACAGCCTTTTAGCATTAGAAATTATACAGGGGCGACACGGTGGCATCACAGCAAGAAGATGCTTGATTGAGTCTCAGCTGGGCTACGGTGTCCAAACTATGATGGCCGGGAAGTGCAAAACAACATTACAAAGTGTGAAACACTTTTACGAAGCTCGAGACAAATTTACATTTTGGAAAACATTTTTACCAATCATAAGACACAATTACAGAGGAAAAACGGTTTTATCAAGGACAAAACAATTTAACATTTTAGAAAACAAATTAACAAGACGCAAAACACTTTTACCAGTCCCGAAACACATTTACAATGACAGCTTCTTTACAGTAAAGGGAATGTAGCAAACACCGGAAATGACGCAGCGAAAGGGGTTGTTGTCGTCGCTGGTGGTGAGCGCGGTAAATTCGTGTTGTGGAGTAAATGGCTTAAATAAAATTAACGAACATGCACTGCAACTGAGGGATGTTTTGTGGCAAACACACGAGCAGCTTGACGCGGTTTTGCTTTACGTGTGGTCGGTGTTTGGAGTTTCTAAAAGACGCGGACCAGACGTAAACACCAGACATACTGGTGTTCAATATTTGAACGCGGGCCACTCGTACGCTGTAATCGTGGACACATGAGGTCAAGTCTACACTGTGTAAACATCTGCTTGAGGACTCTTAAAAGTAAACTGAACGAAGCTGGTGTTATGAGTGGTTATTACTTTGCTGCGTGACCTACGCAAACTGTGTACTTCAGCCCAAGTCCTCTTGTTTAGAATGGCTGTTTATTCCTCTTTAGATCATAAATGCTTACTTGCTCGCCCACAATACGTGTTGTATATATTAATATATATTATATTAATAACACACATATATTAATACCTATTATTATTATTACGTGTTGGTTACATGTACAGCAAATGTACATCAGTCCGTGTTAAGGTTTTTAGTTTGTGCTCTAGCGACGATAACAACGCCTTTCGCTGCGTCACTTCCGGTGTTTGGTACATGCCTTTCCGTAAAGAATCTGTCTGTGTAAATGTGTTTCGGGACTGGTAAAAGTGTTTTTTGCGTCTTGTTGATTTGTTTTTTAAAATGTAAACTTGTTTCGTTGTTGGTTAACTTGTTTTCCTCTGTAATTGTGTCTTATGATCGGTAGAAATGTTTTCTAAAATGTAAATTTGTCTCGAGCTTCGTAAAAGTGTTTCACACTTTGTAATGTTGTTTTGCGCTTCCCGGCCACCGTACCAAACACATGCGCTATAGGGGAATTGGGTAAACTAAATTAGCCGTAGTGGTTGGGTGTTTCCCAGTACTGGGTTTAGGCTGGAAGGGCATCAGCTGCGTGAAACATATGCCAGAATATTTGGTGGTTAATTCCCCTGTGGTGACCCCTGATAAATAAGGGACTAAGCTGAAGGAAAGTGAATGAATGAATCATACCCTTTAGTCAAAAATGAGTGTTGTTCTCTGATTAAACATTGAAGAAATACTGCGCACCGATGAGGGAAAACCTAGACATTGTCAGAGTTTGTAATCAAGATGGTGTTTCTTCTTCATGCAAAATAGGTTTGAAGATTAAAATTAAATTAAACTGCTTTATTTTAGAAAGTTAGCGATGACTTCCACAGTAGGAGAAACAAATACTGTGGAAGTCAGTGGTTATCAGTTTCCTGCCTTTTAAAAAAGACCTTGAGAAACTCAAACAGGTGAAAGTGAAAGGTGAGTACATTATGATTAAACTTTGGGTGAACTATATTCCTTTAATATCTGATATTTACAATATATAATCGGTTATATATATATATACACTGTAAAAAATGCCCGTAGTTTTGACGGTAAAAGAATGTAAAAGAGCGAAGGTAAAAAACTGTAAATTATAAATCATGAAATTTCTGTTAAATTAACAGTTAAATACTGTTAATGTAAATACAGAAAAAATGGTACTTTTTACATTATTGGTTTGCTAAAATTACATTATTTTACCGTAACAACCGTTAAAACAACGGTAAAGTTTAATGGCCCACTAAAAAGTAATTCATTGTATTTTCTACAGATGCATACTGTTAACGGTAACGGTTTTACTGTTAATTTTACGCTTCTCTTAATTATAACATAAACTGAAAAACATCTCTACCGTATTTTTTATGGTAGATTTCTGGCAACCACAGCTGCCAGTTTTTTACCGTAGATTTTACGTTTTTTTTGCTACCGTAAACTGAAAAACATCTCTACCGTATTTTTAACAGTAAATTTCTGGCAACCACAGGTGCCAGTTTTTTACCGTAAATTTTACGGGATTTTTTTTACAGTGTATGATATTTATCATTTATATTTAATATCTAAAACTTCTACACTAGAAAATCCAACTTACAAATTGTTCACTCAGTTTCAAATTGTAAGTTAGGTGGACGCATTTTTCAGCTCAGAGTTGAATTTACTTAATAAAAATGATTCAACTGCATGTTTGGAACTGTCTGTTTAATGAAAGTAAACAGTTAAGTTGAGGAGACTTTAAATTTTGATTTCTTCATATCTTCAAACAATAAAAAGTTGAGTTAACTTAAAAGTTTAAAGCAACCCGCTGCAAAGAAATTGAGTTTATGAAGCTTCAGTGTTTGAAGTTGTGCCAAATTAATTTTGTAAAGTATACTTGACTTAAACCAGCCTTTACGGTCAACTTAAAAAAATTTATTCGGCACAACTTCAACCACTGAAGCTTAATAAACTCACAATTTCTTTGCAGCCGGTTGCTTTAAAATTTTTAATTAACTCAACTTTTGTTTTTTACACTGTAATTGTGATTTGTATATTGTATATTATGTCAATTTGAACCCAAACTCTACCAGTCTGCTGTTACTGTATATGCTTATGAGAGTTAGTAGACATGTAGATGCAACGTATAGATGATAACGGTCAGCAGAATGTGTTAAAGGGACCATCAAAATAAAGTTAAAACAACAATAACTACAATTATTCTAAAAATGCATCCCAGAAATTCACTGGGGCATGGCTTTGTATGTTCTAAATGCAGTAGCTTTCAGCCTTCGGTATGCAAGTACATTCCTTACATGTTTTATATTTTGTTTTGTGGTCTAAACTCTTAGTGTAACTTCACCCCCAGATTAAAGATGATCAGTAGTCATAAGTGACTCTGAGATACAAAACCAGTCTTATGTTACATGGTTATATTTTAGCCAAAAATACATTGTCGATATTCATTTTATGCCAAACATTATGACAATCTTAAGTAAAGATCATCTTCCGTGAAGATATTTTGTAGGCTTCCTACTGTAAACATTAAAACTTAGTAATATGCATTGCGGAGCCACCGTCACTCAGTAGTTAGCACTGTCATCACACAGCAAGAAGGTCGCTGGTTTGAGTCCCAGCTGGGTCAGTGGTCATTTCTGTGTGGAGTTTGCATGTTCTCCCCATGTTCGTGTGGGTTCCCTCTGTGTGCTCCGGTTTCAGCTGGAAGGGCATCCGCTGTGTAAAACATATGCTGGATAAGTTATCGGTTCATTCCGCTGTGGCGACCCCTGATAAAATAAAGGTACTAAGCCGAAGGAAAGTGAATGAATGAATTTGTTTCGGCAATGAATTTGTAAATTGATATAGTTTTTTTTTATATACAGGGTGGGCCATTTATATGAATACACAGCCTGATCTCACGAGAAAACGTAAGCATTTTACGCTTCGCCAGTTTAGTGGCTAATTTGTACGAATTTGTACGAAAATGTACGATTTAAAAAAGGAGGCGTGGCATCTAACCCTACCCCTAAACCCAACTGTCATTGGGTGCTGAGCAAATCGTACTAAATTGTACGAATTAGATCATACGAAGTCACACGAATTAGCCACTAAATCAAAAGTTACGAATTGCCGTGAGATAGCATTGGAATACACCTTAATAAAATGGGAACGGTTGGTGATATTAACCTCCTGTTTGTGACACATTAGTATATGCGAGGGGGCAAAATTTTCAAGATGGGTGGTGATCATAGTGGCCATTTGGATTCAACTTTTGTTTTTTCACTAAGAAGAGGGTCATGTGACACATCAAATTTTTATTTTGTTTTTAAGATTTATTTTTGGCCTTTTTGCCTTTATTAGAAAGGAAAGTGTTGAGACAGGAAGGGAGGTGGGGGGGGGGGGGGGGGGGGTGCCCTGACGAGGTCGCCACAGCAGAATGAACCGCCGACTTATCCTTATTTGTTTTACGCAGCTTCTAGCCACAACCCATCTCTGGGAAACATCCATACATTCTCATTCACACTTATACACTGCAGACAATTTGGCTTACCCAATTCACCTGTACCGCATGTCTTTGGACTGTGGGTGAAACCAGAGCACCTGGAGGAAACCCACGCAACCACGAGGAGAACATGCAAACTCCACACAGAAATGCCAACTGACCCAGCCGAGGCTCGAACCAGCGACCTTTGTCATGTTTAGTTTACATATTAATGCATCATTTTTCATGTACTGTTATTGTAGAGTGTTACCGCAGTAAGTCTGGGGGTGAACTAACACTTTCTGTCAATAATATCTGCATATTTATGTATTAGTGCTGTTGTGCTCGATACTTTGAACCCTCATAGCCAGAATGACGACCAAACTGACCATGTTTGATGTTCATATTGTGAAAACCTGAAAGACGAATGCAGTGTTTCGTCAAAATGTGAGCGCCCGGTCTACCTCTCAGACGACTTTCCTTTGTGTCTGCTGTCTCGAACACATGCTGGGTTATTAATTCATGTGAAAGAAAAGCTAAATAAAGCTAAATAAGCATTGTTTGGGGCCAAAACCATTCCTGGAGCAACTACACCAGTGTGTGTTTGAGGTTTTTCACATCAATTTCAGATATTGGAGTCTCTAAAGAGGGTGGCATGCTGAGTCAGTGGTAAGCACTGTCACCTCACGGCAAGAAGGTTGCTAGTTTGAGTCCCGGCTGCAGTTGGTATTTCTGTGTTGAGTTTGCATGTTCTTCCTGTGTTGGCGTGGGTTTCCTTCAGGTGCTCCGGTTTCCCTCACAGTGCAAACACTATAGGTCAGGGGTCTCAAACTTGCGGCCCGGGGGCCAAATGCGGCCTGTGGGATGATAGTTTCTGGCCCCCATCTTAGGCCCCGTTTACACTAGTGTGTTTTAGTTTTAAAACGGCATTTTAGCATGAAAACGATCCACGCCCACACTAGCGTTTCACCCAGCGTTTCTGAACATATCTCCGTCCACACTACTCCACCAGAAACGTATATCACGTGACCATTCGCGCACTCTGGGCATGCACGTTCAAGTATAAACAGGAAGCATGTGTGTCGCTCGGCATTTGGTTATTGTTAGTCAACAAACACTAACCCAAAACCGGCGTCCTAAATAGGGCTTACACCGCTGGAAACGCGAGCGATTAGTGAGTGCTCGAACAGTAGCTTGCCTCTTGCGAATATATGCAGCTGTTGTAGTAAAAAAGGCAGAGTTTAACTGCACAATAGCGCCTAAAACGGACAATAGTGCAAACAACGCTCCCATTTCTGTTCATGTTATTTAAAGTGAAGGCTGGTCTGCCATCTTCCGGTGGCGTTATAGTCATGTGATAGGGGCTTGACGAATAAGGGAAGGATACGCAATGACCCAAAAGCCCCAATCGAGTAGCCAATCTCAGCAGCCACGCCTCGGTTTTCAGACGTCTCCGTTTTCCCCCATCCACACTGAGACGGAGCAGCAGCATTTTAGAATGAACACGGCTTCCCCAGCGTTTCCAAAAAGCTCCGTTTTCGGGGCTCGAAAACTCCGGCGTAGTGTGGACGGATGGCGTAACCGTGGCAAAACTGAAAACGCATTAGTGTAGACGGGGCCTTAATTTGAAAGTTTAATGACAGTGCGGCCCACAAGTTAGATATGTATGGCATTTTACAGTGTTGTGTGTGGAGCTGTAATGAACCTGCCAATCACGGTAGGGTATATGTCTCTCGGAGACGGGACATCTGCTTGACGCAGGCAGAGAAACATTTTACAATAAGTGAAAGTTACATCAGCGAGTGTTTTCTTCCGTGCCTCATGGCTGCCTCTTTTCTATTGGGCACACGTGGACATTCATCCCAGCTCGCTTTATCACGCTTTATCGCTTTATTCGTCCCAGCTGTATTTATTTTAATTGATTCAGCATTAACTTGATTTTTTTCCCCATCTTTGTGTTAAAACATTCCAATCTTCACAAATCTATTTGTATTTTTTTTACACAAAATAAGATATAAAAATAAAATAAACAAATTAAAATTAATAGTGGGCGCCACGGTGGCCTAGTGTGTAGCACGTTCGCCTCACAGCAAGAAGGTCGCTGGTTCGATCCCCGGCTGGGTCAGTTGGCATTTCTGTGTGGAGTTTGCATGTTCTCCCCGTGGTTGCGTGGGTTTCCTCCGGGTGCTCCGGTTTCCCCCACAGTCCAAAGACATGTGGTACAGGTGAATTGGGTGAGCTAAATTGTCCATAGTGTATGAGTGTGAATGAGAATGTATGGATGTGTTTCCCAGAGATGGGTTGTGGCTGGAAGGGCATCCGCTGCGTAAAACAAATGCTGGATAAGTTGGCGGTTCATTCCGCTGTGGCGACCCCGGATTAATAAAGGGACTAAGCCGAAAAGAAAATGAATGAATGAATGAAATGAATAGTTAATAATATAATTAATTTCTTATGGAAAACCTGAAGCGGCCCAGCCTCACCCAGACACTGCCTCGAGCGGCCTTCAGGTAAATTGAGGATGAGACCCCTGCTATAGGTAAATTGATAAACTAAACTGGCTGTAGTGTATGTGTGTGAATTAGTGTGTACGCATTAGATGCCTCCTCCAGCTGCAGCTCAGTACTGGGAAACACCTATACACAAACACACCCACTACAGCCAATTTAGTTCATCCAGTTCCCCTATAGCGCATGTGTTTGGGCTGTGGGGGAAACCCACGCCGACATGGGGAGAACATGCAAACTCCACACAGAAATGCCAACTCAAGCCGGGACTTAAACCAGCGACCTTCTTGCTGTGATGCAACAGTGCTAACCATTGAGCCATATTTTAAACTTATATGAAGAGTTTAGATGCAAAAACCTCTAAGTGCCGACTAATATTTGCATTTAAAATGAGCATTTTTCTCAGACTGTTTTGTGTTGTTTCAATAGTTTTACCCTTAGTGCAAAGAATAGGTTAGTTTCACTGCATTTAAAGTGGAATAACTGAACATAAACGCAGGAGGCTGAGCAAAACCCTAATTTCAGACGACGCTTAGAGGTTTTTGCATCTAAACTCTTCACATATATTTGTTAAACGTGATATTTCCCCCCAAAATTAAAATGTAATCTCTATTTACTCTCCCTCAAACCTGGTTTCAAGCCTGAATGAGTTTCTTTATCTGTTGAACACGAAAGATATTTTAAACAAAGCTGAAAACCGGCAACCATTGACTCCTATAGTCAATGGTGACAGGTTTTCCCCAGCTAACAGGAAACGTTCCCAAAACATTCACTAACGTTCTTTAAAAGTTGTGAAAATGTTAGCACAGAACGTTATCAATGGAACGTTTTTAGAATGTTCTCATAACGTTAATGGTCTTGTAACAATGTTAAAAAACGTTCTTAGAACAAAGTTTTTGAACGTCTTCAGGACATTATTTGTACTCGATGAACGTTCTCATAATAATGATGAAAAATGTTCTTATAACAAAGTTCTTGGAACGTCTTCAGGACGTTATTTGTACTTGAACGTTCTCATCGTAGGTTTTTTGAATGTTGTAAGAATGTTATGCTAACCATAAAGAAACGTTCTAGCAACATTAAGCAAACAACATTTCAACGTTATTGGAACATTACAAATAAACGTTCTTAGAACACTATATTTTGGTGGAAATTTAGGTTTTGAAAACATTGTAAGGACGTTATGCTAACCATAAAAAACGTTCTAGTAACATTAAGCAAACTGGACATTTCAACATTCTCGGAACGTTACAGATAACGCTATGAGAACATTCTCACAACCTAAATTTGTTAGCTGGGTCTGCTTTCTTCAAAACATCTTTTGTGTTTAAGAGAATAAACAGAATCAAAACAGAAAAAGGGTGAGTAAATAATGACTGAGTTTCTGCTTTTTTAGGTGAACTGTCCCTTTAATAGGATTTAGCTTTGAATTTTTTTGTTCGTTTGTTTGTTTCCTATTCTGTCCAGTCCAGTAGGTGGCGGCAATGCAACAACGGTTTGTTTAAAAACCTTCATAAAACTCCATAAGAAGAAGAAGACGTCATTTAATAGTGGCTAAAGTTGGCACTACAATCATTGAAATTGGATGTTTAAATCTCTCTTTGGATTAGTTCCTCACCGCTGACTGCAACCTTCTGGCTCCAATTTGGTATGAAATGTTTCTCTTAGCAGTTTTACAACAAAATATGAAGATAACTGAGGTACTTTTAACACTTTTTGAGGTGCTCAACAGTCAAGTTTTCATTTCCAAACAGCCTTTGCATTGCTGGATCATGCATCTGAATGCATTGGTCACATAATGATATAATGACTTCAATTTGTGACTTGATTATGTCCCTGTTTTAGTAGTTTGTTAGGGTATAATAGTTGAAAGTGAATGTTTAAAACTCCCTTTGTTTCCCTGTGGATTAGTTCATCATAATTGACAGCTAAATTCCATTTTGGTATAAAATTATTATTATTTTTTTCTCATTCCTCAGCAATTTTATAACAAAATATGAAGTTTTTACACTTCTGAGGTGCCCAATAATCAAGTTCTCATTTTTAAACAGCTTTTTTTTTGTACTGGATCACACATATGAATGCATTGGTCACATAATCAAATGTAGACTTATGTAAACACTCTTAGGATTGAGGTAAAGTTGGTTTTATATTCACACATTCACTTTATATTCACACATTCACTTTATATTCACACATTCACTTGACTTTACTCTTTACTCCATTACCTTGGTGGAGTAAGGAAACGGTGGAAACTCAATCAGCTGAAGACATCCATTAGCCCACATATTTAATTTCGTTTGTTAAGAGCAAAGATTTGTGTCAAAACTATTTCTAAATTCAGCTCTTATCTCCAGCAAAGGAATAAATGAACAATAATGAAGTGTGGTCAGTAACTGAGTTATATCTGAACACACGTCCTGTTCTTATGCCTCATATGGTGATGCAGACGTCTTCAAAACCCAACAGGTGGACAAATCTAAATTTGTTTTTGACCAATTTCATTTCAGTTTGCTTTTTTTTTTTTGTAGCTCAGCAAACAAACAAGCAATCAAACAAAAGGTTCTATCAAATTAGAAATGATGATCTCTTTTAAAGGTATTCGCCCCAACCCTCTCCATCCTTCTCGTTCTCTTCTTAGATGACATGGTGGGCCAAATCAAAGGTTACAATGGGCCAACTTTGGCCTGCAGCCCCTACTTAGGGCATCTCTGGTCTAAATGGTTTGAATTCATGTGAAATAGCTGCACAGTGACTATTGCAGATGCTCACATTATGATATCGATGCTGAAATTATATATAAACACACACACACATCAGGAAACTGCCGAAATATAGAAATAAACAACAGATAACAGAGACCCAAAGCAGATTGTGAATGATTCTGTAAGGAGCTCTACGATTACAGTATTTATTGTGTAAAATAAGCTAAACGTAAACACCAAGAGGTGCATAAATTTCGAAAACGCACATTAAAAAACCTTTATCGCATGGTTTTCAACCAAAAGAAAAGTCCCCATAAGGTCAAAATACACTGGCATTACTATCCTTGTTGGGACATTTGGTCCTTGTAAAGTGAGGAGTACAAGGTTACTTCTCATTGCGGGACAGTATTTTACTGTATAGACTTATTTATGTCCCTGTTTTAATATCAGATATAATTTGTTAGGGTGATGAGATGTTTACGTTGACACTGGGTTGTAATTCTGTTGCTGTGTGTGTCATGTTTTGTAAGAACGGTTGACCTCGTGTGGGGTCATCGGCTCGGTTTGGCTGTGGACAGAGCTGCTCTGTTTGCTGTGGGGAAACACTGATCTCCTAACATTCCTGAGGCATTACCTCATTTCCTGGGTCCTGCTTGTTGCACTGTTTCCTGGGTTACTGATGATGTCATGGCAACTAGGAAAAAGAGGGTGTCGGGAAAAGACATATGAGGGCAGGAAGTGTGTGTGTGTGCGCGTGTTTGTGTGTGTGTGTGAGACTCATTAAAGAATTGCGAGTACATTTTACATGAGTTTGCCTTAAACTGGAATCATAACATGACATTGTTGACAGTAACAGAGTTGACGTTTTCCACCATTTTGTGCTTTAGCTTAAGATGCTAACCTCAAAGCAGACTCCACATGGCATGTCTAATACACAGTCTTATGTATTTTTACATTCTTTTTCTGTTAACTGGATTTATTATATACGACAAATGTAGAATTTACAGTGGACTGATTTCATTATTAATGTAAAATAATAAATATTTAGCTTTAAATGCTAACCTCAAACTAGACACCACATGGCGTGTCCAAAACACAATTGTATGTCTTTTCATCATAACATTGTGTTTAAAACGTGACTGAGAAATGAGTTGACACATAATTATTCTATCAGTGTTTCCTAACCATTTTGCACAAATTAATGAGAGAAAAATAATGTCATGCTTTAACGCTTTCCAGAATTTCCCGCCATGGGAAGTGACATCACTTGGAGCGAGTCACATGCTTTATCAGTGCTTTACCGATTGTTCTAGATTGTTGCTAGAAGGGATACAGCTGTGGTCTGAAACTAACAAGAATTATTTATTAAGTTAGATGCTACAAGTCCCGACCGGGTCAGTTGGCATTTCTGTGTGGATTTTGCACGTTCTCCCCATGTTGGCGTAGGTTTCCTTCAAGTGCTCTGGTTTACCCCACAGTTCAAACACGTGCGCTATAGGTGAATTTAATAAACTAAATTGGCTGTAGTTTATGAGTGTGTGTGTGTGAATGAGTGTGTTTTGATGTTTCCGGGTTTCAACTGGAAAGGCATCTGCATGTGTAAAACATATGCTGGATAAGTTGGCGGTTCATTCCACTGTGGCGACCCCTAATGAATAAAGGGACTAAGCCGCAGGAAAATGAACGAATGAATGAGCTATTAAATTATTAATTAATTGTATTTTATTAATGTCTACCCCAAAATCCCTAAACTCAGCATGGGCTGGTATAAGATTCTGACGGTATGATAACCTTGGATAAAAAATATCATGGTTTTTACGGTTTGGCGATATTGTGATTACTGCTCTAAAATATATATATATATATATATATATATATATAATTCATTCATTCATTCATTCATTTTCTTTTCGGCTTAGTCCCTTTATTAATGCGACCTTCTTGCTGTGAGGCGAACGTGCTAACCACTCGGCCACCGTGGCGCCCTTATATATATATATATATATAAACGGTCTGGGTAAAAAAACACATCATATTTTATTTTGAGAAACATTTAAAGTATTTTAGAGCAGTAAACATGTCAGGCTAAATAATGAAAATGATTCATTGACTTCTGCTGTCTTCATCGGTTTCTGAAACACTCATTTGTTTACAATGTAAAACGGCATCTTTGGATAAAAAAGATAAACAACAACAACAACAACAAAATAAATAAATAAATAAAATCTTACACATAGCTTAGGAACGGTATTACAGAAAATTTGCCGTTTTTTAAAACCTTTTAAAACCTTAAAATTCCCTTAAAACGGTTATCATCCCATGCCTAAACCCAACCATCACAGTACAGTCAAAACAGTAATTATACTGAGTATTATTGATTTTATTTATTAATTTATCCTACCAGAACGAAGGGGACTGACACAAAATGTTTTTCAAAACTGAAATTACAAATAATACAGAAAAGCAGATGGTTCGTGCCAGTGTTTTTTGTAGTTTAGAGTAAAACGCACACAAAAAAAGGATGAAACTTGAGGTAGAGACTCTAAAACAGTGGTTCTCAAACTGTGGTGCGTGTACCAGTAGTGGTACGCTGGCTTACTTCTAGTGGTACGCGGAGGAATCGTTGAATAATTAAAGTTAAAAAAATGAACACACATTTAACCCTTTGATGCGTACGATAACACAGATGTGATCAGAGATTTTATTAGGCTAAATCTTTTATTTTATTTACAATTTTCTAATGTTTGTTGTGTATTCTTTCATTTGAATCTATTTTCTTCCCTGTATTTGTAATAGTTGTTGGGGTCGTATCCCATATTTTTATATCCCAATGTTGACAGGTATAGTTTAATCACTTGCTTTTCTGACACACAAAGCCTACTTTAATGCGCAGTAAGCAGATCTAATTTCTAATTTCTCTGTTCAAACTATTTATAATGTTTAAAGTGGCTAATAAATAATAATAATGATAATAAATATTCATAATAATAAGAATCCGCTACGTTTTTGCGCTGTGCAGTGCTGTAGCTGCTTAATTACGCCTACTATGCTACTGTATTTCAATACCGGTCGTTATGGTGGTACTTGGAGAGACAATTTGTTCTGAGGTGGTACTTGGTGAAAAAAGTTTGAGGACCACTGCTCTAAAAAAATATGTTAATTTTATTTTTAATGATTTAAAATCCCCTTAAATACAACCTTTTTATAACTTGATGATTAGTATCATGTAAAACTGTTCCATGATTTGTTTTGCTATTGAAAATTAATCTGCTTCTCTTGCAATTTTGTAATTCTTGAATCACCTGTGTGTGTGTATATGTGTGTGTTTGCATGTTTCACCTGTCCAGAAACAAATCTTAAGTATATTAGCTAAATGTTGCCAATGCCGTCCTTCTAATCTGCTAACATGAGTTGTGAGGTATTATTTGTTCCTTGTATTTCTGTACTGCACTTTATTTCTCGTGTATTTTTGTTAACTACATTGTTTACACCTTTTGAAAAGACTTGATCTGTTGCAGACACACCATGCAAATGCAATAGCGCCATCTTCTGGTGATGCATCGTAAGAGTAATTAATGTGCTGTTTTCCCCCGGTTTTATTTTGCATTATGTTTAAACAATACAGTTAATCATATATTTAATTAAAATATTTAAATACATCTGCAGAACATATGTAATGTCCTTTCTGATGTTGCCATTGGTCTGAGGTAAGTTGGTGTATTTATTGTGGAGGATAATTTTAAAAAGGCCGTCACGGTGGCACAGTGGGTAGCACGATCACCTCACAGCAAGAAGGTCGCTGGTTCGAGCCTTGGCTGGGTCAGTTGGCATTTCTGTGTGGAGTTTGCATGTGCTCCGGTTTCCTCCACAGTCCAAAGACGTGTGGTAGAGCTGTATTGAATAGTGGAAAGGTGAATTGAATAAGCTAAATTAGCCATAATGTACGCGTGTGAATGAGTGTGTCTGGATTTTTCCCAGTACTGGGTTGCAGCTGGAAGGGCATCCGCTGCGTAAAACAATATGCTGGATTAGGCATGGGACGATAACTGTTTCCAAGATATACCCCGGTATGGAAAAGTCAAGGTTTTCATACCGCCAAAATTTTCTGCTATACCGTTCCTAAGGTATGCGTAAGATTTTTTTATTTACTTGTAAAGACATCTGTGCTTTTGAAACAAATGAAGACAGCAGAAGTCTTTCACTTTCATTATTTAGCCTGACATGTTCACTGCCCCAAAATACTTTTAAATGTTTCTAGAAATGAAATATATTGTGTTCATGGGGGAAAAGGTTTTGTTTTTTAGCCCCAGACGTTCTATATATTATATATTATAGAAAATAATATATTTCAGAATCACAATACCGTCATACCGGATATTTTTATCCAAGGTTATAAGACCATCAGAATCGTATACCGGCCCATGCCTATGCTGGATAAGTTGGCGGTTCATTCCACTGTGGCGCCCGCAGATTAATAAAGGGACTAAGCCGAAAAGAAAACGAATGAATGAATGAATAATTTCAAAACCAACAACATTGAACTCTTCATATTTACATAATTGTTTCCCATTAAAGTATATTTCATGCTATTTAGAACAACAGCATAATGTGTTTTAATGAACATACAGTGTTTTTAATATGATATAAGATATCAAACGTATAGACTCGAGGTGTTTAATCACAAACTATAGTGTAATTTATTGTTTGTGGTAAAGCAGATGACTAAAATAGTTTATGGAAAACTTATTAATAAGACATGACCATATCAGGTTACACTATGACGTCACAATTTGTTCGTATTATATTTTTACTCCGCTTTCCTGAACCCCAAAAGTTGCTACAGATCTTTCACTACACTTCTCAAAAGGGACAATATGAAACCATATACGGGAGTTTTGTTATAATTCACCTACCTTGGCCTCTCTTCTGCCTTGGTTGTGATGACCAACGTCGACCTACATTAGCTTGTAGACAATGAAATTTACATAACGGTAAATATTTTAAACGTTTACGTTATGACGTTCAGCGGTATTTTGCTAATCAACCGCAGCAGTTAGCCTACTTCCTTACTCAAACGTCTCGACTTTGCTAGCCGGGCTGCTTTATAATAATTTAGGCCTAGATTAGAAACAAAAACAACTTGTCTGTGGGTGATAATATAGCAAAAAAGCCACGTATAACAATTTGTTGTGTGCAGATGGTCCTCTTTTTCATCCCGCGCGCGCCAAAACGGCACCTGACTAGTACTATTACTGCGCTGCTTCAGGTCTGACGCCTTTTATTTTTAGGCTATTTAATTTTAAGAGATAATTAAACTAATGCTTATTTCGTTATACGTTTTATTTTTATTTAAATGTAAACTACATATTTTAAAAGTTTCTGTCAGCTACCCGATCGCTAAAAATGTAATTCTTAATAGATTATTTATAGATTTATAGATTATAGAAGCTAATGATAAAATACACATCTTTTGAAGAAGTTAAATATGTGACTACAATTATAACCTATGTGGGTACTATTCACTGTATTCACAAAGGGGCGCTATTTCCAACTTGAAGCCAATATGTTTATTATTGAGAGTTTATTAACCGTGTTTGCTTTTAAAAGGATAGTTCACAAGAAAATGAAAATTACCTTAACATTTAATCTCCCTCGTGCAAGCTTGAACCTTTATTATTATTATTTTTTCTTCTGTTGAACACAAAAGAAGATATTTTGAAGAATGGTTCATTGACTTATGTAGCTGCGCATTGATGGGTTACTCTTCAGTGTTTGGACTTTCAGCAGTGAAATTTAAACCACACTGAACTGAACTAAACTGAACTGCACTGACAGTAGCTACGTTTCCATCCAGCTGTTTTTATTCGCATTTTAGATATGCTCATAAAAAAACAGTTGATGGAAACGCCATGGTGTGCATACATTTTGAAAATGCGCATAAAAATGTATGGACAAAAGTTTTATTCGATAAGAAAAGATGCGCATAAACTGCGATGGAAAAACGTTTACCGTATAAATTCCAGTATGCGCAATAAAAAAGGTCATGTGATTTTGTTATAAGAGATCATGTGATGATAAAAATGTGTGTGAATGGACAAACCAGCAGGCGGAGCACATCTGAAATGTTGTTTTGGCCATTCTAAAACACCTTACTGTTTAAAGTAGTTGTGTTATTATATTATTAATGACCTCCAGAATCAAGAGCGTCTGTGCTCCGCGTCTGACACCTTCAAACGTCACCGCACGTTCACTGCGTGTCAGGATTGCCTTCTGAGGCACAAGTCATTTATTAAATGAAGAAAAGATCGACACAGCTTCTCCTACTGCAGCAAATTACGTGTTTACACTTGATATTTGGCGCCAGTTAATCAGGAAGTGACGCTTTGACTCGTTGGATGGAAGCACTGCTTTATTCGCACGTCTTTTATGCCATAATCCAGTTTTGCGCATAAAGTTCATTCGCGTTTTTGGATGGAGACATAGCTAGTGTTTCAATTTACTAAATCATCAATGTGAAGCTGCTTTAACACAATCTACATTGTAACAGCGCTATACAAATATACATGAATTGAATTGAATGGTAGCTACCCATTGATTTCCATAGTATTCCTCTTCCTACTATGAAAAACAATGGGTACCATCATCCAGCATTCTTCAAAATATCTTCTTTAGTGAAACTTTTTGAAGTGAAAAGTTGGTAAATGATGACCAATGATGTTTAGTTTTTGGGTGAGTTATCCCTTTAACACCATCTCTGCTGCAATCCTGAGTCTAAATTTGCAAAACGCAGTAACACCGCAGCAACTAATTTCCAGATGTGAGCAGGAAAGCCGCTAACAAAATCAGCAGCTGAACGAGATCCACAAATTTACATTCATTTTATTATTAATCACCTGTTCAGGTCTGTTTCTAAAATTGAGGGGGACGTGGGACCCACCCTGATGGCTATAAATAGCGAAAATATTTGAAAGTAGATATTTGTAATTACAAATTAGGTTAAAAAATATATATAAAATGTATGTATGTATGTATGTATGTATGCATGTGTGTATGTACATGTAAATATCTATATTTAAAAACATGGAATGCCAAAATTGCCATAGGCCTATATGTAATTTGCATATATTTCCATGTAGACTATCCGATTTCTATTTTAAATAAGGGCACATATAGGCTTTTTGTTGGGAAGCTGCATCGTGATGTCTTATATTTATTTATGTGATGTTTACAACATGAAAATATTTATATATATATATATATATATATATATAGCAACATTGTGCCTTTCACGTCACCTAAAAGCTCGACACGAAAACGAAACCGGTGTGTTGTGAGGCGGACACAAACGTCCATCACATGACCACCGGATCACCGGAGACAGAGCCTCGGTCTCCTACAGAAGCACAGTGGCGGGACGGGCTGATGAGCGTATCAGTTACCGTCAACCGGAGCCGGTGTTTTCCTTCAGCTGTGGAGCGGAGTCCCGAGCAGTTCAGGGTCTAATACAGGACATATTGAGTGTATCTGGATTATCAGCGCGGAAAACTGTTTATTATGCAGGACGTTTATGAATGCGGTCCGGTGTAAACCACCGAGCGATATTAAAAGTTACTGGAGGAGTTCCCGCGCGCGTTTTTAGGCAGAAATGCCCCCGGTGATGTGATGTTTATGAGCGGACGCAACAGGACGCGGTTGATCGCCTCTGCTGGATGTCGGTGGCGGGAATTTAACGCGTTATGATGATGATGATGATGATGATGATGATGATGATGATGATGACGGTGTTTCGTCGGTGAAACCGGAGCTGCTCAGGTGAGAAGCATCGGCATCTGCGCTCCCGGTCACCTGAGATGGCCATCAGCATCAGCGGCTCCACGCGTGTAAGTTTAGACCATCTGTCCATCACTGCTGCTGTGCAGGAGCTCTGATGTACTGCACATTACCTGTTCTTCATCAGTGTGTGTCTGTCCTGAAAGCAACTTCAATGACACTTCTTTCACTTTTTTTTTCTGTCTCTCTCTCTTTTTAAAAAAAAAAACGTTTTCACATTTTCATTCTTTTAGAAATATGTGTTTATATTTATTATACTATCAAACTTGAGGTCTTTAGAGT